>JAWNKS010000007.1:1200000-1737592 GCA_035771495.1 Cladosporium oxysporum
GCCAAGGGCGACGACCTGGCACAGCCCCATCCCGAGACTCATCCCGATCTGCGCAACAGTGTTGAAGACTGCACCTGCCAGGGCCTGTGTCTTCTCTGGGAACGTGTCGCTAACGATGATGAGGCCAACGGTGAAAAGAACATCAGCGCTGAAGGGAGCGGCGACTTGCGCCCAGAAAGCAAGGTACCAGTAGTTCCAAGCAGGGTTCAGAAGTGCCATGGCGAGAGGAGAGCAAGCACAGATGATACCCGAGCCAGCGACGAGCCAGCGAGCGGGTACGCGGTGCACGAAAGTACCAACCAGCAGACTGAGGACCACGCCTGCGATCAGGTTGGGGAGGAGGTAGAGAGAAGTTTTGATGGTCGAAGCGTGCTGAACTTCTTGGAAGCTGTTGGAAATGATTAGCCGGTGCTAATGAGCGTCCATGCCGCTTGACTTACTATAAACTTGAGAACAATTCGATTGAGTTGACGCCGCCCCATGAAAGTGCAATCATGATGCAGGTGCTTGTGAAAGCACCATTCCTCCACAGCTTGTTTGGTACGAGAGCTGATTTACCAGCGCGCTCGCGGTAGTGCATCCAGACGGGGAACAGCGCAAGCAGAACAACACTGACAGCAAGCAGACTCGCGGTTTCCGCAGAACGAATCGTTGTGAGATCCGCGCTGAGCATCCTGCTTGAAATTAGTAACCTGCCTTGATTTTCGCATCAGTCAACACTTACGCAAGAACGTAAGCCAAAGTGGCCAGTCCAGCACTGGAGAGGAATCCACCAATCCAGTCAATATCTTTACCGACTTTCTTGCACAAATCGACCGCATCAACTTGG
Organism: Cladosporium oxysporum; assembly: GCA_035771495.1. Taxonomy (NCBI): domain Eukaryota; kingdom Fungi; phylum Ascomycota; class Dothideomycetes; order Cladosporiales; family Cladosporiaceae; genus Cladosporium; species Cladosporium oxysporum. The sequence goes on from JAWNKS010000007.1 coordinate 1,200,830, forward strand.
TTATCGGAGTTCAGTTTCGGGATGGTCCAGATAGCAGCAATGGCAGCAAGTAGAGTAGCACCGCCAGATATGTAGAATCCAGAGCGCCAGCCTGTTTTCTCAAGCAGAACGCCACTTATGACAAGGCCAACACCGAATCCAAGAGGTTGACTGAATCCTAGGCAGGCGAAGCCAAAGTTCCGTGCTCTGCCAGATGGAACAGCGCCTGAGATCAGAGCCACAGAAGAGGGCAGATGCATGGCCAACCCGACACCTTGCAAAGCACGGAATACAACCAATTGCTCGCCGGTGCTTGAGAAACCACAGGAAAGGGCGAAGACGCCCATCAGCAGAATGCCGACAAGCTCGACAGGTCGAGCGCCAACAATGTCTGCAATCGAGCCTGCGATAAGAAGCGATGCACCAGAGGTCAGTCCGTACACGGATGAGGGCCAGAGGTACAAGGCGCGATCAAGAGCAAGAGAGTTTGCGATGTCAGGGAGACCGACAGTAATGAGGCCGTTGGTGAAGCTGGCAAGGAATCCGACGAAAGAAGGCATGAAGATCGTGAATACGATTTGGAGATTGGACCTGGTGGGAGGGCGGGTAGGTAGGACATTGGGGTCGACATGGCCGTCTGCCAATGGTGGTATCGGGTGTAGAGAGCTTCTCCTTCTGACTCGCTCAGATGTTGAGTATCGCGTTTTTGCTTGAGACAAAGTCTCCAGCTCGACAGCCTCCAGTGTCTGTGTCAAGGTGAGAGATGCCATTTTCGTTGTAGGCAACGAATACTAAGAGTATCACAATACCAGTCGAGGTGACACGAGTGAGAATCTGTATACTCTAATCTCGGTACAGCACAGAAAAATTACCTTTTTTTTTTGGTCCTGTCATCGTAGGGCGTAATACCGGACCCTAACGACCCGTATTCGGCTATTAGAGTACCTCTATATTGACAACGACATCTTGCAATTCTGGCCACCGAGTCCTGACTTGATAAAATCGACAGACAGCTCGAGCCAGAAGGTCATGTCGGCATCTTCGGTCACATGATGCAAGCTAGTAAATGTATGGCGATACCGTACGTAGGGGCGTTTTTACGGTGGTTCTCTCGTGGCGGCGGTGATGCTTCGCTCCGAAAATCGGAGCTGTGGGATCAAATCTGAAGATGATGTGCTGAGACGGCCTCATTGCCGTGCTATGTCGAACGCAGTACATCTTGTCACAGAAAGAACAGAGTGAACATCGGATAGCATTCGAACCTATTGCTCTCCTATGTGACAAGACACGCGTGCTGCTTGTTACAAGACATGCAATAGAGTCTTACGATCGCGACGGCCTACAGCGGCCACGGCCATCCGTCCGAGAAGCATGACACCACGACCTGCTTCCAACAGAACGTACAATTCCGCATTAGGAATTTGCGCATGCCGCAAGTAACAGATCTACGTCAGGAACGGGATGTTTTCATCATCTAAAGATTTACCGTCGCATAGATCCAGGTAGGTCGCCCCACCGAGATCGACTTTCTGACATCGTGGACCACTGCCCGTCAAGGGCTTCCTCCTTGAGCCGCATTACGCTTCACCGTTATGGCCAATGGAGGTAGCGACGGGAGAGTGGAAGTGTGGAAAGATGACGCCAATCGCGACACGAGACCAGGGAGCTACATATTGCATAGAATCTCTCAATCGCACGCCGTGAGAAGCACATCAAATCATCTCTAACATACACCATGCGCGCAGGTCAGCTATTCTTAGCGGCAACTGTCAAGACTGCCCTTGCAGGTGCTCTGTACAGCAATTCTTTCGGCGTGCCAGGTACCAATGCAACTTATGACTACGTTGTCATTGGTGGCGGAACCGCTGGTCTAACAATTTCTGCTCGACTTGCTGAAGACCCTGATGTATCAGTCGCTGTAATAGAGGCCGGCGGCTTCTACCAGCAAGACAACGGTAATGGAAGGTGTGTGGTGACAATCATCGAAACTCAACACGATAGAGAAAGGACGCTGACTGTATATCAGTGTCATACCAGGCTTGTGCACAACCCAATTCGTGGGCTCTGATCCAGACGATACTCAGCCTCTTATCGACTGGGGATTCGTGACAACGCCACAAGCTGGAATTCAAGGTCGAAGAACACACTATGCTCGTGGCAAAACACTGGGAGGATCTTCTGCGAGAAACTATTTAGCATACCATCGAGGCACCAATGGCAGCTACCAGAAATGGGCCGATGAAGTTGGGGACGAGAGCTACCAGCTCTCCAACTTGGATCAGTATTTCGAACGCAGCATCGATATGACGGCGCCAAACACAAATGTTCGCAAGCCTAATGCTACAGTGGACTACAACTTCACCGGCTCGAGCATCCAGGATGGCTATCACCACCCGCTTCGAATCTCATGGCCGAACTTCGTCGACTCGATCTCGACATGGACCTTCCAAGCCTTCCGAGCTATAGGCCTACCTCTCCATGGAGCTGGTTTCGAAGATGGGCAACTGGATGGTTATTTCTACAACCCTGCAACACTTCAACCAGCTAGTCAGCACCGCGAAACATCGCAAACAGGCTTCCTCGACTATGCCATGCGCACCACGTCGATCAAGGTATACGCCCATGCTTTGGCACGACAGATTTTGTTCACCGACAACAAGACCGCCAACGGTGTGCTCGTCCAATCAGGCGCCAAAAACTACACACTCAGCGCCACAAAAGAAGTCATCCTTTCCGCCGGGGCCTTCCAATCACCGCAGCTATTGATGCTCTCCGGCGTTGGTCCCCAAGAGACCCTCCAGCAACACAACATCCCAGTCGTCGCCAACCTCCCCGGTGTGGGTCAAAACCTCCAAGACCAGCCCCTAGTCGGCATATCCCACCGCGTCAACATGCCGACCTCCTCCAAACTCGTCAGCGACCCCCTCTACGCCGCTCAAGCCGCCACCTCATACTTGTCCAACGGCACCGGCCCTCTCGCCGGCCCACCAGGCCTGATCGCCTTCGAGCGCCTATCTTCCACCAACCCTTCCCTCCTCACCAACGCCACCCTCTCTTCTCTCGAGAAGAACTTCCCCCCCGACTGGCCGCAACTCGAATATCTCACGCAAAACGGCTACTCCGGGTACAACACCAACTACCGCACCGCCGACCCCGCCGACGGCTACAACTACGCCACACTCTCCGCCGTCGTCGTCTCGCCCTTCTCGCGCGGCAACGTCAGCATAACGTCCGCCTCCGCCTCCGACCAGCCCGAAATCAACCCCAACTGGCTGACTGCGCCCGAGGACGTCGACATCGCGCTCGCGGGTTTCAAGCGCGTGCGCGAGATCTGGGCGCGCATCTCGAACGTGACGATCGGGGAGGAGTACCTCCCCGGCCCGAACGTGACGAGCGACGGGCAGATTGTGGACTTTTTGCGCGAGTCGGCGTTTACGCTGTACCATGCTTCGGCGACGTGCAAGATGGGGAGGAGGGACGATGCGATGGCCGTTGTCGACTCGAAAGCTCGTGTGTACGGGGTGGAAGGCTTGAGGGTGGTGGACGCGAGTGCGTTTCCGTTCTTGCCGCCTGGGCATCCGCAGGCGACGGTGTATATGCTTGCGGAGAAGATTGCGGAGGATATTAGAAGGGAGCGAGGAGGAGAGAGTTCTTAGACGAAGCAAAGAGATAGAAGCAGCGTTGAGATCTCTGCGTATGAGCTATGTTCTATAGAGACTGCTAATAGTACTATGTCCTGTGTAACGCTATGTTCGTTGATCATAACTCCTCGACGTCGCCTTGCGCAGCCCAGCCAGTCAAGGCTCGATTCACTCCTCGCATCATCCATTTCACACAAAAGCCATGTCGCTATCGCCACCTTTACCCTTCCTTCCTTCCAACCAACCAGTCACCATCCTCTGACCAGGTGATCCTTCCCTACCATTTCCAGCAAGGCCTCCTGTCTTCGGTGGAGAAGACTTGGGCCTCGATTTCGGATCCCGCTTCTTGCCTATCGGACCCGCGAGCCATTCGGAGCTTGAAACTGCAGGCAGGCCACCGTCATCCGTGATATGTGGAGGTGTGTTCTCCTTGTTAGCCTGGGCGCTGGACGACGACACACTGGCATATGGTCCGGCTGAGATGTTCTGGATAGTGTTGTCTTCGAAAACGGCGACTGTGAGAGGGACGGTAGATTTGCGGTGCACTTCGAGAGGGCGGCTGGAGCTTGTGACGGTGGACTTGTATTTGGCGCGAAGATCGAAAGCGGATTTGTGCTTGTAGTGAGAAGGAGGGCTGAGGTGACTCTGAGGAATCGGGTCATTATCGGGGATCGCACCGGACATGGCAAGTGTGTCTGATACCGAATTCTCCTAAGCATTCGATGTAGACGCTGCCTTTGAGTCAGGTAGAGACTCAATATTTGCGACGGAATTACGCTGGGGCAAAGATTTAGAGGCGTCACTCCTACTCGAAATCATAGTCTCGTTGACGCTGTGTTTGCTGTCTTCGCTGCCAGGGATCTGTAACGAACGCTCGGTGTCTGTTCCAGCATTACTAGCCATCGAGCATTTACGACTCGTTCGTCGACTGGAGTTCTCGCTAGACTCCATCATGGGGTATCTTTCGTTCATGTAGCTAGATCGCCTACTGCTGGCTCGAGGGTGACCTCTCCTCTTCGGGATTGGGCCACTCGATGGTGTGTCCGAATCTCGTCGTTGCGAGCCACTGCCATTCGTTGCAGCTCGATTTCTGCCCGTGCACTCGGCAGTCGACGTAGTTATGGAAGTACCAGGGTTCTGTGGTACATCCAAGCTGTCGACCTCGCCCTGACTTGTAAGACTAGTCATCTCATCAGACAGCCATTTGCGCCAGTCACCGCTGGCGTGAATAGGTGGCTGAGCTGCGGAAGTATGCTTCTTAGTGGGCGAGATGTCGTATCGCTTGATTTCGCGACTTGTGACCGTGATCCTGGTGCCATTCTGCTCTGGGGTGACAAGATGCGGAGATGCTCCATCGGTTGCACGAGAATAGATGCTTGGTGATAACAAGTTCTCACGGGTAACGGCAGCCGGTACACTCACCCTGGTATGTTTTGGCAGTCCTCCAGTGTCTGTCTCTTGGCCTGCATAACGGTTGTGGCTCAACGAAGGAAATTCGTAAGGACTGTCGTCATCGTATGCCGATGTAATCTTGCCATCAGAGGCAGCAGAAACGGCATGCAAAGCACCCTTCCACCTAGCTTGAGTTTGTTGGACCCGACGAGCAATGCGTTCCGGCGACGGAGGTTCAGCTTTCAATGCTACCGGCTTCCTTTTGCTCCCGTAATGATTTGCTGTTGGCGTTTGGTCGTCAGCTGTGTCTTGTACGCTATCGTGTTCTGGTGAGGCTTCGACGAGCGGAGACATGGCCTGGATCTGGAAGAAGTTTGAATCAGGCGACACTGTCCGGATCGTCAATGGCTTCCCGTTGATCGAAGGGGCGAGAGAAGCCGCTCGCTTCTGAGAAGGTAGCGTAGACAAGGCGGAGGAAGCTCGTGACACTACGTTCGAAGCGTTCTCTTCTTTGGTCGAGTTCTCATCTTGTGGCAGTATGCGATCTTGCAGGGCTGTGAATAATGCTTGACTCTCCTTGGAGCTTTTCAGATCGGCTCGACTTGGTTTGCGAAGACGATTTACAACAGCACGCCCAAAGAAAGAACTCTTCTTGCGCAGGGCAGGATGAGTTTGGTCGCGAATCATCCTGCCGTTCTCATCTGCCACGCTCGTTGAAGCAGTGTTGGCACGTGTGCTTGTGGTCCCTGCTGTTGTCGAGTTGGTCCAGCTGGTTACTCGAGATCTGTCTGCAGCGCTCTCACCATCAACGCTGGTGACGCTAGGATTGTTCACAGAAAGTGAGAGATTTCCACTGGTCTGAGCGACGCCTAGCGGCGAATCATGGGCAATGAAGGGATCAGTCAGTATGGAGGAAGCGCGCAGTCTAGCAGAATCGCCGTCGTCTACGACAAAGTCGCCGTGGACTTCAACTTCAGTATGCTGAGTCACCAAGCCACTTGGTGCCCTAGAAGCTTTCCGTAGAAGCCTTTTGAACTGCCCTTTGACTGAAGTCGAGAATGCTCTTGTCTTGCGATCCGGTCTGACGCTTGGCTTTGAGATCGACGTGGGCAGCGCAACATCGTTAGGTGGCGGCAGAGGTGCGAGCAAGGAGTCATCTGCGTAGTTGAAAGGCGGGAGCGAGCTATCGTACGTGATACCAGTGGGTTCACTAGGAGTGGCCCTCTTTTGAAGCATCGGCAGGGAGCCAAAGAAAGATTTACGCTCTCGAATTTTCTGGTGCTGCGATTCCTGCATTCGTCGCTCACGAGCAAGGGCGATGATCTCCTCATCTGTCTGTGTTTCTCTAATTGAGACTCTGCTGGGGTGATTCTGGCTTTCCGCTTTTATCCTGCTTGCGTACGAATGCGGCTCTGTGTAAGTGACCGAAATGTCATCGTCGTAGCTCTTGTCGGTGTGTCGAGGCGTCTGGGCTGTTGTCGAGCTTCGAAGGCCGGGTGTTGCGGACACTGTTCGTGCAGCTGGACTGCCGTTGCTATATGCAAAAGGTGAAGTGCGATGATGATTGTTGGCCAATGAGCCGAGAACCTCGTTGCGTGCGGCTGATTTGATGGCTGGATGTGGCTGCACGGTTGTGGTTCTCTTGGTGCGAGTCTCATTCTCCTTCTGAGTGGTGGGAACATATTCCGTTTGTGGTCTCTGGCTAGCCATTGGTGTGAATTTCCCGTCGCGTAGTGTAGTGGAGCGTCTACGACCCAGCCGAGCATCTTCAAGATGGCTGCCTTCAGAGCGACCGGTGACTTGACTTCGGCGGCGCTGAAGCAATGGCGGAGCGGGTCGATAGTCAAGAAAGGCTGGTTGTTCGATAGGTTGCGAGGATCTGAATGCTAGGGTCGCAGCCATCTCAGCCTGCTGGCGAATGACCAAGGGATCTGAGGTGGCGGATGAGCGTTGACGGGCTGCCTGCATAGAGGCGATGGATCTTGCGCGGCGAGCGCGGTCGGAGGTAGTAGTGTTGGAACGGGAAAGCATGCTATGAAAGTAAGGTCGTGGCGGAACGTGCTCTCGGGGGAGTAAGAGGAAGGGCTGCTAGTAGACCAAACGCCAGTATCGCATGCGACTGTGAGATGGTGGTTGCGTGCGACGGTAATCCAGCATCTTTCCGGATACATAGAGCGCTGGCCAAAGAGAAGGCGTGCTGTTCCTACCTGCGTTGAAGTTGGCGATGCCGAAAGAAGTCACACATCAGCACTTGCCGTTGGCCAAATATGGGTGGATGAAGGCAGGAGCGACAGCAAGTCGAACATTCATTTCACATTACAACCTCACCCGAAGTCTGTTGGAGCCCTCGTGTCATTCTGCCACATCCTATACGTGCAGAGATATTCCTTCATGGCATGCTTCTCGAAACTGGAGGTGCTAGGCTAGTAACCCGATGTTGGGAAAAGACGACCGAGGGACACACGAGTCAATTTTCACATCCTGTGTGCCATCCTTGACAAGTGGACAATTATTTTGCTGCTGTTATTAGCACAGGCGAGCACGTTCAGATTGGTGGAAAGGAGAGGAGGATATCCACTTTGAAACTCCTGCTCAATCCTGAACAGACTGTGCTTTGAGCATGTCGAGAAGACAGCTTCCTAAAATGGACATATCAGTGGAGATTTGTATAGTTGTTATACTTACGCGAATACAGACAGCGTTGGCTCGAGATCCACCCGACACAGGTTTTTATGGCACCTCCCAACTCTGTCCTAGCATGGCTGAGCTCAGCTGCGCACGATCGACTGAGATTAAAGACAGTCCGAGCGAAGAAGAAAAAAAAAATAAAAACCCGACACTACACATGCCGGCATATGGTGGCACCACGGTACTTGACCATGATGGATCCGATGGTACCTATTCGCATGCAATATTGCGTGATATGTGGTGAAACACGAAGCCGCTCCCAGTACTCGGGAATGCTGTGTTGCAGTGGGACTTGGTATAAGAAAATTCCAGCAGATGACTAGGCATGGTGGAGAAGATTGCCTATACGCGCACACAGCAGGGGATTATGTCAGAAGGGTGAGTATGCAAGGCGAGCTGTAAATTGCGTGATAGCGAAAAAGGGTACCCGGATGGCGGAAGGCAAGCCTATGCTGCTACTGCACTCCGGAATATGATGATCCAAGGCTCGCGTGGAGGCGGCGCCAACCGAGCCGTGTGGCCCTGATCGCGAGAGATACAGCGATAGCGGAGTCTGGCCCAATCGAGATAGACAGAGATAATGTCGGTGTATCTGCGAGTGAGAGAGATGCGTTGGCCTGTATGTATGTATGTACTGCACATCCATACAACAGTCACACACAATAATACCAGCATCTACCAATGCGGCATGGTGGCAGGAAGAAATTGCAGCCAGTCTTCGCATTTCTATGAGTAACGAGTGACAAACAACAAAGAGAAGCAGCACGGGCCGAGCAAAGTTCCCTTCTCGCACGCAATACGCCACTCCCGAGTCAGCGCACTACTGCTGTCTCTCGGTGCCGAGCAGATCGCGCCTGCAGTACAAGCACGACATCCACCTCACAATTGACACCACCACCACCACCGCCACCCCACGGCCTACCACCGCCCTCCGCAATCAGGAAGACGGTAGCACACAAGCGCAGAGCCGCCCTCCAATCTCTTTTACCAGTCTCTCGGGCGTCGTCGCTTCTGACATCGCTATCAAGCTCACCGACCCGTCACCTTCCCTCCCGCCTCTTGATCCCCGAAGCACGCGACCGCGGTGTGCGCAACTCCCGCCTGCGATTGTGCCACTCTCCCATGTCGCTGTCGCCATAAACCTTCTCGCCAGTGCCCTCTCAACATGGCATCAGCTTCTCCTCGCCTCCCCTCGAGAGCCACCGCGCCCTCAGCCATGGCCACCTTCTCTCCTTCAACAACCATGCGCCAGCAACCCACCCCTACCGCCGACGACGACCACGAACACGAACAAAATACCAACGACCACCACGCCCACGAAGATCTCTGCCACCACGACCACGACCATCACGGAATCCTCCGCAACCGCCACGGCCACCACGACGATCAAAGCATTTCCCTCTCCTCAACCTCCAAGCAGGCCGAGCAGACCGTTGCACCTTTCCTTGCCAAACACATTCCCATGCAATACAACCCCGTTGGAGGACCTTCCCGCTCAGCCCAGCCCCAGAACGATCAGCAGACACAACCTGAAACAAACAGTAGCAAGTTCTGCTACAAACACCGCCCAGATCTCAAGTGCCGGCGCCAGGCAAACGAGCCCTCGATGGACCAACTACAGAATGAGCTTGCGTCTCTGTCCCAGTCAGACCAGCAGGCTATCTCTCACGTCTGGTCGCTATTCTCTGCCGCTCCAGCCAAGCACCGCAATCTGATGTTGCAAGGTGTTCTCGCACAATGCTGCTTCCCACAACTCTCATACGTCGCCGCCAGCGTACGAGACTTGATCAAGATTGACTTCGTCGCAGCCTTGCCTGCAGAGCTCAGCTTCAAGATTCTATGTTACCTGGACACAACTTCTCTTTGCAAGGCCTCACAAGTCAGCCAGCGATGGCGAACCCTCGCCGACGACGACGTGGTGTGGCACAAGATGTGTGAGCAGCACATTGACAGGAAGTGCACAAAGTGTGGCTGGGGTCTCCCTTTGCTCGAGCGCAAGAGATTGAGAATTGAAAAGAGACAGATACAACTCAGGGCAACAGGTCGTGGCTTGAACGAGTGGTCACCACGACTCACACCCGAAGCAGATGATACCCCAGTCGAGCCTATCGAGGCGGCAGAGAGCTCCACCGCCAGGACTGGAAACAAACGCTCTCTCGATTTGGGATCGCTCTCTCCAGAGCTGACAAAGCGCCAATGCACTGAGTCGGTATCTGCAGAGCGCGACGCCAGCCAAGAAGCAGACTACTTCGCACCGCGAAAGCGCCCCTGGAAGGATGTCTACCGTGACCGCTTCAAGGTCGGCACTGCTTGGAAGTACGGTCGATGCAGCACGAAAGTCTTCAAGGGTCACACTAACGGTGTGATGTGCCTACAATTTGACGAAAGCGTCCTCATCACAGGCTCTTACGACACAACAGCAAAGGTCTGGGATACCGAGACCGGACAAGAGATTAGGACTCTCAAAGGACACACATCCGGTATCCGCTGCCTACAATTTGACGACCAGAAGTTGATGACTGGAAGTCTCGACGGCACAGTTAGGCTTTGGGACTGGAAGACTGGAGAGTGCAAGCGGGTATTCAATGCTCACTCCGAAGGTATCATCACATTGAACTTTGGTGGCCGCTACGTCGCGACAGGATCCATGGACAAGACCATCCGTGTCTGGGATTCCGAGTCCAAGCAGACTTTCCTCCTTCGAGGACACACCGACTGGGTCAACTGCGTTAAGCTTGATGTAGCATCTCGCACACTCTTCTCTGCATCCGATGATCTGACAATCAGACTGTGGGATCTCGACACAAAAGAGTGCTTGAAGGTCTTCGAAGGTCACGTTGGCCAAGTACAACAACTCCAGCTGATGCCACCAGAGTTCGAGCTAGACCACGATTCCTTCCAACCTGGCGACAAGGATGACGATACTAGCAGTGTCGGCTCCGCACATCACCACATGGAAGCCCACTCGCAGTCCGTTCCCTTCTGGCCAAGTGATTCCGAACGCCCTGCACCACCACGCTACATGTTCACTGGCGCTCTGGATTCTACCATCCGCCTTTGGGACACTCACACCCCTCAACCTCACCAACATCAGCAAGCCAACAACAATCAACAGGCTGATGACACCGCCAACGCCTTCATCGTTCTTCCCACAGACCCTCTCACAAACTCGCACACACCCCGTGCTCAAGCTTGCGTCCGTACCTTCTTCGGTCACGTCGAAGGTATCTGGGCTCTGGCTGCTGACCACTTGCGCCTCATCTCTGGTAGTGAAGACCGGATGATGAAGGTTTGGGACCCTCGTACAGGCAAGTGCGAGAGGACTTTCACCGGCCACGCAGGTCCTGTTACTTGTGCTTGGCTCAGTGAGAGCCGTCTGGCCAGTGGAAGCGAGGACTGCGAGGTGCGAATGTTGGTGTTCGGCGATCAATGTTGAGGCCAACCGTATATTTGATTGAGTGCCTAGCCTGCGGGTGTTTCATTTTGATGGCAATTGTTTCTGTCGGGTTATACGTGAATTTGGAGCGATGGCGCATTTGTAAGACGACACGATGGACAAATCGTTCGCACTACTGGGGAAAATGGGATTGGAGTTTTCAAAGCTATATACCAAATGTTTTCCTTTAATCATTTTAATTCATGGCGTAAAAGCGGTAGACCAGTTGTCAAGGAGACAAGCACTAGTCAAAATGTACAATTTCTTACGAATTCAGAAAAGGTCGATCAAGTGTCCCAAATGCAGTGTACGTTACCTTCCTACTCGCTCATCGGTATCTATTCGCTTCTACGAACCTCAGGTAGTTATGTTCTTTTGGAGCACTTAGGCGCGCGGGCAGCTTGCTCGGCACGTGGCAGCAAAGCTCCACCTCACCGCTGCCCAATCGATCATTCGCATGCATTCTGGTAGTGGAATGACACCATCCGTACGGATACTCAGTATCGCGCAAATCGTCAAACGAGCGTGCAATAGAGCAACACTGCTGTGAACCACTTTTGAACAACTGCTAATAACATATCTCATCGTAAAGAGCGTCCTAGCCCGTGGAAGCAAGACTACTTCACACTTCGCTCTCACTCACGGCACAGGCACCATGGATTCTTCAGACTCAGACTCATCCTCCGTGGCCTCGCCCTCGTCACCAAACTCACCGCAGCAGACTTCGACGTACCGCGGAGAGCCCAGCCTGGAACGCCTCGTCTCGCACTTCGTCGCCGCTAAGAAGTCTCTCACGGCCACGCAGCATGTCTACCGCGCGACGGAGCTGGCGACCAGCTCGCGAGCGCTGATCGAGGAGATTGCTGCGCTGAATGCGAAGAACTCTTACGCCAGACGGGGCGTTGACGAGCAGCTTGAGACTCTCGGGGAGATTCGAGCTGCTGTTGCTGATGCGGGCGAGCAGGCGGGCGATGAGTTCACGCAGACGATTGCGAGTCTGGACGTGGCTAATGATAGACTGCAATCTACTCTCGCAAGTCTGAGGAAAGTCATCATCGACCGCACGCTGCAGAAACCGAAGGTGTCTTCTATGGACCAGTACGAAAGCCAATACCTCACAAGAGACTCCCCAACCACCTCGTTCTCCCAAGAGGATGAAACCCCAAAGCAAAAGACTTTATACGACTTCGTAGACGAAGCCAACCACGAAGACCTCCTTGCCACCCTCCGCTCCCTAATTGACACCTTCAACGACTCCCGCGCCGACCTCGACGCCAACATCGCCCGCTTCGATGACTCCATCGCGCACATCGCTTCCGCCCTGAACGGCTCAAGCTCAGGCTCGGGCGACACAGACGATTCCAACCCGCCCAGCAAAATCACGCCTTACGACGAACCACCGCTGTCCATCCCCGCGCTCTTCCACGACATGGAGTCCCACGCGGCGGAGATGGCCACGCTCCTGCAATCCCTCATATCGCACTACGACCTCTGCGTCTCCGCCCTCAAGCACACCGAAGGCGGCGGCGAAGCCGCCCGCGAAGCCGTCCAAGCCGCCGACGAGCTGGCGAAGAACGCGCAAGGCGTGGAGGAAAGCCTCTACGCCGCCGCCGCCGTCCCGGATCCTATGGACGCCGGCGAGCGCGCGGAGATGCTGCGCGTGCTCGAGAACGACGCGGCGGAAGTCGAAGACGTCGTGGGCGAGCTGCGGGAGCGAGGCGGCGAGATCGAAGGGCTTTACGGGCAGCTCAGCTCGCGAGCCGACAGCTCTCGGAAGACCATGCGAGGCCTGCGCAGAGCCGTGGAGGGCATGCACGCGGTCAAAGACGCCCTGCCGGTCTACCTCGACGCCGTCGCGGCCTTCAAAGAAGGCTGGGCGAACCTGCGCTCGGCAATGCAAGGGAAAACGCAGGAGCTCGTTGGGCTGTGCGGGTTCTACGAGCAGTTCTGGTCGGGTTACAAGAAACTGCTGCGCGAGGTCGATCGACGGGCAGCGGTGGAGGCGCAAATGGCGCGAGTGGCGGAGAAGGCGAGGAGGGATCTCGACAGGCTTTACGAGGCGGATCGGGAGGCAAGGGAGGAGTTTGTGGAGGAGGTAGGAGGGTTTTTGCCTGGGGATATCTGGCCTGGGTTGGCGGACAGGGGGACGAGGTGGGAGGTTAAGGAGGCGGGGGATGAGGATGAGATGGGAGAGGGCGGGAGGCAGTTGATGGAGGGGTGAGATACCATGGTGTGTGTTTGCGTGGTAAGGAATTTGGTTCTTTGCCAATGCGAAGCTAGGCCCTATGATGAGATACGATATACAGTGATGGTAGACGACTGCATGTCTTGCAGCACAAGGTCATATCTTGGAAGTGGAGGCTCCTTGCTGTGTTCATCAGCTATCGTCTTATCGCCCAGGGTATATTGCTTGACATAAAGTACTACATGCCAGCCACTGCGATGCGCGGCGTATGGCTTATGGTATAGAAGCGATCAGAAGTTCGGGTACGGTATGCGGCTGTGTACAGGTGCTATGTCATCAAGCACGGTGTGGATTCTGTCATGAGGGATACTTTAAAGATTGCTTATTTTTACAATACCCAGACAATTCTTGGTTTTCGATCGTGTCGAATTCTTTTATGCCCAACGACCTTATTGTCGAGATACAGAGAGGTGTATGTAGATTTATGAGCAAGATTAATACCAAAGTCAACATGCTGTTAACACGCTGGCTATCACGGAGCTCAAAGCAGCCATGGGCGAGCCTATGCGTATGGACTGTGTCCCTCTCCACTCAGAAAGGTACTAGGTAGAGTGAAAACCACTAGAGCTCAGATCTTCCGTAGACAATACCAGTCTTAGTACCAGATCGTGTCCCAACAATATATATACCATCGAAGAATAGCCTCCAGTTCCTGCATTCAGCCGGAGTCTTCAACAACGCATCTCTGAAACCCAGACTTGCAGGGGCCACACCTCGAAGCCAAACAACGGTTACCTCGTATGTGTATTGCATGTGACTAATATTAGGCCAGGGTATGGCCTGAGCATCCACGACGGTCTTCGACCTTCCAACAGCCAGCGAGCGGTGTCGAGTCGAGGGGGCAACAGTCGCCCTTATCGCGCGCTTCCACCATCCCTCCACCTCTCGATGCGTATCCGCGGCGGTCTGGTGGCTGAATTGTGAAGTCGCGCGGAAACGCTCGAAGACGGAAGATTTACCCGCCGCGCATCGTCGGCTTTTGCTCTCACTGCTCAACGCATTCGCTTGTTCTGTTCTTGGCTGAATTGCCATGCAGGGTGCAGTCACGTGAGAGCATCTCGATTCGAGAGGATGTGTTTTGCCACAGAATCTTTTTTTCTTTGTTTGTTGTTGCATGCTTTCTGCAGAAGCGGACGACAGACGCCCGATCGCCAGGCGGGCACAGTCGGCCGATGCGCGATGCTGAGTGGACATGGGCTCATTCATGAGCTGAGCATGACATAGCAAGAGAGAGAGGCCGAGAAGAGCGCGCGCGCAGAGAGACCGACAAGGCGGCGGCACGTGCGGTTGATGTCACATCAGCCCTCTCACCATCCGCCATCCGGCCACTTTTGCCCCTCCAAAGCATGCATACATAGCCCTCAAACTTTTAGCAGCCCAACTGTTTCTCTCTCACAGCAACACCACACTTCTTACCATACCCTCTTCTCTTGCATTACCCTCAAACACAACTCTTTCTCACACACACCAGCAATCATGTCTTCCTCTCTCGACCAGCTCAAGGCCTCCGGCACCGTAAGTTCTTCCCAATGCTGTTGACACTCGCAATCACCGCCGAGTCATCCCATCCTCACCCCTCCATCCCACCCACCCGCAAAACAACAAATACTGACGGCTCTCTCTTCACCACAGACCGTCGTCTGCGACTCCGGTGACTTCGCCACCATTGGCAAGTACAAGCCTCAGGATGCCACCACCAACCCGTCCCTCATCCTCGCCGCCTCCAAGAAGCCCGAGTACGCCAAGCTCATCGACGATGCCGTCGCCTACGGTGTGAAGCACGGCAAGACCATCGACGAGAAGATTGATGCCACCTTCGACAACCTCCTCGTCCAGTTCGGTAGCGAGATCCTCAAGATCGTCCCCGGAAAGGTCTCCACTGAGGTCGACGCCCGCTTCTCCTTCGACAAGGATGTCTCCATCCAGAAGGCCCTCCGCATTATCGACGTAAGTGATAGCGTCTACAATTACAACGCAAGATCAAGACTGACAACACCATCAGCTCTACAAGGAGGCCGGCATTGACAAGGAGCGCGTTCTCATCAAGCTCGCTTCCACCTGGGAGGGTATCCAGGCCGCCCACGAGCTCCAGACCAAGCACGGCATTAACTGCAACCTGACCCTCATGTTCTCCCTCCCCCAGGCCATTGCCGCCGCCGAGGCCGGTGCCTACCTCATCTCTCCCTTCGTCGGCCGTATCCTCGACTGGTACAAGGCCAACACCAAGCAGGAGTACAACGCCTCCAACGACCCCGGTGTCAAGTCCGTCGTCGACATCTTCAACTACTACAAGAAGTACGACTACAAGACCATTGTCATGGGCGCCTCCTTCCGCAACATCGGCGAGATCACCGAGCTCGCCGGCTGCGACTACCTCACCATCGCCCCCGCCCTTCTTGAGCAGCTCTACAACAGCACCGATGCCGTTCCCCAGAAGCTCAAGGCCGAGGACGTCGCCAAGCTCGACATCGAGAAGAAGAGCTACCTCAAGGACGAGGCCCTCTTCCGCTTCGACTTCAACGAGGACCCCATGGCCGTCAACAAGCTCTCTGAGGGTATCAGCAAGTTCGCTGCTGACGCCATCACCCTCAAGGATATCCTCCGCGAGAAGATCGAGAAGGCTTAAATGCCTTGTTCGTCGACGCTTCTCTCATGGATCTTCTGAGAAAGATTGTCCTACATTTTACGTGCAATGATGGTGGATGACGAGACAGAATGCATACGGTCTCCCAAAACGAGTAGTCTATACATGTCTTTTTTTCCTTGAAACTATTATACCAATCAAATTGCGAATTTTCAGTCTACCAAACCATTGTTTCACTTGTGCGCATGTCCATGTGTCTGGTGAAATTTTCCTTGAGCCATGCGACCAGGTGTTCAGACCGAGCGATCTTACCGCTAGAAACACAGGCGCCTTTAGCGGACAAACGCCAGAGTTGCATTGAAAAACACCACTGCTTGACATTGTAATATGAACTTGCCCTCTTTATGCTTTAGCAAACACCGCAGCAGCGACGACTACCCGTTGCAAACACACGACAGCCGACATATAATTAAGAACCCGTGCTTATCCGGGGCAGATTCCCAGAACAGCAAAATGGCGACGACGGGTGTTGCGAGGCCCTCTCTCCGATGCCGTGCTCGCTCGCTGTGAAAGGTCTCCACCAGAACGAAGGCGAATGGCTGCTCTGGCTTGGTGTGACGCGCAAAGTGGGGGCAAAAGCCCAGCGACGGCGGGGTCGACGAGAGCTCTCCGGCGTGTGTTTGCTTTGTGAGCGAGCATCATGGAAAGCCGTAGCAAGCGGCGGCAGCGCCAGGCAGGGCCCCTCAGTGCTCCCATCTCCTCACCAAGCTGACACATACACTCTTGTTGTTGCTGCTTCCCTCCCTCTCATTCTCCATCAAAAGTCGTAAAAGACAGTCAAGAACGAAAAGCAAACCAATTACTTATACACCCCGCACTACCGCAAAAATGGTCAAGGCTGGTATGTATGCTTTGCTTCGATTTCTTCCCGCGCTCATTGGATGACGTGGACGTTGGCGTGCATGGGATGAGCACGTTTCGAAGGCAGATGCTGGCCTGTCTTATGGGGTGGGCGGCGGCGACACTACTTCGACATCGTGGTCCTGTCATTGAGGTGCTCCGATTCCAATTCGTGAGACCTCACACGTCCACGTGGGATTGTGCAGCTCGAGTGCCGAAGATGGGCTGGGCCTGGCTCAGGAACAATGGCCTTGTCGACGCCGCCGCCGCTCATCTATCGGCATCTACTCCTTCGACGTGCTCTGGGAGGTCGTCGTAGGGATGTACACAACCGCTGCAGTGGCTGACATGACACCTCTTTTTCGCAGTCGCTGTTATCCGTGGTGACTCCAACGTCAAGGGCACCGTCACCTTCGAGCAGGCCTCCGAGTCCGCCGAGACCCAGATCTCCTGGAACGTCTCCGGCAACGACCCCAACGCCGAGCGTGGCATGCACATCCACACCTTCGGTGACAACACCAACGGCTGCACCAGCGCCGGCCCTCACTGTAAGTCGATCAGAACTCCCAAGAGCAACCCTCCCATTCCCACGAACCGACTAACACCATCCTCCCTCCAGTCAACCCCCACAACAAGACCCACGGCGCCCCCTCCGACAGCGAGCGCCATGTCGGTGACTTGGGCAACTTCAAGACCGACGCCCAGGGCAACGCCCAGGGCACCGTCTCGGACAAGTTCATCAAGCTGATCGGCCCCGAGAGCGTCCTCGGCCGCACCGTCGTCGTTCACGCCGGCACTGACGACCTTGGCAAGGGCGAGAACGAGGAGAGCAAGAAGACTGGCAACGCTGGCGCTCGCCCCGCTTGCGGTGTCATTGGCATCTCCCAGTAGATTCTCCTCCTGAAGAATGAGAAGAGAAAGCAAAGGAGAACTTGACGATGACGATGATGAACAACGTGAAAAGAACACGAGTTTGCGTTTCTTTGATGATGAGTAGTGGTGTGATGTAGCTTGTAGTTTGTCGAATGATAGCTTGCAAGCACGACGCGGGTTTCTATCTTTTTTTTTCGGTGATGTTGACGTGGGTTGAGCATGTCTTCCAATGCAGTTCTAAAACGACATCTAGAGTCTTGGGCCAACGCGTTGCCTGCTTTCTTGAGGCCAGGTCAAGGTTCATCAAATTACTGAAGCTATACGTTGGAGGAGACCTTCGAATGGACACGCTCATTTTCTGGAAAAAAATAAAAACGAAGAGATGCAACACACAAGAAAGACTGACATGATCACATACGTCGCTTGCTCTCGTAACCCAGAAAAAAAAAGCACTCGTACGACTACATGTAGGTCTGAACCCTTTGCAAGCCAAAATGTAGATGAACAAAAAACGCAATCCCACCTCTAGTAAAATATCCAGACATTCGAAAAGAAAGTCAAAAAAGGGCTCGACAGCCCGCTATCCCACCGTGATCCAAAATTGTGTATCCCTTCGAAAATAGCAAAATCCCCCAATCTCTTTCCCTTCTTTTTTAGATGTTCCTGCCGAAGAATTGGCGCGCCTTAAACGCCTTTTCGTCCTTCTCTTCTTTCTTCTTTCCTTCGTAGGAGCTGTAATGTCTCTTGTCTCCATCTTCTCCCCCTCCTCACAAAATCACACACCGACTCCCCTTGTCCCTACTGTCGCCCTCCCTCCTCCTCCTCTTCCTCCTCCCGTCCCTGCCACCCTTCTCCCTCCCACCTTCCGCTTTCCTCCCATTCAGATCCTTCCGGATGATCTGCCGGCACACGTCTACGAACACCTCGTTGACGTTCAGCCTGCGCCGCGCGCTGGTCTCGTAGTACGGGATGTTGCCCCACATCTGCGAGACCTGGAAGGCCTTGGCGCGCGAGACGCGGCGGTCGTCTTCGAGGTCGGCCTTGTTGCCGACGAGGACGATGGGGATGGCCGGGTCGTGGTTCTTCATGTGCGCAATTTGCTCGCGCAGCTCGCCGAGCTCGGCGAGCGAGGTGGTCGATGTGATGCTGAAGACGAGGAGGAAGCCTTGGGCGTAGCGCATGTACATTTCTCTGGGGTAGGTGTTAGCGACTACGGGTTTGGGAAGGGGAGGGGGTGGTGGGTAAGTACCGTATTGATGCTGTGAGGAAGTGTTAGTGGTTGTTCTTGGATTGGTAGGTGTGGTTTGCGCCAATGGCTTCCAGAGAGGAAACACTTACTGAACTGTTCTGTGCCGGCTGTGTCCATGATTTCTAGCATCACCTGTCTTCCCTGTTTGTTTGAATGTGTAAGCCAATTGCGCTTAGTTCAACTGGGAGAGAGTGGTTTCTCGTACATCCACGTCGATCGCTTTGCGATATGTGTCTTCGATTGTTGGATCATAGCGCTCAATGAAGATTCCCTGGACGAATTGCGCTACGTTCAATCGCTAGTCAGTATGCGCGCAAGAAAACAACTGCAATAATTCCAGCATCGAAGCAGGACGAGAAGACATACCGGTCAAAGCACTTTTTCCCACGCCTCCAGATCCAAGGACCGCTATGTTATACTCTCTACACGCAAGGAAGAATCATATAAGCGCAAGCCACGTATAAATCGCAAGTGGGGCCATGAAAGGTAAAAAAAAGAAAGGGAAGATCGCATACCTCTGCTGTCCGGCTCGCGACGACATGACACATTAAAGCAAAAGCAAAAAAGCAAACACTCTCTGTGGGGTCTCGTTCCGGGGCGCGCAGCGCATTTACTGTGTCGGAAGTGAGGCTATCGTAGATGTTGGTGGTGCAGCAGCTTCCCTGTTCTGCCAAACGTGCAGCCAGCCAGCCAGTTCTCTCGAAATTGTTCTTGCGCGCGCGAGAGAGTGAGAGACAAGACCTATGTCCTATGCTCTCGCTCTTTCTCTTTTTCTTCTTCTCTCCTCCTCCTAGACAACCCCGGCCAGTGTACTACTGCTGTTCCAGGGAGGCAAACGGCGCCTTTGTTGTTTTGGATTTTTTGCCCGGACTGTTTGGTTTTATGATCGCTGCGTGGGTGCTGCGTTTTCCTAGATCGGCCTGGCACAGGAGCTGCTGGAATTGGTTGGTCCCTCCCCGCCTATATCAGCAGAGGCTTATGGCTGGAGACGCAGCTGCAGTGCCAGCGACTGCGGCGTTCGGAGGCGTGGTTGGCTACGAGCAGTGCAACGGTTGTGGTCGCGGCCGAGATTGAGGATAGGGCTGGTTGTTGCGCAGCGAGAAGTGGTGGGTGGGACGAGGAGGTGAGTGGTAAGAGGCAGTAGTAGGGTAGGTAAGGTGGTGCTGGATAGCGATGGGTAATATCAAGGCACACGAGTCGGCAGTCCAATGGATGCGAGACTCACAAAAAGAGGGATCAGGCAGTACGCAGCGATGACGAAGAAGACGGATGTATGCAGGCTTTGACTATTTTTCCCCTACCGGTTCCTGGCCAGCGAAGGCCAGTAGCAGGTAGAGAAAGAGAGAGGCTACAGACTCTAGTCTGCCAGCCCGAGACCACGGTAACGGTAGCGGTGTAGGCTAGCCTTTCATCACTTTGCCTTGTGCCGGCGAAGCGTCTCAGCGTGGACATCACCAGCGAGCCAACCTGCCTGCCTTGACAAAAAGTCGTCGGCCCAGAGAGAGGCGCATGGTGCTAGCAGTGCGCTGCCCTTCTCCGACTGGCTGTCTGCATAGGCTCTGCCACCGTCTCCGTCCGGCTCCACAAGCGCCAATATGATGCCTGCTCGCACGCGACCGTACCTCGTTCGAGAGCCCTGTATCATCCTGTGTGATGCATCATTGGCCGCATGCCCTATTCTTCTTCTCCCGCTTCCTTCGCTTCAAGCCACCACAAGCCTGGCGACACATTCTGCACGCAAATGTCATGCTTGCAGTAGCAGCAGCAGCAGCAGCAGCCTGCCTCCTACTCGCCGTCAGGCACGCCCACCTCCTCTTCCTCCTGTGCGCTGCTCGCCTCGAAATCCGCCTTGCCCCTGGTTCCGTAGCCACTGACTCCTGCGACGCTGCAGTCTGCAGCCCTGTCCATTGGTTCGCAGCAGCGCGCCCAGCTTTATTATCCGGGTACTACTGCACCAGGACCTGACGACTCGCCTCCTGGCGACAATCTGCCGTGGCCTTTGCAAGTCACTACTAGCATGCACTGTTGAGGGCCCGGCGACCAGCCTCGCCTGCGCTACCGGCGTGCGGACAACCATCCACGCGCACACCGTGTCTGATGGCTCTTGTGAGGCTTGCGGGGGAGGGTAGAAAAGGGCAAACGCCAATGCTGTCCTGCTCGCGCGCGCCTCGAAGCTCTTCTCTCTCACTCTCGCTACCGGTGTAATAATCTGTTTCGTCATATCCCGGACTGTTGAGCCCTAGAGCTCTTTCATTCGAGAAGCCCGTTCTGCCGAGATACTCTTGCCCGTCTGCCGTTGAGCGCCTGCTACGTAGCCTACATATTTGCTTTTCAGGGCAAAGGAGCAGCACCTCCTAAGGTTTGACGAGGATTCGCCATAACCAGCAAAGCATCAGCTGCAGGGCATCGAGCGAGAGCGTCGCGTGCCTATTTCGTGCGTTGCACAATTGCAAATCAGGGCTCCTGTGAAACTTTCCGCTCCCGCTCATCTCTTCTTCACTGCTTGCCTCTTCCGGTCGTGTTCCTGGAGAACACCGGAAGCGCAGTATGATGCAGGTGGAGAATACGTCAGAGGGGGCTGGTAAATGCCGTCCATTCGAGATTGAATGGCACTCTAAGTAGATATCGCCCTCATCCGGGCCACTGTCCCCTAATTGCGACGACTCCTTGGCCGGCGGATGGCCGAAGCGTCCACTGCCTGCCGTTGCAGTTCAACTGCTCACGGTCATGCATGGCATGAGCGAACGGAAACCTGCATGTGTGAAACGGGAGGGTCAATTGCCTCGGGTTTGAAACGAGGACCGACATTGGAGACGTCATGTGCCAAAACAGCCTCCGACGTGACATGAAGTGTTCTTCTGTTCCTTTTGATGCAGTAGTCGCACAAGTGCCCCTGGATCGTCACTTCTAGTGCAAAAGGTTGGGCTGAAACGCGAGGATCGTGTGTGCCGTGTTTCCAGAATGATTCCGTGGTTCGATGGCGCGATTTGCAATTGACAGCCCGTGTCTTGAGTTCACTGTACGGAGCTTGCTCCATCGGTGATTTGTGGTGCTTTGGTTCGTCGCGGTGTTCAAATGTAGATCCCAATTGTTCACAGTACGATGTACTTTCTGAAGTTTAGGAAACCCTTCAGGATTACTGTAGCCTGATGGATGGGTGTTGATATGTACCTCACATGTATATATACATGGCTACTTCAACCCACGCGCCCATGACTCTGACCGGTTGATCGCTACAGCCAGTTGCACAGTACTCGGATTGGACGCCTGGTCACCCTGTCTCGCCCATATCGATCAAGGTCTTTCGCCAGATCTATGGCCTCTAGGTGGAGACGCGACCATTTCATGCTGCTGGCAGCAGGGCAGATATATGTGTAGATTATGCGCATGTAGCTTGATCTCACAGCCATGTCTCTCAGGATATTTACATGCAGGAAGCATATCCCACATGGATATCTGCTGGCAGTGGTTGTTCCGTTTTACTGTATTGCAATTGAGCTGCGGCAGGCACAGCGCGTCACAAGTCTTGCAATAATGAACACCACTAATTGATTGAACATTGATTAATAACAGCCCAACTGCTACCCCATGTTTCGCCCGCCAAGGCTAGCCCCTCATCAAGCAAGCAAGCGCAGGCCATCGCTAAGTCAAGGTTACGTTCAGGTAGAAGGCTAGCTGGCCTGGCCACCAGCATCAGAGCCGCAACACAGCACCATGATGTTGCCGTTAATCGCAGCAGCTTGCCTGTTGCTCAAACCCGCCTCTGCGGTCTTCGCCGATGAGGCCTGGAACCTCGACTACCACCACGCACTGCTCGGCAAACCCCAAGAGTCAACGACCTTCTTCCATCGTCCCAACCCTGCGTCGCGCGCATCTCTGATCTACACCCTTTCCGAACAAGGAGTCCTCGGCGCTGTCAACCCAAGAGATGGATCGCTGGTCTGGAGGCAATTGCTCGAGGCAAACGTGAGCTCGGATGCGAGCTTCCTGCGCGCTGGCGAGGACCAGAGCTTGGTTGTTAGTGGTATTGGAAGCCAGGTCGCTTCATGGAGTGCTGGCGATGGAAGACTGGCTTGGAGCCACAACGCGCCTGGACTTTTGCAGGATGTTGAGATTCTGGAGCTCAGCGACGGCAAAGAGACACCTGGCGTAAAGGATGCTTTGATCCTTACTGGCGGCGAGCTGGCGGAAGTACAGAGACTGGATGGTGCTACTGGATCGGTAAAGTGGTCGCACAAGCTTGAGAGCGGCGACCAACCTTACCAGGTGTCGGCATCGTCGACCGAGGTGTTTGCGATCCTGCTCCACAAGACCATGCTCGGATACATCAAGATCAAGGTGATCACTCTGGACCCTGTGACTGGCAAGAAGACCGACGATTACACTCTTGCTTCGGACAGTGAGCTTGCTTCTGCCGATACGATTGTGTCTGTTGGTGCCAACTCTGCCTCGCCGATCATTGCTTGGGCAGATGCGGCTTACACAACGTTGAAAGTCAACATTATTGGTACCAAGGCTGTGTCTTCTTTCGACATTGAGAAGCACAACGAGCACGCTGTCCAGCGTGTCACTCTTCAGGCGCCTTACCACACGAACTCTTTGGCCCACTTCCTGGTGCACTACGAGACTGCTGTGTCAGACTGGGCAGAGGTCTATCATGTCAACTTGAACAAGAACCAGATTGAGAAGGCATACAGCCTGCCAAAAATTTCTGGTCGCAGTGCATTCTCGACCAGCAGCAACGACGCAAACGTCTATTTCACCAGAGTCACAAATGGTCAGGTGTCCACTGTCTCTTCGGTCTCCCACGGTATCCTGGGCAAGTGGACAATCGATGGCTTCGGTACTGCTGGCAGCAAGGAGGAGACTGTACCAGCACATGTGGTCTCTGAGGTGTCAATCAAAGGCGACGCTGTCTCAGCCCTTCGGTCGGCCGTGTACTTGTCCACTGGAGAATGGGTTCTGCTCAGAGATGGCAGCGCGACTTGGCAACGTCTTGAAGTTCTGGCCGATACCATTTCTGCGGCGTTCACCATTCCATCGGAGACCGAGGCATTGGTGCATGAGCTGGAAGAAGAGGCTCATAGCACGCCTGTCCACGCCTACGTGCACCGTGTCACACGCCACATCAATGATCTGAAGGCTCTGCCGGAGACCATCCGTAACCTGCCGCAGAGCTTCATGCGTGGCTTCCTCGGTACTAGTGATGACCACAGTGACGCGTTTGGTTTCAAGAAGACAATTACCTGCGCTACTGGCAGTGGTCGTCTAGTGGCTTTGGCAGGCGGCAACCCCCACAACATCATCTGGACAAAGCAGGTCGCTGACATTCCTGCTGGTTCCTCTTGGAACGCACGTGTTGAAGCACTGCCCAACGGCATCATTCGCGTGGTCCAAGACGGCGGATCTACTGCGCCGCTTTTCAACGCCTCTACAGGCGAGAAGCTCGCTTCGTCGTCTCAAGAACTGCTCATCGACAATCCAGTGCCGCTTGTCTCCGTAGAGTACGAGCTACAAAACAACCAGCTTTCAGCCATCGACGCTGTGAAGAAGGACGCAGGAACTCTGTGGCATTTCGTTCCGCAGCCTGGTGAGAAGATCCTGAGTATCGTCTCACGACCCGTCAACGATCCTGTCGCTTCCATCGGAAAGGTCCTTGGTGACAGAAATGTTCTGTACAAATACCTGAACCCCAATATGGCGCTTCTTGTCACTGCACACGAATCGATCAAATCTGCCTCCGTCTTCATCTTGGATACTGTCAGTGGTGCTATCATCTACTCGAACACGCACAAGAATGTTGACTTGAGCGCTCCTATTGCATCGACTCTCTCAGAGAACTGGTTCGCGTACTCTTTCACCGCCGAATCTTCTGCGTCTTCCCCCAAGGGTCACCAGCTTGTTAGCGGCGAGCTCTTCGAGTCTCTCTCCGCTAACGATCGCGGTATTCTCGACAGTGCAGCCAACGTTTCAAGTTTGGCTGGCAACACCGAGCCCTTCACACTCACCCAGTCCTACCAGATCCCTGAGCCCATTTCCAAATTGTCTGTCACCCAGACACGCCAGGGCATCACCTCGCGCCAGCTCCTCGCTGTGCTCGCCGACTCCAATTCAATCGTCGGCATCCCTCGCGGTGTCATCGATCCACGTCGCCCAATTGGTCGCGACCCTACTAAGGACGAGCAAATGGAGGGTCTTGTGAAGTACAACCCTGTCATCGAGTTCGACCCCAAGTGGCACCTCAACCACGCACGTGAGGTCATCGGTATCAAGGATGTGATTACCAGCCCTGCACTACTCGAAAGCACGAGCTTGGTGTTTGCGTACGGTCTGGACATCTTCGGCACCAGACTTAGCCCCAGTTTCAACTTTGATATGCTGGGCAAGGATTTCAATAAATTCCAGATGCTGGCTACGGTGGCGGCGTTGGCGGTTGTGACGTTTGTGGTTACTCCTTTGGTAAGCTTGTGTAGTGTTTTGTTGGAGAATATTCGGACTCTTTTGCTAACTCCGTGTCAGGTCAAGCGCAAGCAAGTAAATGCACGATGGCAATTTGCTTGAGCGATGCGTCAGACTCGAGCAGTCAGACTCTTACCCGTGAGAATAGATCCTGAATCCCGGCATTTCGGTTGGGCACCATAGCAAGCCTTGAGTCGCGAGACGCAATCATCGGATTCTGATAGATATCCGCAAATGCAGACACAAAGGAAGGCTACCCTAGGCAGTCGAGTGCTTGAAGTGGCCATCTTGAAACAACACCAGCCGCTTGTGGGAATAGAGCGATACATTCACGAGATACCACTGTCATATCTTATTAAATTTTCAGCTTCATCTCCTCACTTTCACATCAGCCTCCTTAATTTACAACGACAACCCAGCGGCGAGTATACCAAAATTGCAGAGATACGAATTGCGGTTAGCGGCGTTTACTTGCATGTCACAGGCAAAGCTTACTCCATTGAAATGCCGAAGAAGTTTGATCGACATGACTTATGAATTACTGTCGGAGGGTAGAAGTCGCGGTGCCGATGATGCAATCTCCAAATTAACGCCGTGCCGCCACTTTAAGTCCGCAATGCTCTAACAACACACTAGATTACGCTGCAGAACGCAGTGCGACATCTTCTCATCTGCTTTGTCATATAAGTATCTGAGGTTAAGCTGCTGCTTGTTCTTCTTCCGCATCGATCGAATCTCTCTTACATCTTGCAAGACCTCACAACACGAAACATGGCCGATCAAGTCAAGTATACCAACAAGCTCAAGGGCAAGAATGTCCTGGTCATCGGCGGCTCGTCAGGTTCGTCCCCAGGTCACCTTCCCGATCCATTAGAACAACAATCTAACATATATCCGCCCAGGCATTGGATACTGCGTCGCAGAAGCCTGCCTCGAATTCGGCGCAACCGTCACCATTTCCTCGTCCAACCCAGACCGCGTCGCCACCGCCGTCTCCAAACTGCAGTCCGCCTACCCATCAGCCAAATCCCGAGTCTCCGGCCACGCCTGCAACCTAGCCGACGAAGCAACCCTCGAAACCAACCTCGCCGGCCTCCTCAACAAGACCACTTCCAACGCCTCCGATCCTCTCGACCACGCCGTTTTCACCGCAGGCGACGCTCTCGCGGCCGTCAAAATCGCCGATGCGGACATCGGCTTCATCAAGCAGGCGGGCATGGTGCGCTTCTTCGCGCCAATGCTCCTGGGCAAACTCCTGCCAGCGCACCTCCGTCCCGGGCCAGAGAGCAGCTACACCATCACCACTGGCGCGGTGTCCGAGCATCCGATCCCGGACTGGAGCGTTGTCGGCTCGTACGCCACGGGCTTGCACGGGTTGACGAGGCAGTTGGCGCTGGACTTGAAGCCTTTGCGGGTCAATCTGATCAGTCCGGGTGCTGTTGAGACGGAGCTGTGGGATGGGTTGCCGAAGGACAAGAAGGCGAATATGATGAAGGAGTTCGAGGCGAAGATGGCGACGGGGAAGGTTGGGCGGCCGGAGGATGTGGCGGAGAGTTATCTGTATTGCATGCGGGATGGCAATGTTACGGGGAGTGTGATTAGCACTAATGGGGGGCATTTGATCATGTGAGTTGAGTTTCGAGACTTTCGTCCGATCATTGATTGGGAAGTCAGAGGTCATTGTAGCGCCACATGGCAAATGAGATTCTCTCTCTTTCCTCAATATATCCTCTAAATTTCTACCCACGATGCTCATAACTCGTAAAGTATGCATGAAGCGCTCAATGTCTCCATAACCCAGACCCACGCTCAAATCTCTCAAGCAGACTTGCCGTGCACAAACAGCCTACCACCAGCAATGTCCTCGACCGCCTTGGCCGGCAGCTTCTCCCTGGCGCCCTCCTCAAGACCACCGAAGACGAGCTGCGCCTTGAGCGACCACTCCAAGGGGATGTTCCAAATCTCGCTGGCCTTCTGGTCGGGCAGAGGGTTGTAGTGCTGCAGGTTGGCGCCGAGGCCTTCGGCTTCGAGGGCAGTCCAGGCGGCGAACTGGTGCATGGCGGAGGTGTGCTCCGACCAGTCGGGAAACTTGTCGGCGTACTGGGCGAACTTGGTCTGGAGGTTCTTGACGGGGGCGGGGTCCTCGTAGAAGAGGATCTGAGGGACAAGGTGTTAGCTAGATGGACTCTCACGTTGGATCGATTTTCGAGAGGCTTACGGTTCCGTAGCCAGCGCGGAAGCCAGCAATGCGGTTGCCAGTGTGCTCCCACTGGGCCTCGGGGACGATAGCCTTCAGGACATCGCGGACAACGTCCCAGAACTTGTCGTGCTCGTCCTTGAGCAGGAGAACGAGGCGAGCGGACTGAGAGTTGAAGGAGGAAGGAACGTCCTTGACGAGCTGGGTAACGATCTCCTCAATGCGGGCGTCGGAGACGGGGGAGTTCTTGTTGAGTGCGTAGATGCTGCGGCGGTTGGCAACGGCCTCGAGGAAGCTGGTAGTGGAAGCCATTGTGGTGGAGGTGTTGTTTTGTCTGGTTGTTGTGGAGGTGAATGTTCTAGATGTGAGGAGGGGCAGTCTTGAGGAGGTGGTTCTTGTGAAGAGAGGAGGGGAGTTCAAGGACTTTTGTAGATGAGGGCGGATGCTTCTCAGCAGTGTGGGCAGTAGTGGGGCAGACATTGTGGTGGTGCAGTTGGCTAATACACAAGGACGATGGTGTAATGCACGCCGCCTCTGCGGGAGAAGTCCGCTACGATGGTTTGGATCGTGCGTTTGCCGGTGGGTGAATAACCTACCTACCTCTAAGGGCTCCTTATCCTAGCTCGTATTTGTGCTACGCGTGGGTGTGCTTGTGCAGTGATTCCATAATCGCGATCAATTAAGTCAAGAAGCGATTACCTGACCGCTCGGCTTCGGGCATTGAGATGTGGCTTTGTTTAGAAATGCAACGCGGAATGCGACGCCATTTAATTGCAACTAATTAGCCCAGCAGCGGAATGCTTGCTCACCGACTTGCCGATGTGCTAAGTCAGACATGCATTTCGTATTGCATACATCGCAATAGAATTCAAGTCCTGTTATTGATGTTCCTCAACATCACCAGCGCAACATCTACGACATGATGCACCTTCCACAACTCCTTCTCCCCCGTCGCAGCCAAATCCGCGCTCACCTGCGCTAATTTCCTCTCGTAGAACCGCGCCTGATGCTCCACCCCAGCATCCATCAAGTTCTTCATTATGGGCGAGATGGTCGCTTTGCTGGCTAGAATAGCCTCGCCTTCGTACAGACGGTGTCCAAAGCGGCAGGCTATCTCGTGCGTCTCCTCTGCGGGCAATGACTTTTTGCGTCGCGGCTGCCCGATGACCTTGCCTGTCTTCTTGCTACGGAGAGGCTCCTTTGTGATTATCGGAGGCGGAGGCGTTTGGCTGTCGCGGCGGCGGCGCGTGCTGCTGGATGAAGACTTGAGGGTGGAGCGGTTGGCATTGGCGGCTATTGCGGCCGACCGGCGGCGTGTAGTGACTGGCATTGCTGGTATAATCTCTGAAATGATCTACTGTAAATACCTGAGTAGTGATGACTCGTTCGTGGAAGTCGTGCAGTTGTCATGAACAATGATCGAGTGGCTACAATTTACCGGTCGAGGAAACAAAGAACGAAAGAGATGAGATGCCGCATTTGGTGAGAAGTTTGAAAGACTCCTCAGAGCGAACCAGTGGGTGATATCGAACAAAGGAGCAACACTGCCATACGTCGCTAGACTCCTTCTCTTGAAGACCACTCCAAGCTTGAGAGTTGCTGTATCGATCAGCTTGTATTGAGGTGTTGACTCCGCCTGGTCGAGGCGCGCTTCAAACATGGCCATACATAAGACGATGACTGTGGTGTTTTTGGCGACAAGTCGTAGAATGGAAGACATCGAGCAGGCTCGAAACCATCGAGTCGACGGTTAGTTTTGGGACAGATCCAACATGTGCATTGTCTATCGACAACTGTTTCGGAAGCCGAAATGTTCCGAACTTCTCACTTTGATTCATCAACCAGAATATAGTTTTTCTTTATCAAATTGATGACATCGAACCGTCCTATTAACACTTGCTACACAAGCCGCATTCGACGATTCTAGGCCAGAAACAAGTATAACATTCGTTTAGAGGGGTGTCCTCTTTGTTCACGAATTTGTGCATGTTTTAGGGTTTGGTTATTTAGGGTAAGCTTAGTCAGATCACCACATGGACATGTACGTCACACGTGAACTAACATCGAATGCATGTTCAAGGCATATATAATTGGTGTGTACATACTCCCTTATGCACATGTGCATACGTGCAGCTGTGTTTCTAGCATACAGGACGCGACACCAGCATCTCTACTGGTAAAGGTTTCTGTCTGAAGTATGCTGATGTCTTCTTGATCTTGATGGTTTCGAAAACTTCGCATGCTATGACCGAACAAAACCGCCGTCATTCCGAAATACCCGGTCCCCCGGCGTGTTCAATCGTGACCGCGTCACCGCGATTGTTGCTTGTCGAGCTTGTGGCTCACCGACTGGCCGAGGCATGGATACATGGTTATGAGACAGCGATGCGCGGTTTTCTCTTTGAGCCCAAGTTCTGCCGATGTTAGTGAACTCGCGCCAGTATAAATTAGATGTAAGAGGTCAATTCTTCTATTCTAACAGTATCACCCCGAAATCATTACAACCGCGTGTTCCTTTTACTTATACCCAACATGACATCCTACAACATCAACGACGAGGCATCTCGCATTTTTCGAGAAGTGCTCGTCGCCGACCCTGCCCTAGATCTACACCCTTCCATCAAAGAGGCCGCGCAAAAAGTCCAGTTCAACGGCGGCGATGGCAGGCCATTCGTGCCGACTCCTCTCAAAATGACCGAATCTTCGGCAGCATTGACTGGACTGGCCTCAGCGGCAGCAAGCGCCGTGGCAGCAGACCGCTATGGCATCGACTACCAGGACATCGAAGTCAACAGCGACGTCGCCACACTCTTCCTGGAATCTGTGGCCATGCCTACAATTGATGGAACGCCTTTCACCGCAAACCCTCAGATGAAGAAGGAGCTGGCTGCTATGGACCTCCACGACCAGGCCAGCCCTATTCGTCGCTACGCCACCAATATCTACAAGACCAAGGACGGACGCTGGTATATGCTACATGGCTCGATGAATGCCACCCCGACGATGGAGATGTTGGGCGTCACACATCAGGATGTGACTCGCGAGGAGGCTATCCAAATCTACAGCGACAAGGTGGCCCAGTGGGATTCAGCTGAGATCGAGAAGACTGCAAACGAGAAGCACCGCCAAGCTGGTTCGGTTTGCAACACGCCTGAGGAGTTTTTTGCGAGTGAACACGTGGGTTGTTTCTAGCTGGGGAACGGAGATTCCCAGAAGCACTAGTACTAATGGATCAATAGGGCAAAATCATGGGCCAGGAACCTTTGTGGACAAGCCGTGCAGTTGCCGGAGGCGGCAAGGCCTGGCCACAGCTGGCTGGCGATTCCACTGACTACAAGCCTCTCGCTGGTGTGAAAGTCATTGATTTCTCACGTGTGATCGCCGCGCCTGCTGTCTCAAAGATTCTGGCCGTGCTTGGAGCCGACGTGATCAGAATCTCGCACAGCGAGAACCCCGATTATGCTGCCACCATGGTTGATTTGCAGACTGGAAAGCGGGATGCCAATCTCAATGTGAAGAGTGCTGAGGGCAAGCAGGCTTTCATCGAGCTCGTCAAGGACGCCGATGTGCTTGTCGATGGCTTCCGACCTGGCGCTTTTGAGAGACTGGGATTCACGTCTGAGTCTCTGCGCAAGATCAACCCGAGTCTGATTTACGTGAGGGAGAACTGCTATGGTCTCAAGGGACCTCTCTCTTACCGTTCGGGCTGGCAGCAGGTCAGCGACTGCTTGGTCGGCATGTCGTACCTTCAAGGAAAGTTTCTGGGTCTTGATGAAGCCGTGCTTCCTCTATTCCGTAAGTTGCTTCCAAGCTGCTGCCTGCGCTGACAATTGCTAATAATCCTCGACAGCCAACTCAGACTACCAGACCGGCCTCGTCGGTGCCTCCGCAGTCGTCTCCGCGCTCTTCAAGCGCACCAAAGAAGACAACACATTCGACATCGACATCAGCTTGACCCAGTACAACATCTGGTTCTACCGTCTCGGCCTCTACCCGGAAGCCGTGCAGCAAAGTCTTCGCGAGATGCACCAAGGACTCGACCTCCGTCACAGCGACGATGTGTTGGAAGGCCTGTCGAAGACGCACAAGTCTTTGTTGCAGGTACGACCGGACTTGATGAAGCCAGAGCACTTCTGGGATATGGATGGTGGAGAATGGGGGTTGGATCGCCCGATCAAGATTGTTGCTCCGGCGTTTAAGATGAGTCGGTCAAAGCTGGAGTATCCAGTCCCATCTGGTCGTAGGGGTCGATCGAGTCCTTCATGGTCGTAATCGCTGTGTAGTTCAGACAGCTAGAACATTAATTATGATGACATAATGCCGCAGACCTTCTGAATCTGTGTTTCAACAATGGAAGCGACATCTGAAGTGGGGTCCACAGAACGTCATACTGCTTCTCTTATAGCATCCTTGAGCATGATCAACCCACCCACCAACCCTGCGCCCGCGACCAGTGCCTCACTTACTGGACTCTCTCCTTCGGGGAAGCTCCAGTTGGTCGCCAAAGGGAACGATGCAGCTGTCACGAGAAGCTTTTGCCACCACTGCTTCTCCTTTGAGTCCACTTGACTGCCAATCTGCAGTGGTGTTTCAACGCCAGGCCCACTCACTACGCCGGTTCCTGTAGCGGCCGACACGTCTTTGAACCCCAGTTGCCTGGCTCTCGCCAATCTCGCCAGATCGCACAGTAGAGATGCCAGCCAGAATTTATTTGATGCAGTCCAGAACCAGCCCTCCCACTGCCTCAGCCGCCGACTGCGAAGCACATTTTGCTGTACCAGCAGGGCAATATTCTCTAGTAGTTGGAACAGTGTCACAGCCACGAGTGAAGTGCGGAGCAAAACATCGCTCACAAGGTCATGTTGACGGGTCTCCCAGGCCTCGCGAATCGCTGCGTAAAGAGTGACTAGACCTGTCAAGCGCGTGTATACACGAGTGTCTTCGAGGAGATTGTACAAATTCCTGAGCGCAGGGGAGACCTCGGTAAGCTTCGGAGGTGCTCTGGCGCCCGTGAGATGCGTGTGTAGCAGGAGAGATGTATAGCAGACTGTGGCTAGCGTTGCATCGAGACCTGCTGACGTGGAGATTGCGCGGGCGAAGCGGTCGGCGGTGTTGGTCGCTTGAGGCGACATGAATCCAATACTAACTGTGTCAAAGAAAATCGCTCATTAAGTTGCCGGATGATGTGACGCCTCCTAGCACTTACGGATGGCTGGTTGGTATATTGATGCTGAAAGCTTCTTCGCATGCAAGCACGCTAGATCTTTCCTTATCTTCCCGCTTTCAATTGCCGGGCCGAATCCGCAGCATCCTGTTCTTTACTGTACGGGCTACGGGCGTGTGTTGACACTTGTATTGCAACAGCTGTGGTTGAGCCCTTGGCATCCGGCGGACAATCGCTTCATGTCCAATGGTCCATTGAACTGCGTACCTGGTTAACCAAATCACGATCTCCCAGCACGTGCAACCAAAGCACACGTGGTGTCGTTTGGTTGTTTCAGGTGGCCTGCTGTATCAGCCTTGCATTTAGGCCTTAATGACCGTTGCAGTGTTGCAGTCTCGTAGTAATGCAAGTGAGGAATTGCGAAAGCCGTGCAATCCGCTCGCGTAAAAGCGCCAGAGTCTAGAATGTTAAGTCTTCGCGCTCCAAACAGCCCGCTCGGTGGTGACTTCGACTCTCATAAAGTGCATAATTCAGGCCTGTGCTGCGGAAGCTCATCCTTCGTGTTCCACTAAACCCCTAATAAAACTCTAACCGTCCTTGTTTCGACAGGCCTAAAGGGATGGAGCCATTGGGACTCGACGTCATTCGTGGTATAACTTGGCGACGCGCAGGGTTCCCCGAGAATCTGAACGTATGCGAGTCAGATCCAATATGTTAACATTTGTCGCAGGTCGCCGCCATGTACTATGTCTACCACGCTACCACACGGTGGTCGCCTGGATGCAGGCCTCTTATGCAAGCGAATATCGTGGAATGTGATTGTGTCCGCTTTTTAGCGCTGCGTCTTCTAAGTAAAGCAGCGGCATTTTAATCCTCCGCCGATTTGGGTACCCTTGCGAGCCACGAGCTGTGGTAGTGTCACAGGTGCAGACGCCTATTCGCAGACCATCCTACGGTCTTGGCGTCTGTGACGCGTAGCCGCCCTGCCTCCCTGGCACGCTTCCCAAGTGCGAGGGCATCGACCACCGAAGCATGGGGCTCCGCGAGCACTCCTCGGACACCCTGATCACTTCACCAATTGGTGGTCTATACGATATCTCATCAACTCATGGATGGCACGTGTTTCGCGCATCTGGTAAGGTTGTGGTAGTCTGGCTTCAGACCATCATGGTTTGCATTGAAGGCGTATCGGACCGTTGAGGGACTGGGATCCACGTTGGACCTTGGAAGCATCTCAGCGTCGAAAATGGACGCCTAGCCTTCTCACGCTCAAAATGGGGCGGATACACGTCTAAACGGAAAGTGATCTATCACTAGGAACCGCATTCGTCTAGAGGACGAGGCAATCAGCATTCGATAACCCTTCGAGAGGCCTGCTTGTCGTCTCGCAACCCTGGTGTTGAGCATGGTATAGGCACTTGGCGTGATAAAGTTGCAGACGTTTAGTGGGGTTATTGTCATCCAGCGGCTCGGCGGTAGGATCCACTATGCCTGTGCTGACCTCGCTGGTCCTCCAGGAGCGAGCAAAGCATGCGATTCAGTGGTCAGCACTGCTATGCCTTCGCTGTTGTATTCCCTGAGAGGCATGTTTCGTGCGAAAGTGGACCCCTACGATCTTCACGGCCTGTGCCAGCGAGGATGGATTTAAAGGTCAGCACGTTGCCCTGTTGTTTTGGCTCAAGACAGTAGAGCCAACACTTTCAATTGGATTAATCATGAAGGTCGCCTCACTCTCCTTGGCTCTTTGCCCTTTGGCAGCCATTGCTTACCCGGATATCCATGCTCGCGACAACCAGACCGAAGGATACCACACCGATTTCTTCGAAGCTACAGGCATTCAGGAGAAGTCGTCGTCTCAGAACGCATCTGAATTGACCTACACCCAACAAAACGGTCGACCATGGTTCCAACCTCTGGGCGCACAGCGTGCTGGCTCTTCTGGTCCCCTGCTCCTACAGGACTACCATTTGATCGACACACTTGCGACCTTCAACCGTGAGCGTATACCTGAGAGAATTGTACACGCTCGTGGCGCGGGTGCACATGGATACTTTGAGGTTACTGGCGACTACGCGTCGAAGTACTCCGTTGCAGATGTTTTCAAGCCTGGCACCAGGACTTCGATCACGATGCGTTTCAGCACGGTTGGTGGCGCTCGCGGTTCTGCAGACACCGCAAGAGATCCCCGTGGCTTCGCGATCAAGATGAGGACCAAGAAGGGTATTCTTGACTGGTGAGTCCGATCATTGGCTCTGACGGGCTTTATTCCGGAACTTTTATTAAGCGAAGAGCTAACACATTCGTACAGGGTGTTCAACAACACTCCCGTTTTCTTCATTCGTGATCCGGCGAAGTTCCCCAGGTTCATTCACACCCAGAAGACCGATCCCGCCACCAATGCCCGTGATTGGAACACTTTCTGGTCATGGCCTGCTCAGTTCCCCGAGTCTCTGTTGCAATTCCTGCGCCTGTTCTCTGACCTTGGAACGCCATATGGCTTCAGACACATGCACGGTTGGTCTGGTCACACCTACAAGCTCGTCCAAGATGACGGAAGCTGGGTATACACTCGCGTCAAGCTCGAGTCCGAGCAGGGCGTCCGCAACTTCACCAATGCCGAGGCCGCGAAGCAGGCCGGTGAGAACGACGCTTGGGCAACCAAGGAATTGTTCGACTCCATTGAGCAGGGCGACTACCCGGCATGGAAGGTCTCCATTGCCACCATGACCGAGCAGGAGGCCGCTGCCTACCGCTACGACGTCTTGGACCTTACTAAGGACTGGCTCAACGTCACATACCACGACATCGGCCGCATGGTCCTCACCCAGAACCCCGACAACTACTTCGCCGAGATCGAGCAGTCGCACTTCAGCCCTGCCAACATGGTCGAGGGCT
Source organism: Cladosporium oxysporum (assembly GCA_035771495.1). Taxonomy (NCBI): domain Eukaryota; kingdom Fungi; phylum Ascomycota; class Dothideomycetes; order Cladosporiales; family Cladosporiaceae; genus Cladosporium; species Cladosporium oxysporum. Next base: position 1,236,532 of record JAWNKS010000007.1, read on the forward strand.
GGGAGCCCAGCAACGATCCCGTTCTGCAGTCACGTCTGTTCGCCTACAACGACGCAGCCCGCCACCGCATCGGGGTCAACTACCAACAGATTCCCGTCAACTGCCCCTTCAACCCTGTTGCCAACTTCGACCGTGACGGCCACCTGTCGGTCCGCGGAAACCAAGGCTCCAGGCCCAACTTCCCCACCGAATTCGGCGACAAGCTGAACGTTGAGAAGAAGCCCGGCGCCCTTCCTGAGCAGAAGATCGAGGGCGACGTTGAGTACTACTTGAGCGAGATCAACGAGGACATCGACTACGAGCAGCCCAGGCAGTTCTACCAGGTCCAGCTTTCTGAGCATGATCGCGCCAACTTGCACAGCAACATTGCTGGCACGCTCGTCAACGTTGACAATGAGGACATTCGCGAGACTCTGCTCAAGCAGTTTGCCAAGGTTGATGCTGCTCTCGAGCGTGGCGTTAGGGACGCTTACAACAAGGCCTCAAACGGCACCATTGCTTAAGTGATGGCGTGTCGTTGCAGAATGCATCCGACGATGATTGGTCGGTAGATTGCGTATTTCTTTTCTTAGCATACTCATAAAGAAGCTCTTTGTAAATCTTATTACATTATATCCACAGATCGATTAGTCAGACCTGGTGACTATTCTCTAATTACTAATGAGTATACGAGAGGTTGATACATATGATCCATGTTTCCCTAGTCCTTGCCCAACTTCTGGACGAAGAAGTCGTTGATGGACTTGTAAGTGAAAGGGTGAGAGTATTCGAGGTTCAAGCCATGGCCAGCTCGAGGGACGATCACCGTGGTGATGTTCGTCCCGGTGAAGGTCTTCTGCGCCTGGGCAGGGATGCTGCTACCGCTCGGGGCGCCATTGTAGCAGCTGCCACCGCAGAAAGGCACATCCCGCTCGCCAGTGATGATAAGGACTGGACCAGCGAAGGCATTCGGGGCGGCTGAGCCGCCGCCGATAGTGAGGAGCTCACCAACTGTAACAGGCTGGCCGGTCTTGGCGGCGAAGGCAAGGATCTTAGGGTCGAAGGCGCCAGGTGAGAAGAAGTTGGTCTGGACACCAGAAGCGTCGCCGGCAGCCAAGTAGCCGTGAGCGTACTTAGGGCCTAGATCCGGGTTCTCCTTGACATCGATGAAGTTGCCACCGAGCTCGAAGTATGGAACGAACGAGCCGTTCTGTGAGAAGCCAGTGAGAGCAATGCCGTCGCTGATCTTGGGGTACTTGGCGGTGAGGGCATAGGTGAGAATGCTGCCGTAGGAGTGTCCGGCGTGGACAAACTTCTCGTACTCATCAACGCCTTCGACGCAGCCGTTGCGGAGATCTTCGGTGACAGCCCTCAAAGCATCCGCCTCGAGAGCTGTTTGGATCTCTTGGACCGGGTCTCCGTGGGACGACATGCCGATGCCAAGTCTGTCATATGCAAATGTAGCGTAGCCGTACTTGTCAGTTGCGACAGCGCTGTAGGAGTAGTTGCCAGCGTCGAATGGAACATTCCAGTAGCTGCGGTCGAAACCAATGCCGTGAGTGAGAATCTGGAGAGTCTTGGGCTTTTGAGCACTGTGTCCGTCTCCTGGGACGCAGTAGGTCGCAGCAAGCTTGTAGTGACCTTTGACGGTCTTGTAATCTTCAAGCAGTGTCTTAGTGTAGTTGGCTCCTTGTTGCGTAATGTCCAAGATGAAGTTCGTGACCTCGATGTTGTTCTGAGGTGCCGAGTAGTTGAACATGCCGTTCCTGGCAGTGAGGTCGACGGGAACAGTGAGGTTGGTGCAATGCATGGCCGAAGCCGAGCCAATGAAAGCAGCCGTGGCCGCTGCGACAGAAGACCGTACCATGATGCAGTTCAAGATCAGCAAGTGGTGTTTCTGATGAAATATGAAGAGAAGCAGTTGGCTACAGAGAGTGAAGAGCTGATACTATATACATTTTGGCAGGAAATCAATGAGGCTCTAGTCAGCAATCGATCAACAAAGTGACGTGGGTTTCCTGATAGTTCCGCTGCGGCACGGGTTGGTAAGTGCATTGCTGTTGCAAAGTAACCAGAGTATGATTTGGAAGAGCGCGGAGTTGTCATCAATAGTGTTGATCGAATGTGGGGACGGATCAATGGGCTCGCGAAAGGTAAACATCGTTGTGCCGTGCCGCAAGGCTCGCAAGGGGAAAGACCGTGGAAAAGATGATGTCGATGGGCCAAAGTAAGTCTCCGCGCTTGCCGATCACTATTGATTCCGATCTGCATCCGGCATGATGGCATCGATATTCTATCTCAAATCATGCTGACCCTAACCCTAGTTGTGATCGCAGTCTCAAACAATCACGGCAATCAATGGCTCTGGACTTCTCGTTCGAAAGTTAACGATAAATAACCTTCAAGTGACAAGTTCAGGCACAACAGAGGGAAATTTGTGTTATTTGTGCAGTCGCGAGAACTCTATTCATCTTGGTGACATAGGCAAATTTTGTGAGATATACTATATCAGTGGGTTGCCTAATTGACATCCTGGTCTCTGATGTGTTAATTGTCATACGTAGTCATCACAGCGCATATGTAGGTTGATTACGATACACCAGGGAACGAACCAGAAGACCGTCAAAGCTTGTCAGACTTCTTCCTAGTGCTATATTTCCACATCCTCTCTTTTGCAACGACGAAATGCTTGATGGAATGGCACATCCGTCTCTCTTTTCCACTAACCCTAGTAACCCAGACGAATTGGGAGAGAGCACACGGCGTGAAACAAACTCGGATGCCAGTCGACGCCTTCGTCATGTTGAAGCCAAGCAACATAGCGAACGATTCGCAATCTTGGCTTCGCGCATAAGGGGTGTTGAATAACGCGGAATTGCAAGGTACTTGTCTTCAGAAGGCATTCAATTCGCAGCGTGGAGCATCGCTGCTCGTTTTCCTAGTTTGCATAGAGTGTTGACGAACACACCTTCCTGATCACTCCTGAATCGCACAATGATCTTGCTGTGGTAATTGATCATGTTACCCATCAGAAACGCAAGACTCTCATGCCTTAGGGCTATACACTGCCACTCGGCTAAGAAATCTACCGCAAGGACCAGCAAGCCAAGCTCCTCTCCATCCTCGGCCTTTGATCTTGAATTATTATCGAGTAATCGGATCCATCTTCTCCTCTGCTTTCTGCGACGATCTCAAGTACAGGACGTGTTCTTGCTTCTTACTAACAGTACTGGCGGCTGGGCATCTGCTCCCAACAGTATGTGCCGCATCATGCCAAGGGCGATATCGCGAGACATGTTGCAATGGTCGTACTACTTGAAGGAAGCTGAGTACGAGTGTAATGATTGAACTGTCAGTGCTACTATATCCCCCTTCATCACCACTTTCAATATCTTTGCGTCATGAAAGTTACAATGTTAGGCAAGCTAACGAGCTTACTGCTGACGATAGGTACGATGGCTACCCTGTTGTCAGACTGATGATGGATAAGCTGACGACACTAGTTCCTCTTGCAACTGCATCTGGAGGCAGTGCACAGTACGATGCAAATGCCCACATCGATGTATCTTCGAACATCACTGTGTTGGCTTCGTGTCGCGCAGTGATTGGCGACAAGCTAAGCGAAGCAACAGTAGTCATCTCAACAGAGACGGGCAAGATCGTGGAGATCTCAGACTCCGTGCTACCGGCCTCCTTCTTCCCGCCGGGCACCGCGTATAGAGACTATAGCCCGCAGATCATCATGCCAGGTCTAGTCGACGCTCATGTGCACCTCAACGAGCCGGGTCGCACAGAGTGGGAAGGCTTCTGGCATGGCACTCGTGCAGCCGCATTCGGTGGAGTGACCACTGTAGTCGATATGCCTCTCAACGCAATCCCGCCAACTACCAATGTCTCCAACCTTCAGGAAAAGGTGAATGCGGCAGAGGGCCAGTGCTGGGTTGATGTGGGATTCCATGGAGGCATTATTCCCGGCAATGCTAAGGATCTCAAGCCGCTGGTGCAAGCCGGAGTCAGAGGTTTCAAGGGCTTTCTCATGGACAGCGGCGTGGAAGAGTTCCCTGCAGTCACCGCGGAGGATATAATCCAGGCATTTGCAGAACTTGCTGACCAGCCGACCACCGTCATGTTCCATGCAGAGAAGGAACCGGAAGCCAACGCCTCTGTTCAAGCGACCTGGGAACCCAGCGGTCCACCAGAAGAATACCAAACTTATCTGGATACCAGACCGGCGAGCTTCGAGGTGACTGCGATTGAGGAAATCCTTTCACTAGCCCACTTGGCCCCGAACCTGCCACTCCACATCGTACATCTGTCGGCCATGGAGGCGATCCCTATGCTCCGCGAAGCTCGTCAGCGAGGCGTCAAGATCACGGCCGAGACATGCTTCCACTATCTTAGCCTTGCGGCGGAGCAAATCGAGAACGGAGATACAAGACACAAGTGCGCACCTCCCATTCGTGAACAATCGAACCAAGACGCTCTTTGGAGCGAGATGCTCGACCAAGAAGATAGCGTGATCAAGACTGTTGTGTCCGACCACTCGCCATGCACACCAGACCTCAAGCTTCTTCCGCCAAACGTGCCAGGAACGAAAAGCAACTCTACGGATCCGAACGAAGCAGGCGACTTTCTCGAAGCATGGGGTGGCGTCAGCTCCGTTGGTCTTGGCCTTCCTATTCTCTGGACCGAAGCCATGCGCCGCGGTCTTGCTGTCAATGATACTCTGCTGAACGTAGCTAGGCTCTGCAGTCTGCAGACAGCACTACAAGTGGGCTTGGAAGACCGCAAAGGTACTCTGCAAGTGGGATTCGATGGCGACGTGGCAATCTTTGATGATGCTGCGGAGTTCCTTGTGCAGAAGAGCACGATGCTGTTCAGGAATACTATCTCGGCGTACCAAGGCAAGACTTTGCAAGGCGTCGTTACAGAGACTTGGGTGCGCGGAAGGAAGGTGCATACCTCGGCCGGAGGTTTTGGAAGAGATGGAGAACCGATGGGAGAGCTGTTGTTGGAGCCGAGAAAATAGATATAGAGTGGGGGATGTTGAGCCGTATGCTAAACTTGAAACGAACGGACTATCTACAAAGGTACGTGTAGCCATCATTGTAGCATTAATTTAAAAGAATGAGGGCACTGTACCAGAACATCGTACATAGCTGTCATTCGCTGCTCCAATGCCTTTGACCCTCGACCGAAAGCAAACGATCCCTGCTCTCTCTCCACTGCTACCTCCCAGCACTCAAATTCAGTGGTCCCCTACAGTGATATTCCATCGTGAAACTCATGCCTCACATCTGCAAGTAGGCCTCTACAAGAAAAATGTCTCGCTTCTTGATGAACTCGCCGAGCTCATTGAACGGCTCGACATCCTTCATCATCTGCAGAGCTTCGGTGACTGGGTACCAAAGGTGAGCCAGACCCTCCGACGCTTCTAAGTCGGTCAATTCCACCTTTCCTGTGTCTTTGCGAACGCCGCAGATGTAGGCGAGGCTCTCCTGATTCAGTGTCCCACGGTACTCGGTGACCTGCGCAATGAGCTCCGGACGGACATCCACTTCGCAACCGGTCTCCTCGAGAGCTTCGCGCTGGCAAGCAATGGTGTCGTTTGGGTCTTCTGGCTCAACGCCTCCTCCTGGAAGCTTGTAGTAGTTTCCTGGGAACGACATGTTAGGATTTGCAGCAGTTAGCTCTCAGTGTGGAGTCTCACATACCTTTCTTGACGTGTATCATGCAGATTTGGCCATCTCTGACGATGAGACAGCGGACTGCGGTACGCTTTTCGTAGTTGACACCCTCTGCAGGGGCTCCCAGAGTGAGCGTAAGCATGCTGGTTGCCGTTGATGCGTAATTGGTGGGTTGCGAGAGTGACGGCGTGTTGGGTACTGTCGCGAGAGCCGGGTCTTGGATTGTTTGCTGTGCACCTCGGCCGACAAGTGTTTGCTTCATTCTCTCTTCATCGCGCGCCTTCTAGATCGAGTGAAGGCAACAATGGGATCTCTACTCACAACGTAAAAGCTCAGTTGATCATCCACATCTGTATAGAGAAGTGAACAAACTTAGAAGGGTTTTGATACACTCTAAAATAAAAATGAAACAGTTCTCCATAGATCCAGTCGACATACACAGACCAAGGAGTACCCAATCCCTCTAGCAAACTCCATAGCTGGCCCCCGGAGGAGCAAGATCTTGATCAAGTACTGCCAGAAGGACTCTCGACATCATCGATTAAACTCAACCGTCCACACATCTGCCCTTGGCAGCCGTCTCACAGTCTCGAGACCCGTTGCGCCCACAGCCTCATCACCAAACCACACCAATCAAAACCTCACTTCCCCATCGTGTCTCCAACCCATCAAGCCAGCATCGTGAGATCACCGTACATCGCACGCAACAAACCCATCACAATTTCAACCACGACACCAACGATACCAAGCAGCAACCAGACCACAGCATCGAAAGCGGCATTGAGACCGCGAGCAGCTCCTCCCGAGTGAGTGAGCATCTTGTAGACGGCGAAGACGATGAAAGCAGCCGTGAGGATGAGATTGATGGGCTTGAAGGTCAGGACGAGCTCAGAGAGTGGTTGGGTGGCGTTGGCGTGAGGCATTGTCGGTGTTGGTTGTTCTTCTGGACGGTGTTTTCGTTTTTGGCTGCTGAATTTCGAGTCTTCGCGATTGATCGTGTTTTGTTTAGGTGCAGGAGAGTGGGGATGAGTGCTGGTGATGGTCAGCCTCTGTCGATACAGACTTGCGCCTTTTATGTGCATGGTGATGGTTTGCTGCATGCTCTCATGGCTGAGACATATACGCCGAAGCATCAAAGCAGTCTTGGACCGCGGATCAAGACATGCATTGCATATTTGTTGCAACTTGTCTGCCAAACAAGACATGCGATGCTAAAGCCAAAGACACAACCACCCATGTCTCAAGCAGCAAGGGAAAAAGGATTAAGACATGTAGTATGACAAAACATGCAATTTTTTCTCGCTTCTCGCGGTCTATGGACTTCCGAGCCAATGCTACTCCAAATACTGATACAATCTCGTCTGTTTCATCCCACAGCTGCCCTTAAGTTTTTCCAAACACAAATCAATAGAAGAACAGATCCTTCCGAAGTGAAAAGACCCGGGGTGTTTTCTCCCACGACTCAACTCCAATCCTCCCCATATGACCAGACTCAAGCTTAACGGCCGTTGGTCTGCGGTGCTCTCCTCACACCACCAGCACCGTGGTTCGCACACAGGGTCTTGAAGCCGTTCCTCAAGGCCTGCATGTTGGGGTATTTGTTGCCTTGAAGCTCGAAGCCGGAAGGAATGACCTTAGCAGGCCAGGTGACGCAAGGAGTGTTGTGGTTGGCCTTGAACATAAGGTAGAAGTACCCAGGGTGAGTCGGGTCGATGGCGAAGTTGTACGAGCCGTGCCTGGGGTTGGCCTCAGTGTATGTGGTGAGCCATGCCTCTGTGAGATGATTATTAGTGCATGTTCAAGTAATGCGAAAATTCGGGATAACTTACCGAGCGCCTCCTTGGAGAGGTTCTGGTACTTCTCGTCACCGCACATCTCGTCGACCTTCTTCGCCATAGCTTTGACGTGCAAGACGATCAATTCGTCCAGATCGCTGTAGCTGAACTTGCCCACACGCAGAGTACGACCAACACTGTACTCGTTCTCCTTGTCGAGCTCCAAAACGTCGATGTGCTGGTAAACATTGTCGTGAACCTTCCAGGTGACTGCAAGGTGGTCCGCACCCTTGGAAGAAGGACGGATGATGCAGTCGCCGCGCTGGACGTTCGGTTGAGAAAGTTCAGCCTCGGCTTGGTGTGAGTTGTAAGGGCGGAAAAGCGAGTGCTTGACAACACGCTGAATGCGACCGGCCTGCTTCTGTGTAGCGCGCTTGGCCTCACGCTGGTCACGGGCTTCTTGGTCTTCATCCCACTCGTCTGTGAAGTGTCAGTCAGTATGTGCTGCAAGCTTTTGCTACCATGAGTGGGTGACTTACCATAATCGTGGTCGAATTGACGACGGAAGGGGTTCTTCATCTCGTTGTCACGCATGGTAAGCTGAGCTTGGAGCTTCTTGCGGTCGATGTGCGTGATCTTTGCGAGGATAGTGGAATGAATCGACCAGACCTGCCTGGGCTCAAGCTGGTTGTTGGTGACTTGATCTGGGAACTCTGAACTAGAGATGTTACCATCAACGCCACAATCCAGCTTGACTTCGATGTGGTCACTAGACGTGCGCTTGACAGACACCGGGATGATCATGCCCTCTTGCAGCGAGGTCTCGTTCTCACCCGTCATCATGGTGAATGTCTCGCTTGACGAAAGGTATTCGAAGTTACGTCTCAGTTCCTCGAATGGATTCTGCAGCTCAGCTCGGATGAGCTCGAGCGTAGCCCTCTTCTTCTGGCCGAACTTGGTCTCAAGCTGTTCCGCATACTCCTCAAGCAAAAGGTCATTAACCTTATCTTGAGCATCATCGGCAACAAGCCTGCGGACCACGGCAGCAGGACCATTTTGGTCGACCTCAGTCTTGATATCCTCTTCGTCAAACTCAAGGGCATCGGCGGCAATCTTGCGCGCAATGTCGTAGTCCTCGGGATGGATTCTTGTGTTGTCAAGGTAGTCGGTATCATTCTCGGTGGCCTCGTAATGAACGTAAAGGAAGCTCGCGCAGTTGAGCCAGCATTTGGGACCCACGGCTGGCTTGAAACCACGGTCGAGGTCACCGACCAATTGGTCCCTGGTGTTGACTTCTCCACCCCACGAGTTGATGATCTTGAGCATATGAGCAGCCTTACGAGGACCAAGACCACTGACGTAGGGTAGCAGCTTAGCGGTGGAGGCATCGCCGACAGCGTCATTGATATCAATGCCGACAAGGTTGACCATGTCGACCATGGCGGAGTCCAGAGCCTTAATCAGCTTGTCCTCGGGGATTAGATGTTGACTGGGGTCGAATGTGATTGAGATGATGTCGCGGCCAAGGGAGGCGTACTCCTTCATGGGGTTCTGCATGTACATCGCAAGGGCGATGCTGTATCTAGTGAGTGGTGGCACGCTTGGGTGGTCTGTGCTAGCACGAGCAGATGTGTGGTAAAGGCGCGCTACTTCGTCGTTCACCATGAAGATTTCGAGAGGGTCTGATACCTCGCGGTCATCCTCGGGGTCCTCGTAGGGAGTTCCCTGCAGACTGTGTCTGTCGACGATGTCTTGGAGGTCTTTGTAGAGTCGACGAGTCTCGACAGACCATCCAGAAACAGCGACAACATCAGGCTTCCTGCGCTCAACGAGTTCCACGAAAGGCGCAACATCTTTGCCGTCGGAAGTGTATCTCTCGGGGTTGCCAAGTCGCATGTCAGTGAATTTGCCGTTCTCCAAAACGCGACCGTTCTCATCGACGTAAGCCCAACAGATGGCATCGGCACGATCGCCTGCACCATTGGAGAGCGCCAACACACGAGGAGTCGTGCCCAAAACCATGCCCTTCGGCTTGTAAGGAGCTTGATCCAGCTTTGTGCTGTATGCTTCACGGCACTCGTTGGCGATTTTGCCTTCGCACATATTCCTCATATGATCCTTCCAGCCCTTTGCAATGACACGGTGAAGCTTTCCAAATGCTTGGCCAACAATCTCTCGTCGAAGGGCGTTCCACGCATCCGCAACCTCGGAGAAGTTGTCAGACTCGATGCTCTTGGTCAATTCGTCCAAGATACGGCGCTCATTCTGCAACCGCACCTTGATTTCGATGAGCCCCTCCTGCTCTGCCTTGAGCATCTTCAGGAAGAGGTCTGGTCGTGAGAAGAAGTTGCGAATTCCTTGGTTGCGGAGGTACTTGAACTCGTAGAATGGGTGCTCAGCGTCAATCTGCTTGAGTCCCTTGTCTGTTCGGACGGCGTCGAAGACCATGTATTCAACGTACATCTTTCTGAGGTGCTTCCTGAGGCGGGGGTTGGTTGCGACCTCCTCAATGAACATGGCACGCGCAGAAGCCAAGACTTCCTTGCCAGTCCTGTATTCCGGCTCTTGCACAAGTGTATCAGCCATGTCGTCTGGCCTGACGTCAGGGTCTTCGGTGTAGTTTTTCCTTCCGATCTTAGAAACGTTCTGTGCAAAGGCATCGGCGGTGATACCAAAGGCGCGGACCAGGTGGTATGCATTTCCAGCGCGCACCTTGTCCCAGACACTGCGGGTACCCCTGGCGCGCTTCTGTGTTCCGTTGACCTCAGATTCGACGGTGCTCAAGTCTTTCAGTTGTTGCGAATATTGGAAGTTGAGGTAATCTTGGAGATCTTGAAGATCTTCAATCTCGACAGCATCCGGCATGAGGTCGTCGAAGATTGAGTCGTTGAAGTCGGGGAACATCTCCTTCAACATTTCCACGCTCTTACGAATGCCGTCCCTTTTCTCTGCAAACGCCCGGTACTTGAGATCGTAGTCCATCAACTCCCACAGGTTGGTCTGACTCAGTAGCTTCTGTGCTTTGATTTCGTATGCTGGCGCATTTGGGTCTGAAGGGTCTGGAGGAAGTGGTACCTGCTCGGAGTGAATCAAATAGTCCTTGCGGTTCTGGAAGATGAACGCCGGCTCGTAGTCTTCCACGTTCATGAAGTGGAGAACCTTGCTCACGGCCTGCTCGAACGGCTCTCGAAGCGAGCTAGGAAGCTGTGTCTGAGGGAACATGGTGTTCGAGATCCACTTCGACTCTTCGGTCATGCGCTCGGTCTGCTGCTCTTCTGAGAGTTCGGACAAGTCCTTGTAAGGCTTGCGGGCGATTTGCAGGCGCTCTGGCACGTCTGTTGAACGAATGTTGTTGTCGTCGTCCGTGAGCATCTTCTCGACAAGCTGAGACGGCTCGAAGACATCCTTGAGCTCAAGATCGCGATCAGGACCCTCTTCTGCTGCTTGTAAGTCCTTCTCGACGTCTAGAGCCCATTCGAACTCGTTGCCATCACCGAAGGCGTTGCGCATGTCCTCCAAATCCGCCTCATTCAAGCCAGACTCCTTCAGGTTTTGGATATCCGTGAAGCCGCCCTTCGAGGGTTGTCTGATCTCCAGATCTTCGCGCATTCTCTCGCCCTCTTCATCAGGGAACTCGTCCTCTTCGATGAAATCGTCCATCTCGTCACCGAACGCGCCTCCGAATGCGCCGCGGCCGCGCGCTGCACCATCTCCTCCTTCCTCATCGTCGGAGAAGATGTCTTCCACGCCACGCGCCTCGCTAGCTGTGCGTTCCTCTCTGTGACCACGCTTCAGACGCTTGTACTTGGTTTTCTGTGTTTGCTGTCCTTCGCGGTCAGGATGAGTTTCGCCGATCAGATCCAGATCTTCGTCATCCAGAATGTCATCTTCGGCTTCCTCCCTTCTTCGCTTCCTCCTCTCCTCGCGCCTCTCGCGCTTCCGTTGCTTTGCGTCCTCGTCGTCCTCATCTTCATCCACAATGAAACCCTCGCGAATTTCCCGTTCGGCCTCCTCGTCATCGTCGTCCTCTTCCTCGCTGGAGTCGTTCATGTCGATGTTGGTGGAGCGGCGTATGGGCTGCCCCTCTTCATCAAGCTCCTCCTCCTCTTCTTCCTCGCCGCTGGCGACATCGGCGGTGTCGTCGAAGAAGTCCGCCATTGTTGCAGTTGCGCTTTGCTTGAGGAAGCGGTCCTAGGCGTGGCTTGTTGTAGATTACAGACACCCCACCGTCAAATTGGTAGTTTTGACAGGAGCCAGTGTGAAGCGCCTGCGCGGAAATGTGTTGATGTTATAATGAGTGGTGGTGATGATGCCGTTGCGCGTGTGTTGTTCGTGTTGCGACTTTCCAGCCAGCCCTTTGGGAAGCTCTGGCTTGAGGTCCAGTGACAGGTAAGCCGAGTATCACGTGATGCTACTGAGGCATGTGAAATCCTCCATGCATAAGTCAGTTGCATAACGCCAATAAATATAGCAATACGACGGTCACGGTCAGGTTGCGTTGGGACTTACGGCTCGCAGCCCTACGCGATCAGTAAATCAAGTCTTGCTGGGTTTACGTCGAAACATGTTCAAGGCGTGTGTAATTTATCAGATGTCATAGCATGTGACAATAATCTGATAGTCTTGTGCTGACATGATCACCTCCTATGTTTAGGCGAAAAGGCTGCAAGCGAGAGGCAGACTATTGGGCAGTAGTGAAGCGGCTATCGTTACTTGCGATTGGAAGTGCACTCTCATGCTGTGCCAACACAGAGGAACCAATCGTGACAGTGCCCTTTTGCACTTGAAACAGGGCAGGTTTCAGGGCGTAGATGTCACCAACACCTACCTCTTCGTCAGGGGCTCATATTTGCATTTGCTGTAGTGAAGCGTTCTTCATCGATCCCTTGACAAACGGCTCAGAGGCAGAGGCGCTCCGAACTAGACAGAACTATTGCTCGCAGGCTCCATCTCGCTGGTGCTCGCAAGCGAAGCTTTCGCCGCGCACGTTCAGCTTCCCGCCCAACCCTTGTCTCGTCTGAGCCGGCTCGCTACCCACGCCAGGCAGCCCACTTCCCCTCTACTACTACTACCACCCAGCAGATCATCCTTTTGACCTGCAACCACGCCCAATCCAAAGTGGCGAGAACACGGTAGTCACCACTACCACCGCCTCTTCTGTTGCACGCTGCGAGCCACCTACTAGTGCTCTCCGGAAAACAGGCTGCCGACAAGCGAGTGGCGCGCAACTACTGCCCTCCATCATTACAAACCTTACCGGCGCCCAAACGTTGGCAATCCACCAACCGATTGGCCAGACCTATCTACAACGTCGCCTACACTTTGCACACAACTCTGTGCTCATACTCGTCTCTCGGGCGCCTACGCCTTTGTCTTCAAGCTTGCCTCCCACAACCAGCATCTCTCCCCTGAGAACACCATCTCTACAACCAACGCTCCACTCCCCGCCGCGCAAAGCGGCCCATATACCCCGCAACCATGTCAGACCCCTTCAAGGCGAAGACCATGAAGCGCAAGAACGTGAAAGGTCTTGCGCTCGCAGCACCACCCAAGCCTGCGACACCTCCCGCTGGAGACTCACAAATACCTGGAGGCCTGGCCGGCCTCAACAATGAAAAGCCAGATACCCTGGAGATCGGCGTGGAATTCAGGCTTGACCTGAGGAGCGAGGATTTGGTCGTGCTTAGAGATCTGGGAGCAGGCAACGGCGGCACAGTGAGCAAAGTCCTGCACAAGCCGAGGAATCTGGTCATGGCACGCAAGATTATTCACGTTGAGGCGAAGAAGGAGGTACGGAAACGGATTGTCCGCGAGCTCCAGATCATGTTCGAGTGCAGCTCGCCGTATATTGTGGAGTTCTATGGTGCTTTCATGAACGATTCTGGCGATGTCACTATGTGCATGGAGTATGCGGATGTTGGGTAAGGCTTAACTTTTGATGCATCTCTTGGAGAATGATTACTGACAATATATTCCCAGCTCTCTCGACAGCATATCCAAGAACTTCGGTCCAGTCCGCGTTGACGTTTTGGGGAAAATCGCAGAGGCTGTTCTCGGCGGTCTCACTTATCTCTACCAAGCGCACAGGATTATGCACCGCGACATCAAGCCTTCGAACGTGTTGATCAACAGCCGAGGAGAAATCAAGCTCTGCGATTTTGGCGTAAGCAGTGAACTGGAAAACAGTGTGGCAGACACCTTTGTCGGTACTGGCACATATATGGCGCCGGAGAGAATCCAGGGCAGTCCGTACACAGTAAAGAGTGACGTGTGGAGTGTGGGCTTGACACTCATGGAACTCGCCATTGGAAAATTCCCTTTCAGCATCGACAGCGAGGACGACGACGAGGCGGCAGGGCCTCAGGGTATCCTTGACCTGCTCCAGCAGATCGTTCTTGAGCCATCGCCAAAGCTCCCGAAGAGTGATGCTTTCCCTTCGATCCTGGAGGATGTCATTGCAAAGTGTTTGATGAAGGACCCTAAGGAACGTCCAACGCCCAGAGAGCTCTTCGATTCAGATCCATTCTTGCAAGCCGCTAAGCGCACACCGGTCGACCTCCGACAGTGGGCAGTCGGCATGATGGAGAAGCAGAACCGCAAAAGCCACCTCGGACCACCCCTCAGCCCATCGACGGAAGCCCTCCTTCGTAGCGAAGACCCAGAGACATCAGCACCCCCACCGCGTCGTCCGTCCGCCATAGCAATGCCTTCCAACGGAAGCTCGGCACCTCCTACGGCAAGGCCTGTGTACCCTACGCGGACGAGCAGCTCGCAAAGTACGAGCGGCTACCCCCAGATGGATCTCCCCATCAGGCAGGCGCCAGGTCCTGGTAGCAGGCCGAGCAGCAGGCCTGGAAGCCGACCTGGAAGCAGACGTCTTGAAAGGGAGAGATCTGACACTGCTGGCAGTCGTGACAGCTATCGTACAGCACCGAGGCCTGGTTACCCCGATGGATCGCGGCAATATCAGCAACATGTTGATTCGTACCAATGAGCAGCGGTCAGGCATTGTGAATTGCAAAGCTGAAATTCCAGGTTGACCGTAAGCACCAACACGAGGTATCCTTGCCAACTGGGACCCCACATCGGGCCAAAACGGGCAAGAATACCGCGTGAGGCATCCTGCTTGACCACATAAACTCGTGGTCGGTTATGTCGAGTCATGTCGAGGTTGTAGCAGCATTGCAGATGTTGTGGGAGATCTTCCCGCTGCAGACAGGATGATGTTGCCTGACGCAAGTGGAGTGTCATGGACAATATTCACCTTGCATGCATGCTTTGCAGTCGGGCATTTTCTCGGGAGCACAAGCAGGAGATCGTGACCTGCCATCGTGCCTGCCAATATTCCAAGCCTCTTCATTATTACCTGATCATTTTGTTTTATTCTGCAGCGTTAGGATGGGAGTTGTAGCGTACGAGCGGCGCATATGGTGTGTGGCTCTCGTTTGGCCAAATCATTGTTCATTCGTTTCAATAGCATTGGGGTTGGGTAGCAAAAATCTAGCGAACATCTCTTTGGGTGGACCACAAGCACGACCTTCCACTTCCCTACATACATCCGGCGTGCACATGCACATTGTCGCAGATCGTCGTCCAGTACAACCACACGCGACATGCCGCATAGCGTCCGAGACAACTTGTCTTGGAGCCCGTCTCCCCGCCATCATCTGGACCGGTCGTTGCTCTGCCCCGATTCGATGGAGGCCATATAGGCAAGGGCGATGTCGGCGTCATGCACATATGCTAATAACACAGTCACGGACATATGCTTTTTTCCTAACCGTATACCCATTCGAGCTGAGCTAGCGAATGTCGGGGATTGATTGAAGTGCATCATCGGCTGAAAGGGCCTAGACGTGCAGAATGTATGTAAGACGGTATGCTGGGCCCCGCCCTGCAAAAGGATGGAGAAATGCATAACGAACGCATACGCATACTGTGCTGTAACGTGCCTTGGCCCGTATGTAGCGTCCACATGTACCTTCCAGCCCGGGTGATGAGCCTTATGCACCCCAGAGACGCCGATCAGGCAGCTTTTGCCTGTTTGCGAATGGCATGCTGGCTGCCGTGATCTCTGCTTGCGCTTGCGCTGGCCCTCACCGACCTCGTGGGCATCTTGTGATACCACGATGTGCCAGAGGCGAGCACGCGCTCTCGATCTCGGGGCGCCTGCCGTTGCACTAAAGACTTCTAGTGCTTCTTCGCGCGATGCTTGCGAGACGCAGGGAGGAGGTGTCGTCTCTCATACGCAGAGCCTCGACTCGTCCGTCATGCCCTCCTCCTCTCCTCTCACCGTCACCCGCTGCTTCAGGCGTACCGCACTGGCAGATCGCTGCCGTCGCGGCACATGCATCTGAGCAGCACGTCGTGACGACTATCCGCCGGACGAAAGTGTTCAGGATTGCACATACATACTACAGGTACTTGTAGCGAAGTAACTTGTACCCACACTCACGCACGGCAAGAAGAAGAAGGTGACGTTGCGGGTTTCAGCCGTCAGCGTTGCCCGGACTGCGGTCGTGAGTGGTTCAGATGGGAGATTTGGGCAAAACAGTTCTCTCCTCTTCGGCACGCGCAGCGGATGCCACCAACCAACGCCGATGCGTGGCGCTTGCAACAATGCAAATGCGCAAGGCCCCTTGCTTGTTCTCGTCGTAGTAGTTGGCCGTGTATACACAACACACCGTGCCTACACGCCGGGATTGGCTGACCGTTAGCTCCAAGACGGCTCCTTCGCTGTTTGTTGCTGCCGCCCGGCTGTTAGACTACGCCCAAAAGTCACCCGGCACCGGCAGACTGACCACTTGTGCCGTTGCGTGCCACCGACAATTCTCCTGCGCAGTGTTACAGCCATCGGCACCTGCATCTGGAGAATTCTCCTCTGCTTGCATTGTTATCCAGTCGATGGCATTTTCGCTGTGTTGCCAGGGATTGTCCAAAGTCGCAGCACCCGGCACATCTCAAACGTCCCGCGCTGAGACATCAAGAGACCTCGTCGTCGACCGGTCGACCGCCAACGACCGCACGAGCAGAGACATGTGCTACAAGGCGTGTCATGCAGCCCGCGTGGCCCCGTTGTGGTCAGCCCCCTCTCAGGAA
Source organism: Cladosporium oxysporum (assembly GCA_035771495.1). Classification (NCBI taxonomy): domain Eukaryota; kingdom Fungi; phylum Ascomycota; class Dothideomycetes; order Cladosporiales; family Cladosporiaceae; genus Cladosporium; species Cladosporium oxysporum. The sequence continues at coordinate 1,253,072 of JAWNKS010000007.1, forward strand.
CATGCTGCGTCGAAGAGAGATCGGCCCTGCGTGACGACGAAATGCCCTCTAGGCACTGCATCGATGCGTGAGACTTTTACCGTCTTCGCCCTCACAACCAGGGACCTTCTGTATTAGGCGCTGATACATCGTGTCCACCTGCTCAGGCGCGAGTCGTGCCAAGCTGGTTAGGTAGTATGGATTGGCGCCAGCAGCACCTCCTCTGATCTCCCAGCCGGCGACAAGACTAATGCGGATAGATGAGGCCGAAGAGCTGTTCCTAGTTGCAGAGTGATGTGTGCGCCTGTTTGCTCCTGGTCATTCGCCATATGCAAGGGCTATGTCAGACATGTGAAGGCGATGGTGCCTGAAGGGAACACTCATAAAAGCGACTCGAGGATCGCAGACATTTTTTGTGGACTTCGCAACAACCCGCCCTGCCCTATCTTTGCCTGGTCATCGTCTCCAACTGCAACCGTCAGGCACCGTGCACACTGTCTCACTGTCACGACGGACAACCAACCTGGTCATCCATCAATGGTACATATTCAATAGGTACCGCTGCAACCATCACGACGAACCGGCCAGTCATCACGGAAGATGCTTTCTCGCCTAGCCTTGAGCGCCTTGAGCCTGGCTCTACACCAACGCACCGCCTATGCCGCCAGTCCAGCCGAATGGCGCAGCCGCAGCATCTACCAGCTGCTCACCGACCGCTTTGCTCGCCCTGACGGCAGCACGACTGCCACTTGCGACACGGCGGCTGGCAAGTACTGCGGCGGCACCTGGACGGGCATCATCGACAGGCTGGACTACATTCAGGGTATGGGTTTCGACGCGGTCTGGATTTCCCCCGTCACCAAGAACATTGAAGGAGACACTGCTTACGGAGAGGCTTACCATGGCTACTGGCAACAGGATCTTTATGACGTGAACTCGCACTATGGCTCCAAGGACGATTTGAAGGCACTTTCGCAGGCTTTGCACGCCCGCGGCATGGTGAGTTGATACCGATGATGATGATGCCTGGTTTGTCGGATTGATGCTGACGATTGACGTAGTACTTGATGGTCGATATTGTTGTCAATCACAACGGTTGGAACGGTCCTCCTGACTCGGTCGACTACTCCAAGTTCAATCCTTTCAATAGGAAAGAAGACTACAACACGCCATACTGCGAGATTGACTACAATGATTTAGGTGATACTGTGAGTAGTATCTGATCGTTATGCACGAACAATTACGCCAAAGACTAACACTCTCGCAGGCACAACTAACCGAATGCTGGGTGGGCGGCTCCCAAGTTCCTCTCCCCGACCTCAAGACATCCTCTCAGAGAGTTCGCGATGGGTACGGCGCGTGGATCCAAAGTCTTACGTCCAACTACTCCATCGATGGCTTGAGATTGGATACTGTCTTGCAGGTCGAGAAGGGCTTCTGGAGCAGCTTCCGCGCAGCTGCGAACGACATGTACATGGTGGGAGAGATCTTCCAGCAGGGCGCAAACCTCGTTTGCGACTACCAGAACTATATCTCCGGCGTGTTCAACTACCCCGTTTACTTCCCACTAATCAATGCTTTCAAGAGCACCAGCGGCAGCATGACTGATCTCGCCCAAAAAATCGGCGAGACCAGGGACGCTTGTCATGATATTTCTCTGCTTGGGTCCTTTAGCGAGAACCACGACAATCCTCGCTTCCCCTCTCAGAACCATGATATTGCTCAAGCAAGCAACGTCATCACCTACACTATGGTTGCCGACGGCATTCCCATCTTGTACCAGGGCCAGGAGCAACACTACGATGCCCGCGGCGGTTCTAACGACCCGTACAATCGCGAAGCATTGTGGTTCTCCGGGTACAACACCGAAGCGGAGTTGTACAAGCTCGTCACCAACCTCAACAAGGCTCGCAAGAACGCCATCCGTAACGACCCGTCCTTCGTCACCACGCCGGCCAACGTCGTCTACACAGACACCACGACCATCGCCGTGAAGAAAGGCAAGCTGCTCACCGTTCTTTCCAACAAAGGATCGTCCGGCGATAGCTACACCCAGGCCATCCGCACATACTACCAATCTGGCTCCAGCGTCACTGAGCTGCTGTCCTGCACGAAATTCACTTCCGACGAGAACAGCAACATCAATGTGCCCATGAGCGGTGGCATGCCCCGTGTCTTCTATCCGACTGCAGACATCGGCATCCTTTGCGGTGGCGCTACCTCGGGCTCGACAGGTGGCTCGAGCGATGCGCCTAGCGAAGGTTCAAGCGATACACCCTCTGATGGTTCCAGCGACTCACCCTCGGAGGGCTCCGACGACACACCCTCCGAGGGCTCAAGCGACTCACCCTCCGCAGGCTCAAGCGACTCGCCCTCCGAAGGCTCAAGCGATTCACCCTCAGAGGGCTCTAGCGACTCTCCCTCAGAGGGCTCCAGCGACACTCCCGTCCTCGAAGCCCCAGAACCCAGCTCCAACTCCACCGAAACCGTCTCCACCGGCAGCGTCAGCGTCTCTTCCGACGGCAGCGTCAGAGCAGGACCCGTCAGCGTCTCATCTGATGGCTCTATCTCCGCAGGAGCAGTCAGCGTCTCTGCCGACGGCACTGTATCGTTCGGCCGTCGAAACCGACCAAACCGCTTCGCCAGACCCAACCGCCCTAACCGAGCTTTCAGAAACCGTGCTGCCCGACCTTCCCGAGCCCGTCGCTCGAAGCCTGCCCGCTGGGTAGCTTGAGTGATGGGATGTCGATAAGATGATTATCTTGGGGGATAGGAAACGGCTTACAGTATACGTTTAATGAATGGGACAATAACAGAGCATTGGGCGGTTGCATTGGGACACGGTTTAGGGCGCTTTTGGGTTTTGGGTTTGGGTTCTCATCATCATTATCATCACGACTTTTACGACTAAATAAGATATCCTGCCGAGACGGGATGTTTCGGCACAATTTGGGGGAACTGGCATGGGAATTGGGCAAGTGGCGTTTTCTTGGAGGAGTGACCAGCGGTTTTTGGTCTTTCTTCTGACTTTCGCTTTTGGGAGGGATGGTGTACATAGCACAATGAGATGCTTGTTGATGGACAAATCAATCTTTTCCTTCGCTCTCAATGGTAGATGCTTCAGTTTCGTAATGTGTTGTGGGGTGGAGTACTGTAGGCCTTTGACCTTTGCGTGACATTTCTCTGCAGGGTCGAAGGCGGTGTACTGCGTTTTGTATAGCAATTGACAGACAACTGTAGTATTGAAATCTATTGTAGTATGGGCGTCACGTGTTTCATGGACGTGGGAAGTGGGGCTTCGAATCGCTCCTTCCTCTCGTTTGTGAATTGACATGTGCTTTCCACGAGCGGGATCTTGCCTCACTCAATCTCAACCTCACTGAACGACCGCAGACATGACCGTTCTCTCACATCACAGAACCTTCCCAAGCTTCTCTACCACCACTCACTCCAACTTCACGCAAAGATTCGCCGTCAGCACTCAACAACAACAGCACTTTCGCTCAGCACATCTAACAAAATGGCCAAACACGTAAGCCCGGCTTCAACCAGACCATCGCAGAACCAGTCCTCACTGACTCAAAATCTCCAACAGAACCCTCAACCTCTCCGCGAGCGCTTCCCGACTCTCGAACGCTCCGTACCAGAATGGCTCTACAACGCGCTTATCGCCATTCTCAGCGAATTCCTCGGCACGACTTTCTTCCTCTTCTTCGCCCTCGCAGGCTGCCAAGTCGCCTACACGCACCTGTCGCCGTCCACTGTAATCTTCCCCGGCTCTCCAGCCAGACCGAGCGGTGGCATGGCAGTCTCGAGTGCAAGCCTGCTGTACGCGGCGCTGAGCGTGGGCTTCTCCATGATGGTTAATGCCTGGATTTTTTTCCGAATTTCGAGCGGGTTATTCAATCCAGCAATCACACTTGGCATGGTGGTTGAGGGGAGTCTGGGGTGGAAGAAGGGAGTGACTATTGCGGTGGCGCAGTTTGCTGGTGGGATGGCTGCTGGTGGGTTGGTGAGTGGGCTCTTTCCTGGTCAGCTAAAGGCGGAGACCTTGTTGAGTGGTGGGACGTCGATTACGCGAGGCTTGTGTGAGTACTGCGGCGAGATTGAACGAAAGGAATGTGGGTTTTGCTGACTCTTGTTCTAGTCATCGAGCTGCTACTTACGGCGGCATATGTCTTCTCGGTGTTCATGCTGGCTACAGAGAAGCACAAGGTGCGTCCCTCATAACATATCCATGCAGCAACAGTCCACCGATGTAGCCGCATACTGATCACTCTTACAGAACACCTCACCTGTCGGCATCGGCCTAGCGCTCTTCATCGCACAGCTGGTCGGCGGTCCTTTCACCGGAGCATCACTGAATCCGGCACGCTCTTTTGGCGCTGCTGTCGCTGCCCATCACTTCCCAGGCTACCACTGGATCTACTGGCTCGGACCTTTTCTCGGCAGTCTGCTCGCCGTTGGCTTTTACAAAGTGGTCAGGATCCTCGAAGTCGAAACAGCTTTGGTCGTGCAAGGAGGAGATTCCCTGGGCCGTGATCGGGGTATGAGTAATGCCAGTAACAATCAAGCCGACGCAGCGCCCATGGAAGTGCGTGTCCTAGATCCTGTCGCTAAGAGTGACCTGGAAAAAGGTCTCAAGGCACCTGGCGAGGGAAGTTCCGCGACAGGTCCGGCAGAGCATGCGCAGAGGTAATACCGTCCTGGGGAGCGAATGTAAAGCGAAGAGTCAGTCGAAGCGGCATAACGAGAAGGGGCAGTTTCAATTGTTGGCAGCAGATGATAAGATTCATGCCACGCAGTACGTTCTGGGTCTTCTGAACACTGGCTGCTTCGGGAGACAGTATGGCGAAAGAGGTCCGAAGTATCGAAAGCAAGGTGATCCTGCAGTATATTCCACGACAGCTCAACGAAAAATAATTTTTCCAGGAAGCTTCTACGTTCGAGACGTCCACCATTCTACTCTGTTCCAGAACTCGCCCTGAGTAGGCGTATGTCAAACCTTCAGACTACACACTCCAGATATTGTTCGCAGTCATTCAGCTGACACGTGACTGATAATCTCCCATTCCCTGCGAATATTTTCTGACGTGAAACGACGGACAAATTAAGCAATTGAGTTCTATTTCAGTGGCACGCAAGGTAAGCGCGTAAGGCAAACCAACCACTGACCGTATTCACCGTACAAATAAGACGTTGAAAAAGTGGATGGCGGCCCGGCTAGTTACCGTATCGTTAACCCCGAAGCCTAGGGTTGGCCTGCGAGGCTCTGTCAGGCTGTTGGCCTCGCCACCGGCAACCGCGGAAGAGAAGACCTCAAGAGTTCGTTCTGCTGCAGACCGTTGGCGTTGCGGAGGGCCTGGGAGGCCGTCTCTAGAGGTGATCCGAGCGAGGCAAGACGAGACAAACAGCGTGAAACCGCTCGTGTGCAGACGCAGAGTGACGAGTTGGCGGTCGAGGATGACGAGAGCGAGTCTTGCAGGAGCAAAGAGCGTGCAGCAATGGGTTTTCGAACTTGCAGGCTGCATCACATGACGAGTGTTGACGCATTGCGGTGGAGAGGAGGCTGGAATGCTTTTCTCGCAGGGCGGATCTCCTCTCTCCACGCTCTCCACACATTTGCAACAGGAACGCGTACTTTTGCTGCAGAAGCGTCGGCGCCAAGGATGGGAGTCTCCTGATTTATTGGATTGCACTGCCTCGTACGCGCGCCATCCATCTCCCCTCGTATTCAGGCCCGAAAGTGCAACGACGCCTGTTCATCTCCTTGTTGTTGTGTGAGCCTGACTGACACCTTTCCATTACTGTTATCCCCTTCTTTTGCCCCATCATCTTGTAACCATACCATAACCCTATTATTATTGATTGTCGCTCCTTCTCGGGTGCTTGCTATTCTCGTCGGCCGCCCTCGCCGCCGTGCCCAGCGATCGCCTTCACTGCCGCCGCGCCGATCGTAGCCAAAGACGATTGCGCAGCTGCTCACCCAGACCCTGTTCCACGCCAGCACCCAAACCTGAACTTGCAGCCAGCCCAGCCGCTCGCTCCTGCTCCCAGTTGTCCCGGCCTACGACACCTCCACTACCACCCGCCACCGAACACACAACCCATCATCATCGACTCTCTCTCACCCGCGTCGCTCGCTGCACACACATACCGCCCTGACGCCCTCTCTGCCACCACCGAGAGGCACTGCTTCACCTGATCACCACCACATCCACCTGCCGCCGCCTACCGAGCAGACACACCACCACCTCCTCCTTCCATCCTCACCACCAGTGACGCCCGCTGTCTCACCCGCGGTCGCATTGCTTGATCACGCCCACCTCCCACTCGCTCGGCTCCCACGCTGCCGTCACCCACCGACAGTGCGTCCATCGCCTGTCGCGATCTCCTCTACTGCTTCTATAGCATCGTCACCGTTGCCGACGACTCGGCCACATACAACATGCGGTTTGCTTTTACAACATTAATATCGGCGCTCCTCGCCCTCGCCTCCTTCGCATCAGCAGAGCGCAAACTCCTGTCGCAGTCTCTCGCTCAGTGTCAGGAGAACAGCAGCTTCAGCGCCAACTTGTTCGATGTCCTGTTCACACCCGACGATGGCAAGCTCCGCTTCAACATCACTGGTGTCAGTACCGTCGAGGGCAACATCACCATCGACGCGAAGGTCTACGCATACGGTTTCCTGGCATACGAGAACAGCCTTGACCCCTGCGAGACTGATCTCCTCGGCCTGTGTCCCATGCAGGAAGCACCTATCGATCTTCGAAGCAACTTCGATGTGCCCAAGGAGGCGTTGAAAGAAGTACCAGGTACGTTATGAGGAGTGGTAAGCGGGATAAATGTACACCACTAACAATCCCACAGGCATCACATACACTGTTCCCGATCTCGATGCAAAGATCCAGATCTACTTCAGGCGCAAGGAGACTGGCGAGTCAGTCGCTTGCGTCGAAGCAGAGTTGTCAAACGGCAAAACCGTCAACCAAAAGGGTGTCGCATGGACTGTCGCCGTCATCTCTGGTCTTGCACTCGTCGCATCGGCCGTAACATCTGGTCTCGGACATTCCAACACTGCTGCACACGTCGCTGCCAACGCTATGGCTCTTTTCGGTTACTTCCAAGGTCAGGCTTTCATCGGAATGACTTCTGTCTCGCTTCCTCCAATTGTCTCAGCGTGGACCCAGAACTTCCAGTGGAGCATGGGTATTATTCGCATTGGATTTATTCAGGATATTGCCACCTGGTACCAACGTGCCACCGGCGGCACTCCTTCAACAGTTCTCTCTAGCCGAGGAACACAGTCTGTCCAGGTTCAGAAGCGTGCTCTTGATGGCGCGTCCGCTGCCATGGCTTACGCTGTCGAGAGTTTCCGCAAGAGGTCCCTTATGCCTCGAACCAACGCCGCTGGTTCCAACTACGTGGACTCCTCGAATACTATTGTTGTCAAGGGTATCGACCGTGTTGGCTACCGTGCTGGAATCGAAGAGACCAACATCTTCATGACTGGCTACATCTTCTTCTTGGTCTTCGTCTTCTTTGTTGTTCTCGGTGTGCTCATCTTCAAGGGCATTTGCGAGGCCCTCACCAAGGCTGGCCGCATGAAGGGCGACAAGTTCAAGGACTTCCGCAACGGCTGGAACACTGTCCTGAAGGGTATCATGTTCCGTGTTATCTTGATTGGCTACCCGCAGATGGTCGTCCTCTGCTTCTGGCAATTCACGCAACGCGACTCACCCGCGATTGTCGCTCTGGCCGTATTCACTGTCTTCACTATGATCGGAATTTTGGCATGGGCATCTGCAAAGGTCATTCGCCTCGCACGCAGGAGTATCTCCATGCACAAGAGCCCTGCCTACATTCTCTACTCTGACCCCGTCTCCCTCAACAAATGGGGCTTCCTCTACGTGCAGTTCAAGGCCACTGCGTACTTCTTCATCGTCCCGGTTCTCGTCTACTTCCTCGTCAAGGGAATGTTCGTCGGTCTCGGCCAAGAAGCTGGCGTTGTCCAGGCTGTGGGACTCCTCATCATCGAAGCTCTGTTCTTGATCGGCGTGTGCGTCATGCGCCCCTACATGGACAAGAAGATGAACGCTTTCAACATTTCTATCGCTGTGATCAACTTCTTGAACACAATTTTCCTGCTCATCTTCACTGAGGTCTTCAACCAACCGGTAAGCTTTTATGACACCTGTGTTACCAGCAAGCATGAACTAACATATATTCCCAGGGCCTTGTCACTGGAGTCATGGGTGTTATCTTCTTCGTTTACAACGCCGTCTTCTCTTTGGTCCTCATCATCATCGTCTTGGTCGCATCGATCATCTCCGTGTGTGCAAAGAACCCCGACACTCGCTACCAGCCCATGCGCGATGACCGTGGCAGCTTCATCAAGTCGCAGTCACAGCTCAACACCGAGCTCGACGCACTGGGCGCTACCGCTCGCGGAGAGGGCAAGGGCGGCGTCCGTATCGAGGACGACGACGACTCCTGGTCGGGCGGTAGCAACGACCGCATCCCTCAACAACAGCAACAGACCGCCTACGCTCCGGCATACTCACAGCGAGGCTCATACATGGATGCGCCCAGATCACCGCTCCACTCGTCTGCCGCTGGCAACAACGCCGACGGACGCCACGCGCCACCTACGTTCGCCAATCAACAACCCTCCAGCCCTTACGACCAGTCTTTTCGTAGACAAGGAGCCAGCCCCAGTCCCTGGCAGCGCGGTGCCGGATACGACTAGAGATATTCATGAGATCTCACCAACAGACGACCTCGGTGGTCGATTGCCTCCCGCGCCGCCGCCATACAGCAGTGTTCCATCAAGTTTGCAGGTGGGACATCCAGCTGCACTCCACCCTGGAGTACGTGCGGTCAAGCAGCGCAGCAATGACGAGCTCGATCGTGTGGTTTCCATGTACTATGATCGTAGGCCATCAGACCCAGTCGCTGACAAAAATTGGCTTTGAGCTTCAGAAGCTCTTTTACACAGAAAGAGAAAGAACCCATACAGTACCCACAGCGGGATCGCGAAGAAAGCGTTGTACATACAAAAACACACCACAGAAAGGCTGGACAGACTGCCTGTAGTCTGCACCGGTCGGTCTCTTTCATTTGCTTTGTCTACTTACCAAGAGGCTCGTGGTCCTGAGATCGGATCGCTGCGGCTTCTCTCTTTTCTCTTCTCTTTATCTTACGACTGGAAAGGACTGGAATGGAAATGGGAGAATGGATATTTCTCCCCTGGCGTTTTTTGGGCAGCTGAGAAATGGGTTGAGACCCTCTCGCTTGTTTCTTCTTTGCTTTTTGCTTCTTCTTCTTCTTCTTCTTCTTCTTCTTCCATTCTTGACTTTTTTTCGCTTTGTTTTTTGGGCTGTTTCTCTTGTCAAGAGATGGGGGAACGGGGAACGGGGTTTAATAGCTATTATTTTGTTGTCAATGTAATGCTTTACCCTGATATGATGGTTTATTGTCTCACTTGTGCTTGTGAGTTTGAATTTTGTGAATAAATAATGATGAGTGAGGCGGGCGGTGGTAGTGGATGTTGGTTGGTTGGAGACGATTTGGTACATGTGGACGACAAGCCAAATAACGAAAGATGATATTGATACAGTTATGCTATGTATTGGTTGTTTTCAGGATTGCTGCTCATGACGGGGCTCTGCATGCGTTTCAATCACCCACGTTCTTCATGACCCGATTCTTGAAGACGATCCATGACGTCGCCCTGATCGAGCTTTAGCTTGAACGCTGAAGGCGAAAGCCCACTACAGCACTACTACCACAGCGCTACTTCCATCTGCTTCATCTACTCCTACACCACACCATTGGATTTTTCAATTGAACCATCCAACACATTTATACACACCCAACCATGTCTGCTCCACGCATTGCTCTCCGTACCAGCCGCATGGCTGTGCGCAGCTTCCGCCAGTTCACCACCTCCGCCGCTCGTTTCAATGATACCAACCACCGCGCCAACGACACGGCCGAAGAATACCGCAAGATCCAGAACGAGAAGCCACTTAACCCTCACCTCACAAACACAAACTCGACCATCGCCAATGAAATGCCCAGCATCGGCAAGGACAGCGCGCCGCCAGAGCTGCTCACCAGGGCCGACCCCAACTTCAACCCCAAGGACTCTGTGCCCGAGAACACCGAGCGCATGACTGGCGGCACCCAGAAGGGCGCACCGGAGAGCGGCGTCAACGCCGAGCTCGATGTAGGTGAAATCGAGGGCGGAACCTTCAAGGTCGAGCCCATCCGCCGCACCGGCGAGGACGCGGCCACCATGCGCGCTCGCCTTACTTGTATGTCGCTGCCACAATTACCAGTACCTGAGCGCTGACTGATTCGATTCTTTCACAGACCAATGCCGGAAGCGCGGGACGCTAGAAAGCGACCTGCTCCTGTCCACCTTCGCCGACGCCCACCTCGGCTCCATGTCGCCCGCCCAACTGCAGCAATTTGACTCTTTCCTCGACGAGAACGACTGGGACATCTACTACTGGGCTACGCAAGAGCCCACGCCGACTTCCGTCGCGTACGCTGAAGGTGCAGGTCCTGATCTCGCCGCGCCTGAAGCCCAAGGCACCGCGCCCGCGGACGCCGGAACTCCTCACGGCGTCGCCGCGACTGCTGGCAAAGAGTCGTTCGACGAGGTTTTCAGGCAGGATCGCGCGTACTCGGGCGAGTGGGCGCAGACGGCGGGCCGCTTCAAGCCGGCGTACAGGCCTGTGCCGCAGCGATGGAAGAACAGCGAGATCCTGGCGCGTCTGAGGTCGCATGTCAAATCGCGTAGTGCGGGTGGTGTGCTGGAGGGCGAGGGCGCGGAGGCGAAGGCGGACGATCCGAACGCTGGAAAGGGAATGGGTTTCATGCCGGAGTTGAAGAATTATGACCGTGCTTGAGGGCGTTGGGCAAAGGGTACTGATGGGTTTGTAAGTTTATTGACGTCTATGTATATATTGAGGGTTTCTTGATTTTGATATTGCGGGCCAGACGCGCAGTCCTCATACATTCACTTACGTGCCACTCAAATCGTGCTTCAGGGTCCGCAAAAGCTTGGAATCAGCTCTGGGATTGTATTGACGAGCTCAGACTTACATCCTTACGAATAGCATGAATTTATGACCCCACTGCACAAGTCAAGTATGTGCACCACGAGCAGGCTCGGGCCTATCGAAAGAACGGAAATATACCATATCATTGTGTTGTAAGCAATCTTAGGTTTCTCAGCTAACAAATGGATTATCGAGGCACGAGGCATCAGGAGAGAGAACCAAAGCAAACGGCGACACCGACGCATCTTCTCACCAAAATGTTGTACCAGGACCATTCCTCGCCATGCTCACAAGCTCTTCGCTTTCTCTGTCCGCCATAAAGTGCATATCACCCACCTCCTCATCCTCTCCCTCAACCCAGGAAACTCCTTCTGCTTCCTCAACGCTTTCTCCGTCTCCTCCCACTCCACAACCTCCAACTCCTCCCTCTGCCGCTCGCTCATTCTGACCACTCTCCCGGACTCCGCCAGCGCAACGGATCTCTCCATAGCCTCCAGCTGCGTCCGCACAACATGCCCTTCGCCACCAGAACAGTAGCACCACTCCGCCTTTTCCGGCGCGTGTGCGTACGCCGTCAGCGGCTCGCCGTCGACCCAGCGGAAACTTGCGGCAGACCGCTGCGTGCGCAGCTCGTGGGGGATGCACTTGCAGCGGTAGCGCGTGTAGCGTTGGATCTGCGTGCGGCGGTCCCAGTGGAGGGAGAGGTCGGTGTGGACGCAGATGCTGGGAGGGGTGGAGGGTTGTTTGATGGGCGTGGCGGTGACGCTGGACCTGCGGGATGGGTTGTACGTTTTGCCTCCTCGGCGCGGCCATGTGTAGGGTCTGCCGATGGAGCTTGCGTGGCTTTGCGTGGCGGGCCAGGTTGCCGGTTGGGGTGGGTTGGTGGTTTTCTCTGCTTGGGTGAGATGGGGGGTTGATTTGAAGTGGCGTGGCGCTCTGAGTTTTGTGGTGGGAAGAGCGAGAGAGCCTGGTTGACGTGGTTTGCCGAGCAAGACTTGAGTGCCGAGAGCTTTTGATCTGGGAAAACCCGGGAGAGGCTGCCTGGTTGCTCTATTGGCTGGAGGACTGGCTGGTATGTTTTCTTGTGGTTTTGGTCTGGAGATTGGTGGCTTGTTCGGTAGGTGGCCACGAATTTCTGGTCTGTCTGCCGGTGGGGTGCTGGGTCTGCTGATATGAGGTGTGGCTGGTGTACTGGTGTAAGGTGTAGTTGGTTTACTGTTGGATGGTGATCTTAGTCTGTTGATAGGCGTTCTTGGTATCTTGGTCGAGGTCGTAGGGATTTTATTGTCAGGTCCTTGATCACAGGGTATGCCAACGTCTGATGCACCATCAGTCTCGATTATCTCCGGATTGTTGCTTTCATCTTGGCCGTCGTGCGTGGGCACAGAGATGAGCGCTAACGGTGTCTGTTCGAGATGCGGATTTCCCTCGTTCGCATGCTCCTAGCTGTCTGTCACAACATGCTCGCCGGTCGACTGACTCCGTACTGCCTGCTTGCCGCGACCTCTCCAAGTCTGGCCATAATCGTCGCACATAAGAGAAGGATCTTCGTGCGAGCCAGACGAACCCATAATGAAGCGGTCGCTCTCGGGACTTTCAGTGGCAGATAATGATTGTGCGACTTGTGTCTTGCGGTAGAGCGAATTCTACATGGATGTGTAGAGTTGCGTGGAAGACTGGTCAGCGGGCAGAGATCCTCATACCAGAGCAGATGGCAACGTCGAGTGTGCTGTGTAATGATAGCCGGGAGAAATGGGAGCTAACATGCACAATCACGGCACCAATGATGCTAATCGGCGCGTGAGAGATCGCGAGGAGGACGGAATACATGTATCTTCCTTTGCGTTGGCGGAACTCGGTCGAGTCGTTGCACTTGCTCTTGCTCATCCATTTGCTTCGTTGTTTCCTGAAAGGGGCATTGTGGTGTGGAAACCGCGACAAAGCACTGGACGATCGCAGCTGAACTGAATAGTACGCCCTGCCAGCAATGTAGCCATTCTAGCTTACGGACTTGAGTATATCCTCGAACATTTTCTGGCGGCCTGCTAGTAGACTGGGTTAAAACATGGCGATGGACAAGCCCTCACTGAATCTGTAGCCGACGAACCACCCACGCAATGCTGGGGTGACTAGGTACTTGTATAGCTCACTGATGATTCGTTGGTGGCTATGCTTGGGGTGATGATCGCAAGAGGGTTTGAACCTACAGGATGGCAGCCTGAGCGCTTGTTTAGATTCGGTGTCTTCCAGGCAACGCGAATTTGGACCGCTAACATAGATGATAGCAGTGTCGTGACTGTGACCAGAAAGTTTAGAGTCCATTATTCTTCAAAGTGTACATTTTCAAGAATCCTAGATAAGGTGCTTGGACCTGAAGTACGCCCTGAGGTACACAATCTGCCACGCTCCCAGCGCCATAAGCATTCCCATGGTGCCAATAGCGAACCACTTGACACGCTCATTTGTGCTCTCGTTGGTATCTCTCAGCCTGATCTCGCGTCCCCTCAAGTAGTCCAACTCAGCAACAATCTCGGAAGCGACTTCGCTGACTCTCTTGAGCTCCGCCTCCACGGGCTTCAGCTTTTCGCCGGCCTGAATGGCATTCCAGTCCTTTGCATCTGCGCCGATGTCGATGTCAAGTTCGACGTTGCGGTAGGGGTCGGCAATTGCGTGGCTTGCGGTCAGGATGTTCTCGAAGCAGACGTCGAAAGCGCTGTCCTCGTGGGCGTGGAAGGCGTGTCGTGACTCGCCGACAACATCGCGAGGGCGACCGTAGTCGTTTCCTACGGCGTCCTTGATCTAGATTCGAACATGTCAGGATCCATTCGAGTAACCTTTAACCCTAGTGGAGCTGATAGCTCGCCCAGAGCTGTATCTTCTTGCCCTTCCTTCTCATCTTCCCGTCGTCGCTCTCGCTGGTGTTCACTTACGTGCATGTTCAATGTCTGACCATCACCCCTGCTTCCACTGACTGTCGCAGTCACAACGACCAGCTGGTCTTTTGCGACAAAGTTCCTAATGCATCGCTCTTTGCTCGCCGACTCGTGGCCAGGGTGGGCTTGAATGTCGAATTTCAGAGCTGCAACGAGGGGCAGGAAGAAGGCGAAAAGGAGCTCGATTGCGAAGAGCATGTTGACGGCCGTCGCCAGGAGGCGGTGAAATTGTGTTTTGCAAAGGTGGTGCTGGCGGTATGCGACAGGAAGCTCACGATTGTTTAGGACACGCTGCTGTTGGTGGAGTAGTGGAAGGGGTCGTTGCGCTTTCGGAAGTCGTTCCGCGGCGTGCTGCAAGTGCGATCCTTGTACAATGTACTCACTGCAACACCGATGTCAATTCATTTTTGCATATCACTCACCTCATGGGCTCAATGATTCTTGCTACGTTGTCACAGCCACGTGGAGTATTTGTCTAGCCAATGGCCTGCTCACCAACACCGTGATCAACGTCATACTCAGATCATTGGCATTCCTTCTGCCTCGTCATTGGACCACGAGAAAAGGCGTATCTTAGCTGACTCTCCATTGGCAACATAACGATTCAAACTTGTTCGATTTTAAGGCTCACAAGGAATTTAAGTGAGCTCGGTGACCTCCACTGGTCGAAACATGGGTTGCTCGTCTTACCTTAGCTGCTGTCTTCCATTTCGCCAAGTGACTTGCGCTGCCTGTTGCTATTTATACTAGATTGATGGGCTGTGGCGAAATACTCAACGCCAAAGTGAGCACCAAGACCGTCTGGCAGCCACAAGAAGGTACAGATGGTTTTCATGAGACCTTGATTGAATTGCTTACTCTGAGCTGGATACCAGTATAGTCGAGTCAGTGTCACAGTTTCGCCTCCCGATACAGTGGCATTATGCCGCGTGAGAAGACCACACGAAACTGTAGAGACGACATCAGCGCGGATCACCCTAACACACACTCAATCGTTCGTACTAGCAGAGCGCTTGGCTTTGGCGTAGCTAGTCTTCTGCTTGAGAGAAGGTCGAGTACCTGATGTCGACGAATGTCGTAGCGAAGCATGCTCGATATTGCACATCGCATGCGCACGACTCTGTGGGAAGATCATAAAGGTTCTACTTCCGTATCGTGGCTTCCAGGAGCGGCATAGATATGGTTGCTCCTAAACGTGCCAACAAGGTATCCGCCACTTGCCCGCATGAGAGCACGTGGCAGACCAACAGACCGATACCTGTCGGCATGGCGAGGCTGCGGTCCGCCTTGTTCTAAACATGTTGTTGGCCCGTCCGTTTACAGATCAGGCCGCCATGCTGATCATACCTTTCTGCGCATGTTCCAATCCTGACCCATATCGCGAATACCGTGCAATTAGGGTGAGCCCTTCCGTGAGCGGTTCTGATATATACATCTGGTCTAGACTCTGTCTGCGCATCATGCTATGTGACGAACGAACATGCTTGCAAGCATTCACTAGAATGTTTTCAGCTGCGAAATGCGTTTTTAGACGCAGACCGATGTATTGCCACTCGAACGAATGCATCAATAGTATGAACGTCGCCATCCAAGGTTGACAGGCTCGACACACGCAAGGCTGAGGTCAATGTTCTAGGCTTCAACTCCGAAGTGTAAAGTACCGAATCTCCGGGTGCCAAGGCCAAACACGGCAGCCGCCTCGCAACTCTATACCATGCCATGAGGGACTGGCCCTTGAGTCTTCGCCTGCTTGAAGACGCCACTCTCAAAGCCAGAGTCAGCCATAAATGTTCCACTGCCTCCCAAATTTTGACCTAGAACATGTCATCAAGCACTCGCCATGGCTCGCCCTGCTGTCTGGGCATCATCAAGACACGTGGGACACCGTGAGGCGCACTTGGCCCACGGCTTGTCTGGCGTTGGTACCGCGTGCATGGCCAAGTATTGTTCGCTGCGACAGGGCAGTCCATGGAGAACTTACAAGCATCGCAGTTTGTACCTTGCAGTCGCTGCCCAGGAATAGCATGCCGCTCTGTGGCTTGAGTCTGGCATCGCTTGCACGTCCCTCGACTCGTGAGCCGTTCGCCTGCCCCGTGGGGACATAGTTATTATTCTGGAGACCTGGAACTGGATTTTAGTACAGCTGAACATGGCAGTTGTCGGATCACTACGTTGTCAGGCGGAAAGACTTGGTTCATGTCCCAATGTGAACATGGGGGCTACTGGCCTAGGCTCCGGGTGCTGTTCCTGCCCTAACATGTAACAAATAAGAAAGGTATATTAACCTGGTCGAGTGCCTCTCTTTTCCATTCTATCATTCCAACATCAGAGTTTCTCATCTCAACCAGCTGAGCAAGCAATTGTCAGCAAAGAAGCCAGCCATGATTGTCCCTCTGATATCCCTGCTTTTTCTCTTACCCTGCTTCATATATGCAGCAGTTGTTCCCTTTTCCCTCGATGGAAAGATAGAGGGGTGAGTCGTGGCAGTCTCGAAACTCAGTCCCTAGTCTGTACTGACAAACATCGAGCGCAACGGCAGACACAGCCGCCTACAATACTGGTGGTAAGGTCACGGTCGGAGGTGTACCAATCACCATTCCCAAGAACCTCCAAGTTCAGTTCCCTGCAGCCTGGGTGCCGTGGAAGGACTTTGTATCTGGTGGATATGGCGGTTATGAAGTTTCGGTAGGCTTCACTGTGAGCTCGTTTTCCATGTTCGAACGCTAACCAAACAACAGATCTTTGGCAACTACGTCGACGGCACTCCAATTGCTGGACTCATTCAGGTTTCACAGCTTCTCGCAGCCGGCAATGGAGGCATAATCAAGTCTTTGAGCTTCGACGGCAAGATCACACTCGAAAGCGGCCAGGTTGTACGCATTAACGATCCTAATGCTGTGTATTCCGCCGGCTACACTGCCAAACCCGCCTTCACAGCCGACGACCAGAATCCAAGCATATCTGGTAAGTCTTTGTCAGCTCTGAAACACTGTGAAAAGCGGCTAACAGATCTTCACAGCCTTCAGTGGATTCCCTATGTGTGTGCCACGCTCAGCCAACGATCCTAAATGCCCATCGTCCCAACGTCCCGCTGGACAGACTATCTTCCAAGCACCTGATCCTTTGATCATGGCGCCATTCATGGTTGGTGATTATATTACTTTCTCTGGTATCAGTGACGGGGGCGAGATCATCGCCTACTCAATCGTCGCCGACAGTGTCCAGATTACGACCACTGGCATTCCCACATACATTCGCGTGGAGGATGCTATTATCGGCACATTCGACACCCAGTCTGCTGCAGAGGTTGCTCCTGCAGACAGCAGATTCATCGGCTATCTCTCAGACTCTGCTGCTAAGGTCGTCATCAGCCGCATTGATGTTGACCCTTGTGGTGGTACTCCCACAGAAGTCGAGGTAGGCTCCGCTACACCAGTCGGCGTGCGCAACAAATGGACTTGGCGTGCCTCGTCCACAACTCTTACCAAGTACGCACGCGAGTACCGTGTCACTACTGTGGGCGGCACAAAGGCCACGAACGGAGGTCAGATCACTGCTGGCCAATACGTTGCTCCTGTAACTGAGTGGATCTTCCCCGAGCCTGGTGTGCCCGGCCACCAGCCCGGCAAGCTTGACTTCTCGACCTTTGGACACCTTCGCGATGGCCTCGGACCTGATGCCAATGGCGATGTTTGGGGTCAGCTCGACCCGTTCCCGGACTCGACAATTCCTACTGCAAAGACTTGCACCGCAATTACAACTCCGACCTCATCTGCCCCAGCCTCCAGTGGCACAGCTGGCGCTGGCACCGGCACTGGCACCACCCCTGCTCTCTCGGGCTTCGCTGCCAACGCTGGTCCGGATATCAACACCCGCCCTGGTGTAGTCGTCAAGCTCTCCGGCAAAGCTGATAATGCTGCAACTTTGCCGGCCAACGATCTAACATACAGCTGGTCTCAGATCTCTGGCCCGACCGTTACCCTTACTGGTGCTGGATCCCCAACAGCCTCATTTACACCTCCGTCCTCGCCGACCTCAAAGGTAGTAGTCAAGTATACATTCGCTCTCACAGTTACATCTGCCTCCGAAGGCACCAACTCCACCGACAATGTCGACGTCTCCAGCGACCCAAACGGCCTTGACACTGTTGTGATCGACAGCTACACAACCACGACCCAGAACGGTGGCACAATCTCCGTCACTGCGCACACTAACGTCGTAGATGAGACTGCTAAGCTGAGCATCCAGCTTGTCAATGGCGCAGCCGGCAGTCCGATCTCAATGGCAAACAATGGAGGAGGCAAGTTCACGTACAATGTACGCAGCACAAAGAAGCCGACGGGCGGTATCATCGTTACGAGCAATTTCAGCGGCAAGGCCTCGTCTACAACAACGACTACGAAGCGCAGGCGCTCGTTGAGGACTTGAGCACATCAATTCATTGATTGTAGTAGTATTCAGTATTCAGTCATCATTTGCACATTTGCTCTCCATCGCATATATCTCGTAGCATCAGCTCAATGACCAGGAATTGCCATATTCGTTCGCACAAGATGCCTCATCTTCCTGAGTTCAGCAGCTTTTCCGCATTTCCACGATACATGGCTTCAATCTCTTCCGCAGTAAACATTCCTTTCATCCCTTCGTCCAACTTGCCACGCAAAAATTCCACACCCCCAGCTTTCGTGAAAGGGAAGTCACTTCCATACATCAACCGCTCATGGCTTATACCAGCACCTTGTAGCAATCCAACGATCTGTCCGGGGAATGGGAAGCCGGCCAAGTCGAACCAGAACTGTCTGTTCAGCGCTTCTTTCGCGTCTTCCTCCGGAGATGCTTCCCAATCGCCAGGCACAAGCGTGCTGAAACCCGTCCATCGCGAAAGAAGTGGCGGGCTGGCACCGGCAAGATGGGGCAAGATGATCTTGAGATCTGGGCAACGCTTGATGGTTCCACTGAGGAACATGTTGCTCACCACCCTTGCTGTGTCAAAGAGGAATTCTAGCATTGGGTTGGGGAACTTGTTGGCTAGGGGGGTGGCTTTTGTCGGCTGCTCCTTGGAAGCATTCGTCCTATCGGACACCTCTGGGGCACACGAGACACATGGTGTAGTTGGGTGTATGAACAATGTTGCCTTGCGCCTGTTCAGCTCGGCGAAGATGGGGTCAAAGAGTGGATCACCAAGATAATGCCCATGTCCGTTGGTCAGAAGCACGTAGCCATCGCAGCCCTCTTCTGCAGACTTTGCGATTTCCTCGAGGCAGAGCTCCACATCTGGGATCGGCAAGCTGGCCCAGTAGCCGAAGCGATCAGGCATGCGCTTCTTCAAGTCTGCTGCGTACGAGTTGCATTCTCTGGTGACTTTGGCTGCAAGCTCGCTGTCGTTGTAGACGAGGTGCGTTCCGGGCGTTGATATGGAGAGGATCGCTTTTTGAATGCCGTTCTTGTCCATCAGCTCGAGATGAGCTTCCTCGCTCCACTCGGGGAGGTAGGGCATGCCGTCTGGATTCGCATGGCCATGGTCGAGGCACGCTTGTCGGTAAGCAGGAGGAAGGAAATGAACGTGTACATCGATCTTCGAGGGCATGTCCGAGGTCATTTTATCGAGTATTGCTGTGGCGACGGCGAATTTCTAGAACAAATTACAGAAAGATGGTCATGGAAAGAATAACTACCTTCATCGATGGCCAGATTTGGGCTTCGGCGTGCAGTAAGAGACACGCAAAGCATTACACTTCCTGTCCGAGTCTACGGTGAGCACTTGCTCGGAGTATAGGTGGGGTCCGATGAACACATGCCGGCCCGGACATGCATATGTTAGAAGTGATATGCAGACACCTATGCGCGAAGCTGCCCAAGTCTCTGACTGTGCAATCCTATGGGATTTGATGATCGATTTTGGCCTATGAAAATGAATATATAGACATTTGTTCAAGTTGAGGCACGCAAGGAAAGCTGAACGATACTGAGATGTAATATTTCATCTTCGGGAGATGCGATGCAAGGTTCTCCACAGTGGAGCAAGAGCAAGAGCAAGTCGGCATCACCAATGCCGAACCGAACCCAAAACAGGACAACACGCACAAACCTCAAATAGCTTCTAGCACCTTGGCTTGAAGTATCGATCCTCCATGATAAGCCTGACGTATGGTGTATATGTCTGGTCCTAGCTCATATAAGCATTGGTGATTCGGCGGTAAATAGACTTGCGATGCTCAACACGTTTTCTAACCCGAGCCACTTCGATCATGTCTTCTTTTTTGCTGACCGACGTTCGTATTTTCGATGGCCAGAATAGCATCGACTCGGGCTCTGTGCTCGTAGAAGATGGCAAGATCACCCAAGTCTCTAGCGATACGATCCCATGGCAAGGCACGACATTCTCCAAGCCTGGCCACACCATCTTGCCAGGTCTGATTGACTGCCACGTCCACTGTGACTCTGGGAATCCGACGGCTTTGCCACAAAGTCTGCGATTTGGTGTCACAACCGTCTGTGATATGCACAACGAATACCCGAACATTGAGAAGCTCCGCAAGCAGATCAAAGAAGAGGGTGATTGTGCGGATCTCAAGACAACGAGTTTCGCTGCCACTGTGGAGATGGGTTGGCCGATGCCTGTGATTGTCGCTCACAGCACAAACCCGAACATAAAAGAAGAATTCGCACTCTGGCCGAAGCTGGAGAAGCCCGAAGACGCGAAGGGCTATGTCGAAGACCGAGTGAAAGAAGGCGTGGATTACATCAAGCTTATGCATGAGAGTGGTCTGCTCATGGGCCAGCAGTTCAATATGCCAAGTATCGAGTTGCAGAAAGCCGTAATCGAGCAGGCCCACAAGAATGACTTGATCACTGTTGCTCACGCTTTGTCGAGACAAGACACGATCGACATTCTAGATGCTGGTGTTGACGGGCTCACACATCAGTTCTGCGATCGGCCTCCGACACAGCAAGTGATTGATGCGTACAAGCGGAACAACGCGCATCTTAATCCGACCCTGGCAGCTTTGGGCTCGTTGACGATGGAGGGAAAAGATACTCAGGAGAAATTCGCTCACGACCCGCGAGTGCAAAATCTCCTTCCTGAAGAGGCACGTCATCGGGTTTGTGCCTGTATGTCAATGTGTAAAGTCAAGGGCGCAAGTGTTGAGTATGCGTATGAGACTGTGCGGCAGTTAAAGGCGGCTGGGGTCGACATCCTCATGTGAGTAGAGGCTCAGGCTCTTGCACTACGATTGATCCACTGACTTTCACTTAGCGGGTCTGACTCTGCCGGACCAGCTGTAGGGACCGCGTGGGGCCTCAGCGTTCATCACGAACTCTATCTGTTCGTCAAGCACTGCGATTTCTCTCCGGCAGAAGCCTTACGAGCTGCAACCTACCTCAATGCCAGACGCTTCAACTTTGCTGACCGTGGTGAGATCAAGGCGGGTCTGAGAGCTGATTTGATGTTGGTTGAGGGCAACCCGCTGGTGGACATTGATGCCACGCTTAACTTGAGAGGAGTTTGGAAAGAGGGAGTGTTGTGTAGCACGTATGCTGATGTAGTGTGAGTGAGAGTCTGTCCATCAGTAGTTAATGTTCATAGCCACTTGTTGAAAATCCTGGTCATCTGCACAAGTGTAGTGGATGCATACGCTGATGAGTGTGCTCTGGCTTTGTATCAAAAGCATGGGTTTTGCACATGAAGTCTTAGCTGACATGTAATGATATTGGCCATGTAGTGGAGTCGGATTAGGCGTGAAAGAGAGGAAAAAGAGGACGATTCATAGACACTTATAAGAACTACAAACATCTTCAATACCATGTAAGTGTATAGTTTAGAGAAGCGAGGGTTCAACCCTAAATTTGTCTGTGCTTTCTCGCGAACTTCTGCCCGTGAAGCTCAAGCACATGTCGCGCGCAAGCAAGCAAGCGATCCAGAACAGACAACCTCACCGCCTACAGCCTCGCTCGACTCATCACACCTGCTTCGAATCGCAGAAAGCCTCGTTTCCGCATCAAAACCACCACATAACCACAGAATGTCACACCGCCAAGGAGGAGGCCGCAACAAGGTCCTTCTGCCTCCGATCAACTTCATCTTCAAACTGCTGCAGCAACACACCACGGTGCAGATCTGGCTCTATGAGCAGCTGGGTATGCGTATCGAGGGCAAAATCCGCGGCTTCGACGAGTTCATGAACCTGGTCATCGACGATGCAGTGGAGGTCAAGCAGAGCACAAAGCACGACCCCAACCCACAAGATGGGCCCAATGGCGGCAGGAGAGAACTCGGTATGTACAACTCTGAAAATTGCGCGAGTACAATTGCAAGAACCGCAACTGACAATATGGGCGTATACAGGTCAAATTCTGCTGAAGGGCGACAACGTTGCGCTTATCCAGGCGCTGGAGTAGAGGAGGCATTAAGGAGCTGGAGAGACATGATTTTACGGACTGGCAGACCTGCTGCCAGTCTGTTACAAAAAGTACGCAACGTCGTCAACTCGCAATCGCGAAACAGCGGACGGAGCAAGGCGCGATACATGCGCACCAAGCGCAAGCCCATGACAAGCGGATACAGAAGAATTAGGAAAATGGAAGACCAGCAGCCGTGGACAAAGCTACCACAAATTGCTGGCATTGCGAGCGCTGGAGTTCCGGCGCATCTGGCACTTTCCTCGGGAAATTGTGAGTAGCTTCTCGCACGCCTACTACATATACCATGGTTCGTAGCGCTTATGACAAAGACGAAGATTTCAAGTTCAAGACCTCACACTTCCATCGCCGACCGCGACAGCGTCTACCTTCCAATCCCATTCGGCTGTTGGGATCTTGTGCTCTTGCCCGAGGATTTGCTCAGTCAGGCAGAGACCCACTTGTGATGAAATTAGCTACTCGAGCATTCTTGTCTTTGCGTGGAACAGTAGACTCACCGAGATAGGGTTTTGCGCGTTTGCCTTGCGAGCAGAAACGTGTGAGGAAGGCGTCATAAAATCCTGCGCCATGACCCAGTCGATCTAGATGTGTATCAAAAGCCACGGCTGGTACCACCACCAAATCTAAGCCACCAGCATTGCCCTCGCTCGCGCCATCAGTAATCTGTTCACTCACGAGCGTCAATCCCTTGACACCCATCGCGTTCTCCCGGTTGCCAACACTGTCTGCACTCAGACTAGGGATGCCCCACGCGTCTTTGCTCAGCCCATCGTACTCTGACTCCGAATTAAGACGAAGCAGGTCCATGACCTTCCTTGGCTTGCCGCCACCAACTGTGACAGCCTGAGTCGGTGTGTACAAGAATGGAACAAAGACTTGCTTCCCCGAGCGAAGAGCATCCCTGACCAGCAGATCTGTTTGCGCCTCAGCTGCAGGCATAGAGAGGTAGATGCTTAGCGATTTTGCCTGCTTGTATTGATCCAGGTTGAGGATGACTTTCTGCGCTTGTTCTGACTGCGTGGCGATCTCGTTCTCACTCAGCGAAGAGAGTCGCGATTTGATCTCCTTGCGCAGGGCTTTCTTTGCCGCTTGCGCTTCTGTTGTCATTGTGCGATTTTGACGCGAGACTGTGATGGGTTTGATAGTCTGTAGTTGACGATGTATGGATTGGGTAGCGTTGTGATTGAACGAGCGCTGCATGAGTGTGAACGATGGCGAGATTTTCCCAGACTTGCATGTATACGTAGTTATCGCAACACGAATTTCATGTCAAGACTACGATCAACATAATCGGTGCGATGTGAGTCTGCGCTCGGTCTCCACTTGGACATGACACGGGCGAGCAGAGGCCAAGGATGAATGCCGCTTCCTCTCAGGATCTGGGGATGCGATGCGCTAGCGCCGTCTATTTGGAGAGGGCATTGCGACGCCAGCGCCCTGCCACACGCCCAACGCTCACATCGTCACAGACAAACACCAACCCACCATAACATACCATACCCTACACGACAACTGCTTCTTTCCGTCTTCGCAGTCGCAGCAAAACATCATGAAGTACTCTCTTGCCGGCCTTGCAGGCCTCGCCGCCTTCGCGACAGCACAAGGCACCTGGCCAAGCGATATAGTGGGCACGTGGAGCACCAAGTCCAACAAGACTCTCACCGGCCCGGTACGAAATGACCAGCATGCTCTTACTGCCTTACTGTACTGATGACCTCTCACTAGGGCTTCTACGACCCTCTCAACGACGAGTTCATCGAGCCTGACCGCACCGGCATCTCCTACTCTTTCACCCAGGATGGCTACTACGAGGAGGCCTACTACCGCGCTATCTCGAACCCACAGGACCCCTCATGTCCCAGTGGCATCATGCAGTGGCAGCACGGCAAGTGGGTGAAGAACGCGGACGGAACTTTGACATTGACGCCTCTCGCGGTCGATGGCAGGCAGTTGCTCAGTGAGCCCTGCAACGGCAAGAACGCCGTGTACACACGCTACAACCAGTCGGAGGAGTTCGAGGTAAGCTGTGTTGAAATCCTAATAACGCGCAGGAGAACACACATGCTGACGGTACGCGCGCTTGCAGAGATACGAGCAAATCGTCGACCCCTACCACAACATCCCGCGCCTGAACCTCTACAAATTCGACGGCTCCCCCATGAACCCGATGTACCTCGCCTACCGCCCGCCTCAGATGCTCCCAACAACCACTCTCAACCCTCTTCCCACTGCGACCGCAACAACTACCGGCAAGAGCAACTCAAAGCGTGGCCTCGACGCAGAAGTGCCCCTCGACTGGAAGCTCAAGCTCGAGCCTCAGAGCAAACACATGGTCCAGCACATCAACGCCGACAGACTGTGGTGGTTCGGCCTTGGCTTGACTGGTGTCGGTGGACTTTTGTACATGGGCCCGAGGAGAATGGGCATCCACCTTTAGGAAGCTTTGGGATCATGATAACAATGGCGGGACTGTGAACATGTACAAACAGCATTTATCAGGCGTTTTGGGGCTAATGCGGGACTTTCAGTCAAACCAGAGACTATTTGCTAAACTTGTTAAAACTGGAACCTTTTCAATTCAATAGTTGGCTTTCCAACTACTCATGGGTATCTGCATAATGCTAAACAGCTTGATGCTAAACAGGTCAGACTAAACAAAGCCAGTCGTGAAATCATGCATTCATACCAATACACCAAAACTGCTGCACTCGATTCATCATGCCCTTCGCCATTTCTAGATGCACACAGTCGTACATCCTTCATGTCGGGCCAACATCTAAGGCTTTCCAATTCGCAGTATCTTTCGCCACTGAAACAACGCGCGAATCGCGCATCCTTGAGTCGTCAATCACCGAAATCAACAACATCGCAACTAATGCCTTTGAGTAGTCCAGAAAGACATCCTTTGCTGTCTCCAGTCAAGCACAGCACCAACAATCTCTCACCACTTCGCATTGCGCTCGTGCGGCGGGAGTGTTTGCTGTTTGTCGCTCCTTCCGCGCTTGCGGCCGCTGGCTTTCGTAGCTTTGTCGTGCAACTCACGAGCAGCTTGGAGGTCTGCTTGCGGAAAAGAGCCTGGGACGGCATTGTTTGCTGGGCGGTTTGAGCGGACCAAGGTAGGTTCCTTGGGCTTGATGGTAGAAGCACTGTTCGAGACTGGACTGGCGAAAGAGTCGTGGCGCTGATGCTTGCTCGCTCTCTTACTCTGCATGCCTGCGACGTCGCCCGAGTATGTAGACAAGTCTACGATCCCGGTCATCGTTGCGGCTTCACGACCTCGCTGCTGCTGCGCTTTCTTCAGTCCGACGAGTCTGCCGTAGAACTCGTCGTCGAAACCAACGCACTCGAGATACTCCCACCACAGCCTCAAACCTTTGTCCTCGTCGGTGTCGCTGTTGTTCCACATCTTCATGAGCTCGGTCTTTGTCAGCAGAGTGACCTTCAGTTGCGCATCTTTCTTCCACTCTCTCAGCTCCAGAGCATAGCGCTCCATAGCAAGAGAAACGCGCTTCTCGAGCACGCGCTCAGGGTCGTTTGGCATTGTCACGCCAGTGGCGGGCGACGTAAGTGCAGAATCAGTTGGAATTGGACCTGCATAGGGTGGCGGCGGCCAGAAATGCGCGACTAGCTGCTCCGTGATCCAAGCCGGGCGGTGCGGGTCTGCGAGCTGCTTCGCCCAGTACTCAAGTACACGAGCAGGGACGTGCTGGAAGAGCTCAGAGTACGAAAGCTTGTCGCTGTAACGCGGCTGGCTGTACTGGCCCATGTACGTGTATCCTTCGCCTGGCTTCAGGCAGACGAATACAGGCACGTTGGAGTAGTCTTCTACACCCACAATGTCGCCTTGCGGCGTCAGGCTGTCGTTAAAGAAGGCTGTGAGCTTCGCGCCATGCTGGCCTGGGGATGTTGGGGCGAAGGGCTCGAAGTCGCCCTCCAGCAGCCAGTATGTGTATCCCTGCAAGAGCCGAGAAGTGGAGTCGTTGCGTGAGTAATAGAGACCAGGCGAGTACTGATTTCCTCCGAAGTAGCCGACCAACTCTTCCCAAGTGAAGGTCTCGTTGTTGGGCGATGAGATGTCTAATGGCGTGAGCTGAGCGATAGTGTGCGGCAGCCATTTTGCTTCCTCGGCAGAATGGATCTGGTGTGCCGGCTCGTCGTTGACTTGAGATACATGTGCTTTTGGAGACTCTTGCTCACTCATTGCAGGATTGCTTTGCTGCGGTTCTGCTTCAGTGGACGCGGTGTCTTCCGAAGTCTCGCTGCCGTTGGACATGTGGGCGGAACCGTGACCAGCATCGAGCTCAAACGCCCCGTTACTCTCATGATGTGTCGTACCAGGACTGGCAGTCAACTGCAGCATCTGTGGGGCTTCATTGATTCTTTGCTCGACGAGGTTAACGCGCTCACGCAAGCGTCTGGCGTAATATTCCTTGCCGTCTGCCTCAGCCAGAAGCTGAGCAGCCATCAGGGATGACACCTTTTTCTCGTCGCTGAGCTTGGCAGCCATGAGAGTTGCAATCTTGTTGTGTTCCTTGTCAGCCGCGACAAAGCGGGCATTCAGATTCTCGTAGTGCTTTTTGGTGGCACGAAGCCTGGAGTCAACAGCCTGGAAGTCGTGGTGTAGGACAGACTTGAGGTTTGTGATTTCCGAAGCGTTTTGCACACTTTGCTCCTTGGATGTAAGGGTTTTGCGCGTGGGTGATTGATCGTGGTCGAACATGTTGCGCGCGTACGTCGCGACTTTCTGGTTGATAGGTAGGACACGAGGAGGAACAGTGTAGCTTGTAAACTCACTGCAAGTCTGAAATGTGGCTAGGTCTGGCGAGGGACGCGTTTCGCGTGGTACTGAGCTCAGACTGGCTGTGGGTATCGTTGTTCTGAGGTTGTTGAAGGGTTCTGATTGCTGGGATGCTAACTCCGCGGAGTCGGTCACTGGTATAGCCGTGAGGTGCAGAGAGTGAAGCATTAGGACAAGATCGGTCGTACAGAAGGATTGATGTTGGTGCAAAGACTTAGCTAAGGGGAAGGTTTTGGTGGAAGGAAGTGGTTGTTTGAGTAGATAATGTCGAGAGAGCTATAGTGTCATGCGGTAGGATAGTGGTGGCCTTTGACATATGACAGGTCGATTCGCCGATCACAGACCTGGCAAGTGAGTCATGTGAAACAAGTACGGTCACTGAAGTGAGGGTTTGGAAGGATGGAGAGATGCTGCTTGCTGACATATTAAGCATAACATCATTGTAGTATTCCTAGACCAGAGCGACTTGAGCATTGTGATATGACCATTCACTCTTGTCAAAAGTCAACTGCGATCGAAACAACCAAAGACAAAGATGTAACAACAGCTTTAGTGTCACTCGTTTAATCTGTATTCACTCATTTCCGCAGAGCGGTATCACAGGACGCGATCCGCGCGGCCCAATCAACAGCCTGTTCCATCAACGTGCCTCACAAGTCTTTAGGCGATCTTCTTCTTGAAGAACCGACTCGTGTCTCCCATTGGGAAACTGAACCCTAGCGCTTCCTGACACATGAGGTTACCCACAGTATAATACCCGAGCATACCAGAAGCGAAAGCAAATGCTCCGCCGGCTTTGTTGACGGCGACAGCTGTGTCAATCAGCCCATCTGCTTTGAGGAAGTAGCCTGCCGAGACCAGAGTGAAGGCGAGCTGGACTGTGAAAAAAATCCCAAAGTACACCAAGTTCAATGGCGCCGATCCAATGAGGAAGAAAAAATTGAACACTGACCACACTGATATAATGATTAGCGCGATGACCACGACACTGAGTTTGGCAGTGGATCATACTCAACACGAAAAAGCCAAGTGCATTGTTGTACCCAACTGTGTCAGAACCGCCATAGGCCTCAGCTACCCCGAAGAAGGGAGTCGCGATGATTCCGAAGCCAAGGTAGAATAGCCCAAATGCACTGAGGACTGTGTACGCGTACGTGTTACCCAGTACAATTTCCCACTGCGCCGAGATCACCATGCCGATGCCTGCCACGCCAAAGAAGTTGCCTATGAAAGCGGTTGTGACTGACAAGTCTCGCCATCCCATGAGCGCGAAAGATAGTGTCGTAAGCGTTGTCGCAAAGGCTCCGATGGCAAGGGCTGTAGGGCTGCCAAGTTGTGCCTTGATGGTGATGGGCACGGGTATGTACTGGACGTTGAGAATGCCATTGGTTGAATTTGGAGATGAGCTGGAGGCACTGGCACTGTGGCCACTCGCCAGTTTCTCGTAAAAGTCCTGGTTTGTTGTGATGTTGCGCAGGCCTTCCAGCTGTTCGACTCGATTGGCATCTGTCATGTTGGAAGATCTTGGAGATGATGCCTTCACCCTAAGTGAGTTGATATTGATGGTTGGAGAGTGTGTAAGCACCGTGTGGGCCTGGAGGATCAATAAGATGCGCGTGAGATGAGCAGGGAAATCGGAGCGACCTAAGACGCCTACATCACTTTATAGACCACTGAAGACAACCTTCAAACTACCGCAAAGACAATATGTCGTGCCTAACGGGCCGCCATCTCAGTAACCTCGTTGGCGATGCGAGGCTCACATTGGACGCCGGGTTGGCGGTGGTCGCGATGCGTGACGATCGCAGCATTGGCAATCTGCGCGTGGAAGCACGCAATCCGCGGGAGAGGATTCAAGAACGCAACCCGGCTGTACTGCGTTCGAGAACTGAGGCATCACTCAGGTTAATTCGTTGAGGAAGCCATGGGCACAATCCAAATACTTGTCGGTTTTAGCTTTGATACGACGTCCAGTGGTGTGTTTGTGTAAAGTGCGTAACCCAGAAGATGAATGGCGTGACAGTGTAGACTGCGGCTCGCGGCTGCCTCGTGCTTTCCCTGAGAAAGTGTAAGCATTGGCAATGGAATGCTGGAACCTTGCGGTATTAATGCGTCGACAGACTTGTGTGCGTGTCCATGATGGAAGTGCTCACTGCATTCCTTCTATCATGGTGCTCAATGATGTTTGTAATCTCAAGCAAACCTCGGGAACTCGAGGCAACCTCGGCTTGCATCCCCCGCAGTGAGCGCGTCCAGCATCTAAAGGTGTTGTATAGCATAGCTTGTTTGTGGCCACCTGCACATTGTGTCTCACACAAACAAAGGCGCAGCACACATCGACCCTAACATTTCATATCACCATAAGCTGCAGAAATGTCCAAACCAAACTTCGAGCTCCCCGAGCCTTCGGGCAAGTATTGCGTTCTATCATACCCAGCACCTGGCGTCTTACTTGTTCGCTTGAACAGACCGAAAGATCTCAACTGCATCAACCAGGATGGCCACGCTGAACTTGACAAAATCTGGTCATGGCTTGACGCCGAGCCTACTCTCAATGTGGGAATTATCACAGGCACTGGAAGGGCTTTCTGCGCTGGAGCTGATCTCAAAGGTAAGCCAATGGCTCAGTGCGACAGCGAACCTGCACAGCTTCAGAGCATCTGCTAATCCGCGGAACAGAGTGGAACACCATGAATTCTTCCAAGCAGTCAAGACCCATGCCACCTTCAGGCTTTGGTGCTCTTTCGCGACGCAGTGGCCGCAAGCCCATCATCGCAGCAGTCAACGGTCTAGCTTACGGCGGCGGCACCGAGCTTATCGTCAATTGCGATATGGTAATTGCAGCCAAAAAGGCTACTTTTGGCTTACCTGAGGTCAAGCGCGGTGTTGTGGCAATCGCAGGCGCTCTGCCCAGAATCGTGCGCACGATTGGCAGGCCTCGGGCTATGGAGATGGCTCTTACGGGCAGAGTCGTGCCCGCACAGGAGGCTTACGAGTGGGGTCTGATCAACAAAGTTGTCGGCGATGGTGAGGGTGAAGTTGTAGCTGCTGCTGTTGAATATGCGAAGATGATTGCAGAGCACAGCCCTGATGCTGTCATTGTCAGCAGAGAAGGCATCAAGATGGGCTGGGAAGGTGTCGGCGCCGAAGAGGGAAGCAGGCTCTTGGTCGAGAACTGGTATCCGAGATTGGCGGCTGGTGAGAATATCAAAGAGGGCGTGAGGGCATTCGTTGAGAAGAGAAAGCCGCAGTGGAAGGCGGCAAAATTGTGAGGGTGATGTAATAACATTCAGATCAAAGTTCAAAGGTTCACGTTCACATCGTGCATCACAAAAAGCTCAAAGTTGTTATGCTGTAATATCTCTTCCCCGAACTTTGCCACGCCACACTGTTTTGTAGCTACAGTATTGGGCGTCGCTGCTCTTCACTTCTCGCTCTTCAACTGCCACCTCAAAATTTTCTGAATATTCCTGAGACACCACCATTCAAGCAGCCTTGAACTTTCGGTGCAAGTGATACGTGCACTTCACCTAGGCTCTTCATACCACCCTAATCCAAATACGCGCCGAGAGTCAAGAACCACCACCATATCGCGCAAGGACAAAACAAACATATGATCAGGATGTCGCTCTACACCATCTCGGATCTCCCTCGCATGTCTCGTGAGAAGCTCGCTACCCTTGTGCGCTCCAAATCTTCCAGCCTAGCAGTCATCGACGTGCGAGATAGCGACTACATCGGCGGCCACATTGTGAACGGCATCAATGCACCTACACACACGCACGACTACCGCATGCCCGAGCTCGTCCGCACTCTCAAAGATAAAGAGATCGTGGTGTTTCACTGCGCTCTCAGCCAGCAGCGTGGTCCAAGTTCGGCGCTAAGGTATCTAAGGGAAAAAGACCGCCTGCAATCTCTTAGCACTAAGGCTACCGACAATGCGAGGGCTCATGCGAGCGCAGAGGGTGTCAAAGCGGATACTACTGCTGACGGAGCGGGTGTTGTGAAGAACGGGCAGACTGTTTACGTGCTCGAGGGCGGGTTTGTAAAGTGGCAAGAAGTGTAAGTATCGCCCTCTCTGCTTGTTATGCCTGCTTTCCTCTGAATTAGCGCTAATTATGCTATAGGTACGGCGAGGATGAAGAGCTTACAGAAGACTACGCGAAAGATATCTGGGAATTCGGCTACTAGGTTTAGCTCGACTACTCTCGTTCTAGCTCTATCTAATCTCAGTACTATAACAACTCTACTAGATCGAATTTCTCGCTATTATACTCCTTTACTCCTATTACTATCCTCTCTCCTATCTTTTCTACTATAATCTCTTCTATACTCTCTGCTATACTTTCTACTATACTCTCTCCTATACTCTCTACTAATCTCCTCTCTATACTATATTACTCTCTAAGCTATATAGAAAAATTTAGAGTAATCTAGCGATAATTATTATTAGAATAGAGTAGCTTTAATAAACCTTTCTTTATTTCTTAAATATATTTTAATCTAATAGTAAATAAGTTAGTAAATCTAGAAAAAATTCTAGAGTAATCTAAGTAAGGCTGGCTAGTAATATCAAGCTAATTTTATAATAACTAAAAAATAAATTATAGATTATTATCTAGGTTAGATTAAAACTTATAGTAATTTTAAAATTACTTATTAACTAGTACTTATTTTTAGGCTAACTACTATAACTTAGTTATCTTAAGCTATATCTTCCTAAAATTAAGGAATTAGCTTCTCTATACCTAATTCTTAAACTTAACCTATAAAGAATTTTAAAAGTAGGTCTAATTAGAACTTTATAATATACTAGTAAGAGAAGTTAGTATTTTTAGAATCTTAAGCTAATAGAACCTAATTTAGCTTATTAGCTTTTTTAAAATTAGACTTAAATAGGGGATTATTAACTTTTAAAATAGTCGAAATTAGAATTCTTTTAACTTTAATCTAAGTACTTTTAAAATTATACTAACTTAGGTAAGTTATATTCTAGAATAGATAGGAAATTAAAGCCTTTTTCGACTACTTTTACTTATAATTCTTTATCTTTAGCCTAATTAGCCCTAATTATAGATAATAAGTAGTATTTAGGCTATTCTCTAGCTAGTACTTATAGTTTTAAGCTAGGTAAATTACCTAGCTTAGATTAAGAGTTATAGTAATTTTAAAATTACTATAATTCTATTACTTTAAACGAAACTCCTCTTAATCTTAGGAACTAGCTTCTTAAGACCTTAACTTTAAACTTTATTTATTTAGAGTTCTAAAGATAGACCTAATTAGGATACTATATATAATATTTGTAAAAATAGCTTATATCTAAGTATAGCTTACTTTCTCTACTAGAATAATATTATAAACTTAAAGATTTTAGGTCTTTATCTAGCTTAATTTAGAAGTTATAGTAATCTTAAAATTAGTAGTAATTAATAGGGAATTTTATAATTATTAAAACTCTCTTATCTTAAGCTAATAATGTTATTATATTAACGTTATTCTAAATCCTAGAAATTAGCTCCCTTTATCTTTATTCCTAAACTTTATTTATTAGAAATTTCAAAATTATACCTAATTAAGAAATTATAATTAATATTCTAAATAGTTATATACTCACTTCTAAGTATAATATACTTCTCCTACTAATAAATTACTAGATTTTAGATTAATTAGTATATATCTAATATAATCTAAATTCTATAATTTTTTTCCCTTTTTAAAATTAATACTTTATCCTTATTAATCTATATCTTTTAAATTAATAAGGAGAGTGCTAGTAGAGGAAGTAGGCTATACCTAGAAGTAGGCTAGTTCTAAGCTTTTTTTTCTAAATATTAAAATAATACTCTTATTAGGCTCTATTCTAAAAATCCTAAAAGCTAAATTATAATTAAGTTAAGGAACTTAGGCTTAAGTTATATATATTTGATTTTAGACTAATTAGGTTATCTTTTAGCTATATTATCTAAAGTTTAAAATAGCCTTCTTTATTTTAAGAATCTAATACTTTCTAAATTTAGATTATTTTAAGAGCTACTTAATAAATTTTAAAATAAGTTAAAGATCTAGAATTCTATACTAATAAAGCTTAATTTAGCTTATTAGTGTTTTTAAAATTAGGCCTAAATAAAGTATTATTAATATTTAGGATTATCTTAAAGCTAGGATTCCTTTAACTTTATCTTAAGTACTTTTTAGAACTAGGTATATTCTAGAATAGGTAGGAGATAAGACTCCTTTCTAGCTAAGTTACTTTTACTTATAACTTAAGATTTCTTATATAATTAGTTCTAGTTAAGACTAATAAGTAATATTTAGATAATTATCCAAGTTACTATAACTTCTAAACTAAGCTAAATAATAATCTGAAATCTTTAGTAGTAATTAAAGATCTAGTAAAAGAATACTAATTAGCTCTAGTTAAAGCTTCTTAAACTACAAATCTAGTACTATAGTTAAAAGTAGTTAGAAAAGAGCTTCTATCTTCTATCTATTCTAGAATATACCTAATATACTTATAAGTTAGGAAAAGTAGAGTATACCTAGAAGTAATATTAAGCTACTTTCTAATAATTCTCTTATAAAATCGAGATTATATAATTACTAATTATACTAAGTTTCTAGAATCTTAAGAAGCTAAATAAAAATTTAGAGAGACTTAGGTTTATATATATTAAGGTTTAAGTTAAGTAGTATATATTCAAATTACCTAATTTAGATTCTTAAATTTTACTTTTATTTTTAGAATATAATTTCTAATATTAAAACAAATAGATTAATACTATCCTAAGTATAAATATAAATTATTAATTCGAAAATTATATATATATTAAGAATCTATATATTTTTATAGACTAGGATCTAATCCTTAAATTTAAGTAGTATAATAGATTAGTAAAACCTCTCTTAACTTAGATAAGAATAATAAAATTAATTATATAATTAAAATTTTAAGTAAAGAGAAAAAAGAAGAAGAAGAGAATTTAAGTAATAAATTAGCTTAATACGTTTTTATATTATATATAATATTATATAAGTATATTTATAATTTTTTTTAAAAATTAGCTTTAAAAATACTATATTAATTTACTTAGCTAATTTATAATTTTTAGCTACTTATATAATTTACTTTAAAAAAAAAATAAGAAATCTTAGAAATAGTAGATAAATCTTTATAGTATATTCTATTAATTATAAGAAGATTATATCTATATAATATAGTAGTAGGAGAGGTAGGTTATACTCGGAAGTAGGCTACTTTCTAGAATACTAAGTATAAAGTCCTAATTAGGCCTATTTTTAAGACTCCTAATAAGTTAAATTAAAAATAGAGTATAAAAAAGCTGGTCTCTAGGATTTAGAGTTATAATACTTAAAATAAAGGAGATATAGTAATTTAAAAATTACTTACTAATTAGTCTTAACTTTAAAATTACTATAGCCTCTTAACTAAGCTAGATAATAATCTAAGACTTTAGATTAATACTTAATATTATTCTTAGAATTAGTACTAAGGAAAAAGTAATCTTTAAAATATTATAACTTTCTTCCTTTAAGCTATAATATACTAGTATAGGAAGCGTACTATTTCTAAAAGTATACTACTTTTAAGCTTGTTTTTTAGGATTAGAATTATATACTAATTAGGTAATATTTTTGAATCCTTAGATACTAAATTAAAATTTAGAATATTAAGTTTATATAAAAATTATTTTAAGCTAATAAGCTTATATATAAAAGCTTTAATATTAATTTTAAAAATATAATTTTTATTAAGATTTAATTACTTCTTTTAAATTAGCTATATTTCTTTTAAATACCTTTAAAATTACTTCTAAATTAGCTACTTATAATCCTAGACTATTTTAGCTTATTTCTAATTAGTAGCTTTAATAATATAAGGCTCTAATAATTAGTAATAGAAATTTTAAAAATTTAAAGTTAGAATTTATTTAATTTTCTCTTAAGTACTTTTTAGAATAAGTTACTCTAGATATATTCTAGAGTAGGTACTTTTTTATTATCTTTTCTAATTACTCTCTATTATAGCTTGCTAATTAGGTCTACTTAGCTCTATATTACGTAAAGATATTATAATAGAAGTAAACTAATCTAATACTAAAGAGATTAGATAGATAACTAGCTTACTTTAAGATTTATACTAATTTTAAAATAATTATTTAATAGTATATAATTTAGAAAAAGTTATATCTTATTTAATTTAAGCTAAAACTCTCTAAATCTTAGAGCTTAGCTCTTTATACTTTATTCTTAAATTTAACTTCTTAGACTTATAATCGATATTCTAAGAAGTAATATACTTTAAGTTACTAGTATTATTACTCTAAATCTTAGTAATTAGCTTACTTAGAGTTTTATAATATAATGTTATTAGTAGGAGAGGTATACTACTTTTTAAAGTAAGTTATATTATCTTTTAAGATTCTTCTTTTTTTTTAAAATCGAGAGTATATACTATAGTACTTAGTCTAATTTTAGTAGCCCTAAAGAGGTAATTTTAAGTTTAGAGACTTAGGTTTATCTATCTTAAATTCTAAACTAATTAGTATATATTTAACATATATAATTTAAATTTTAAAGTTCTTTTTCTTTAAATTTTTTTTAATATATTATTCTTATTAAGCCTTATCTTACTAATTAGTACTAACTTCTAGAGATTTATATTCGATTTCTAAAGTTTATTATTTTCTTAAGATATATAAGTAATTAAAAATAGTTATTAAGTAATTAAAATTAGAGACTTAAAGCTAAAATAAAATATTCTTATAAAATTAATTTATTTTTATATAGTTATATTATATAAATTATAAAGCTAATTTATTATTAGAATTTTTTCTTCTTCTTCTTATCTACTTAGAATCTTAATTATATATCTTTTATTTCTATTTCTTATATTTTTCTATTTTTCTCTTTATTTTAAAACTTCTTTATTAATTTTCTTAATTATTACCTCTTATATAATAAGAACTTAATTTAATAAAGTAGTCCTCTTATTTATTTTATATAGATATCTTATATATCTTATATAGCTTATCTTTCTCTCTTAGCTCTTTCTAAAAAAAAAAAAATTTCTATAACTTAGTTATTTTCCTTTTTAGTAAAATTTATAATATTTCTTATAAACGACTTATATAGTAAGGTATAATTATCTTTTATAATAACTTTCCTAAAAAGCTATCTTAGAAATAGGACTAGTAAGATAGTAAGCCTAGATTAGTTTACTAAAAGTTAGATAAGTAGCTTATTTAGATCTAGCTTAATCTTAATCTAAAGAAGTAGAATTACACTATAAGTAGGAAGAGTAGATAGGATAATATCTAACTTAGTTATACCTTTAATAGATCTAATAGGAAAAGTAGTCTTATTAGTATTATAGATTCTAAAAAGAGAATATTATTAATTAATTTCTAAGTTATAAATATAGCTATATTAACTTAAAAGAGGATTTATATAAGACTTAATAGATATATAACTAATACTATTAGTATATTATAAGTTAATAGAGTAGATAAATATAGCCTAAATTATTAAATATTAATCTCTAAATTTATTATTAAGAAATAGATTATAAGAGAGTAGAATATAAAGAATTAAAGTAAGTTTCTAAAAATTATAATCTAGATTCTAATTACTAATTCTATAAAAATAAAGAAAGAAATAGAGATTTTAAAACTAAAGCTTTAAAAATATAAATAATAAGTTAATCTTCTTTAAAAGAAAGTAAGATTTACTAAGATATATAGTATTCTTTCTAAGTTTTAGAATCTTTAAATTATTAACTTATTCTATAATATATTAAAAGGTTTTAGAATTAGATACTACTTTTTAAGCTAATAAAGTTATATTAATATAAATACTAACTATAGTAGCTATTATAGTATCTTCTATAAATTTATTTATAAATAGTATAATTAAAGAAGAAAGAATTTAAAGAGAGGAGAAGATATCCTAGTAAGATATTAGCTAAAATTAGTTCTTATAATTTTTTAGAGTCTTAGGACTTTATAAGAGAAACTTTAACTTAATATACTAGTAGGGGAAGTAAGCTACTTCTAGAAGTGAGCTACTTTTCAGAATATTAAGTATATTATTCTAATTAGGCCTATTCTTAAAATTCCTAATAAGCTGATTTTAAGAATAGAGTATAAAGAAGCTAGTCTCTAAGTTTTAGAGTTATACTACTTAGAATAAAGGAGATATAGTAATTCTAAAACTTCCTCTTAATTAGCTCTAATTTTAAAACTACTATAACTTAACTCCTTAACTAAGCTAGATATTAACCTAAAACTTTTAGTAGTAGTTAGATAATTACTTATATATTTTATATTAGTCTTAATTAGAACTAATTATACTAAGAATCTAGAGTTATAAGTAAAAATAGTTAGAAAAAGGCTTTGATTTCCTACCTATTCTAGAATATACCTAGTATATTCTTAAAAGTACTTAGGATAAAGTTAAAGGGATTCTAGCTTCGACTTTTTTTAAATATTAATAACTCTTAATTTAGGCCTAGTTCTTAAAAGCCTAATAAGCTAAATTAAATTAAAAATAGTATAAGACTCTAAATCCTAAATCTATTTTAGAATCTATCTATTAGTTATTAAGATATACTAATTTTAGAATTAGGTATCGAATTTTAAGAATAAAAAGGGTATTTTAAAATTAGGATTATATAGCTAAAATAGAAGCTAATTAGCTCGGAATTGAATATATATAAACCTAGGTTCCTAAATTTTTATTTAGTTTCTTAGGATTCTTAAAATATAGCTTAAGTAGGGTAATATCTTAATTCTTAGAGAAAAAAGCTTAAAAGTAGCTTACTTCTAGAAGTAGCTTACTTCTCCTACTAGTACGTTACTTATTTACTATATTCTTAAAATAACGTACTAGTAAGAAGAAGTAGGATACTTTTAAAAATAATAAGTATAGTATCCTAATTAGGCCTATTTTAAAGAATCCTAATAAGTAAAGTTTAAGAATAGGATATAAATAAGCTAGTCCTTAAGTTTTAGAGATAAACTACTTAAATAAAAGAGATATTAATAAGTATAACTTACTAAATACTATTAATTATTTAGAAATTAGCTATATTAAATATTTTAGTATAAAGTAAGATTATTATATTACTTCTACTTAGATTTATTATTAATATTAACGTTATATTTTTTAATTTAGAAAAAAAAGATAAGCTAGTAATAGTAAAGCTTTAAGTTAGTATATAATCTGTATCTTGTTTTTTTATTAACGTTATAATGTTATATTTAATCTTCCTATAGCTTTATCCTATAGCTTTGAGTCTGTTTTTCTACTAAATGAAAATCCTCCTCCTAGATTCGAACCCCGGACCTTTACTTTAGAGCCTAGTTTGCATAGTAAAGAGTCTTTGCATAGGGATACTTACATAATTCTAAGTATCGGGCAAAAGTCAGACCTTCCTAGATTATCCTTCGAAGATGATCACGGCTATAGGCACATTGAGCTCGCAAATGCCATCATCTCAGATTTTGTCCCGCTGTATAGCGGGGTAGACTCTGTTGTACTACATTGTAGGATAATTTCAAATGTAGGTGAACCTTGAGATCTACATAAGAGCGAACACCTGCTCAGCCGAGACCTGGCTTTCGCTCTATACTCTACAAAGTTACAACTCATTACTATGAAGTCCGGCGTCTACCAATTTCTAATCGGCTGCTTCGCAGCTATCGGATCGTTTCTCTTCGGATATGATCTGTGAGCTAAGAACAATTCCTATGACTTATTTCTGGCCTAACCCGTGCGTAGTGGCGTTATCGCAGAAGTTGTAGCTTCGGACTCGTTCAAGCAAAGCTTTCTACAAAACAATTCGGACTCTCGATCAGGTACCGTCGTCGCTTTATTCACAGCAGGATGCTTCTGTGGCGCTTTTCTCGCCTCGTACTCAGACCGTCTTGGCCGCCGCGGCGCTATACTCACGGCATGTTGCATATTCGTGATCGGCGGTATCGTTCAAACTGCGGGCGTTGTGATTGCAATGCTTTATATTGGCCGTCTCATCGCAGGCATCGGCGTCGGGGTCTTGACTATGATCATACCGATCTACCAGTCTGAAATTGCTCACCGTAACATTCGAGGAAGAATCACTAGCCTCCAACAGCTATTCAATGCTCTCGGTCAGATCTTCGCGACCTGGATTGGATACGGTTGCTACATGACTTGGGCCGGTACGGGTAACAGCAAGGAATGGCGCATACCTCTCGGTTGTCAGATCGCTCCTGCTCTTATCTTAGGAGCTCTGATCATGTTCTTCCCGGAATCCCCTAGGTGAGTTCATCAAAGGACGGCCACCTACACTTAGCTAATAGAGTTCAGATGGCTCTGTGCTCACGATCGTGCCGACGATGCTTTGCGAACACTCGCCAAATTGCACTCATATGGGGACATCAATGATGCGTATGTGTTGGCCGAATACGATCTGATTCAGCTACAGATCTTGGAAGAGCGATCGCAAAGGAAGACCACATACCTCGATCTCTTCCGTGGCTGGCCGAACCTCCGTCGTACTATCCTGGTCATGGCTATTCAAGCTAGTTGCCAAATGACTGGTGTTAGTGCTATTCAATATTTCTCGCCTCAAATCTTTTCACAGATCGGGATTTCTACAAGTCGCTCTCTGCTTTTCCAAGCTGTTAACGCGATTATCGCCTTCGTGGGCACTTCTATCTGCATTATGACCATCGACTCGCTTGGTCGGCGACCACTACAGATCTCCGGTTGTCTCTTCCTTTGCGTTACATTTATCATAAACGCAGCGATCATCAAGGTTTACCCTACAGACTCTAACAATACTAGTGCACATTGGGCTTTCGTTGTATTCACATGGCTCTTCAACCTTGGTGAGTGAAGTTGAGTGCTGCATCCTTCACTCTTGCTGACAGTCGTCACAGTCTTCTTCATCACAAGCGGACCGCTGAGTTGGGCGATCC
This sequence comes from Cladosporium oxysporum, assembly GCA_035771495.1. Lineage (NCBI taxonomy): Eukaryota > Fungi > Ascomycota > Dothideomycetes > Cladosporiales > Cladosporiaceae > Cladosporium > Cladosporium oxysporum. The sequence continues at coordinate 1,293,258 of JAWNKS010000007.1, forward strand.
CAGCAGAGCTTTTCGGAACAGCGATGCGGTTGAAAGGTGTGTCGTGGGGAGCAATGACCTCTTTCGCTTTCAACACAATGATCGGACAAGTGACTCCAATCGCAATCACGTCTATTGGCTGGGTGAGTATCAATATAGCCTATCAACCCATGAGTATACTAACACGCGCAAAAGAGATTCTATCTTGTCTTCGTAGTCTGCAATTTCACCAATGCCATATTCTTTTGGTGTTTCCAACCAGAGACGAAAGGTCTCAACCTCGAAGACATGAACGAGCTGTTCCGTGACAGCCCGACATTCGTGCCCGGTAGCAAGTGGGTCCCGAGCTCGCATGTTGACGAAGTCGCCGATGGGATCGCTAAGCACGTCAAGCACGGCGATGAGAGCGCTATCGAACACGTCGAACGGTTTAACGATGTGGAGAGAGGCGGATGATCACTGCTTTTTGAGGAGACTGCAAGACATCTCGGGACACACGCTCGTGCAGATCAGCAATACTTGTACAGAATATACGAAATGTAGATGTATATCTACTTGTTCTAGGCTTCCCATGATGTCAACCACCGCACACTCTACGTTCCATCATCAGGCTTCGCATTAGCAAACGCGACAGTTCCACACAGCTCAGCCACGAACAGGCCAGATCCAGGCTCCATAGGGTGATTAGGCCCAGCGCCATAGTACACCTGGAATCCCAGGCCGCAGCTCAAGTCTCCACTATCGAACTGTACAGGGAATGCGAGGGTGCACTTATCGGTCCTAGAGTCCCAAGAGCTAGCAGCACACTTGTCAGCTTCCGCGCAGATCTGGCAGCAGGAAGACGCGTCTGTGGCGTTTGTGCTGTAAGTGGCGCCAGAAGAAGTGAGCTGCGCGTATGACAAGCCGTACTGAGTCGTGTCTTCTCTGACACCAGCAGCAGAGATCAGAGCAGAGGGCGCGCAGCGGGCGTCCTGGGTGACGGTAGCGGCTGATGTTGGGCACGCACTTGTGGTGGCAGTAGCAATCGCGTATGCTGTAAAGCCGGATGAGGTACTTGTAACTGTAGCCTGTGTGAATGCGGTAAAGGCGGTGTATGTGCTGGTACCGCTCGCAGGCGCAAATGTGTACGTTTGGCCGTACGTGGTCGTCGATGTCTTGGTCACCGTGCAGTCGGCATTTTCACGGGCAATAATACCACGCTCATATTTGCTGGGGCGAGGGGAGCCTTCTGAGGAGGCGCCAACGGTAGTGTAGACAGTGGTGGTTGGCTGCGCTACGCTCTCCTTGCAGTCTGAGGAGGTCAGAGTTCCGAGAGTCTTGGTCGAGCTGACGCGAACGATGTCGGTGAAAGTGCCTAGATCCTTGGCAGTACTTGCTGTGACTGTAGTCACATATGTTGAGAGATAAGTGGCGGTGCTTGTAGGCACAATGACTTGCTCGGTTGTGGTATGGCAAGCTTGAGGCAACGCGTAGCCAATGGCTGCCAGCAGAGGTGCCACCGTGTAAGCCTTCATAGTGTAGTATTACAATTGGTATAGGTGAATGCAAATACAAGAACAAAGGAAAACAGCAGAAGCACAAGGCTATGTGAACTGCTTGATGAGTTAGGAAAATACGAGAAGGATTCGGGTCTAACGATTCAGTCTTTGCAGAGAGACGTCAGGGAGTGCGGTCTGTCAAGATGGCAACGGGCCCGGCGGAAGTCTCTTACAACAAACGGGTCTGAGACATGCAGAGACTAGAAAAGACCCCCAAAGCAGCAATCAAGGTCGTTGGGACGTATCTGCATGCACGAGGCCATGCTGGTGAGCAGTTCCAGATCGATGCATGGCTTGCCTGGCAAGATATCCCTATGCCTGCCGCTACACCAGGCATATTGCAAGTGACGACGAGGCCAATCAGATCTGCAGTACCTCTGGTATCAACACTCACCGTGGCCTCGACAGAAGCGCGAGTTTCCGCAACGCTGGAACTTGTCCGGATGCGACACCAACAGGGAAAAGATCGACAGGGACGATGAACGAATTCGTTAGATCATTTCGTTTCGTCCCGGGTCTGAGTACCCGCGGTGGAGGGTAGTATTCGAAGGATCTAGTGAAGTGCCATTACATCATGCAACATATCAAGCTGTTGCCAAAGTAAAAGTCGCGAGTCTGTATCTATCATGTCAACGCTGTTGTTGTTCCACGGGCATCAGGGGCTTTCCCCATCAGGGTTTGTGCAATGCAAACATGAGAGTGGCTGGGTGTCTCACCAACTCCGCACGGCAATGCAAGACACGGTAGATTGGCGTCACTACCCTTGCAATCTTGCAGCAGCCCTGGTGACACAAAGCTCAGTCAAAGTCAAATGAGCCGCGTGAAGCGCGAAAATTGTGTACCTGCAGCCTCCAGATACGTAGGAGATCAAAGACTCGGATCGCCGGCGCTCTCAAATACAGACTGCGAGGGCCCACGAAAGTTGCACGGCATGTTGGTGAATGTGTTAGCTGTACGACACGCACGAATATAATACTGAACTGGAGAGCCCACGATGAGGATGAATCGAGTGAAAGCGGGGGCAACAGTGAAGTAATCGTAGAAATTCATTTCGTGATAAGGCATAGACGCGAACGAGACAAATCAATCCCCTTCCATATAACACAACTTTTACCACTCGAGCGGCTCGCTCTTCTCTTCACCACGGTTGGTCTTGGGTACAGGAACAGCCTCCACCTTGACGGGACCTGTGCGGTGACGCGACAAGTATCCGCTGCCATCCAACCAAGGAGTCTCCTCTGTCCTCCTGCGCTCGAACTTGGTGATGATGTCCTCCTTCATCATGGTCAGGCCAATCTCGTCGAGACCATTGATCAAGCAGTGTCTCTTGAAGCCGTCAATCTCGAACTCAGCTAGCACATTGCCTTGTGCGTCCTTCACGGCGTTGTTCTCAAGGTCAACTTCGATCTCGCGACCGGCCTCGGCCTCGGCGTAGATCTTCTGAAGCTTCTCAGCATCGTCAATTTGTAGCGGCAGCATGCCGTTCTTGAAAGTGTTGTTGAAGAAGATGTCACCGAAAGAGCTGGCGATGATGCACTTGATGCCGAAGTCGAGGAGTGCCCAAGGTGCGTGCTCACGACTGCTACCGCACCCGAAGTTAGGGCCGGAGACGACCATGATCTTGGAGTTGGTGTAGGGTTCCTTGTTCAAAACGAAATCAGGGTTCTTGCTTCCGTCCTCATTGAACCTCCAGGCGTGGAAAAGACCAGCAGACAGACCGGAACGCTTGATGGTCTTGAGGAACTGTTTGGGGATGATGGCATCGGTGTCGACGTTAGAACGATCAAGTGGCGCAGCGATGCCCTTCAGCTGTGTGAACTTGGGGAGGCCACTGCCGTTGCTTGCAGGCGCGCCGGTGGTTACTGTGTTGCCCTGGCCCTGTTCAGGGAGGTCAAGGATGTTGTCGAGGTCAACGTCAGACTCAGGCTCGTCGAGCTGGCTTGTGGGTGACTCCACGCGGTTGTTGGCGCGCTTCGCGGACGGCACGGCCTGCTCGTAGCCAGACAGATTCCTGACATCGGCGAGCTTGCCAACGAGAGCGGCGGCGGCAGCCATGGCAGGAGACATGAGATGAGTACGGCCACCAGCGCCCTGGCGACCCTCGAAGTTGCGGTTCGATGTGCTTGCGCAGCGCTCACCTGGGGACAGAATGTCCGGGTTCATGCCCAAGCACATCGAGCAGCCAGCTTCTCTCCACTCGAAGCCAGCCTCTTCGAAGATCTTGTCAAGACCTTCTGATTCAGCTTGCTTCTTGACCAATCCGGAGCCAGGCACGATCATGGCGCGCTTGACGTTGGGAGCGACCTTCTGGCCCTTGGCGATGTATGCTGCAATTCTAAGATCCTCGATACGGGCGTTGGTACATGAGCCAATGAAAACCTTGTCAACCTCGATGTCGGTCATCTTGGTTCCAGCTGTGAGGCCCATGTATTGCAGGGCACGCTCGCAAGCCTTCTTCTTGTTCTCGTCATCAAAGTCGGCGGGTCCAGGAACCACACCAGTGATGCCGATAACATCCTGAGGAGATGTGCCCCATGACACTGTAGGCTCGATGTCCTTTGCATCGATGAAGATATCCACGTCAAATTTGGCTCCTTCGTCGGTCTGGAGAGAAGTCCAGTACTTGACCGCCTTTTTCCATTCGGGAGAGTCGAACTTGGGAGCAAGAGGCCTGCCCTTGAGGTACTCGAAGGTCGTCTCGTCAGGTGCGACCATGCCAGCACGGGCGCCACCCTCAATAGCCATGTTGCAAATTGACATTCTCGCCTCCATACTGAGACCACGAATGGCGCTACCGCAGAACTCGATAACGTGACCAGTGCCGCCAGCAGTGCCGATTTGTCCAATGATGTAGAGAACGATATCCTTGCTGCTAACACCAGGTGCAAGTTCACCGTCTACTTGCACTCTCATGTTTTTGCTCTTACTTGAGCCCAGAGTCTGGGTTGCGAGCACGTGCTCGACCTCGGAAGTACCAATACCGAATGCAAGAGCACCGAAGGCACCGTGTGTGCTGGTATGGCTGTCACCGCACACCACTGTGGTACCAGGGAGGGTGAAGCCCTGTTCGGGGCCAATAATGTGTACAATGCCTTGCCTCTTGTCACCCAGACCAAAGTAGGTGAGCTTGAAGTCCTTGACGTTCTGCTCGAGGGTCTCGCACTGGGTCCTGCTATCGTCCTCCTTGACGAAATCGCTCACGTTCTTGAAGTTTTTTCTGGTCGAGGTCGGCACGTTGTGGTCGGTGGTAACAAGGGTGTTATCAGGTCTGCGGACCTTTCGGCCAGCGTTCTTCAGGCCTTCGAATGCTTGAGGTGAAGTGACCTCGTGAACCAGGTGACGGTCAATGTAGATGATGCAAGCACCGCCATCCTGCTCGTCGACAATGTGGTCCTCGAAGACTTTGTCATAGAGGGTTCTGGGACCCTTTACTGCGCCAGGCATTTTGGTGGTTTGTGCTCTGTGCTGTGCCGTGTGGCTTTGTATGGTGATTGTAGGGGTATCGGGAGACGCAATTGGCCTAATTAAGGAAGTGGTACTTCAAAGTGAGGTGAAGAGGTGATTCAAGTGACAAGGAGAAGGTTGGAGAGTATGATTGTACCTGTCAGAGAAATGGCCTTCTTCATTTACTACTGGCACCCCACCCGACATCGGATTCTGTGACAACCAGCTTGCTCTCATTCGCTGACGCCTCTCCTCCTCCCACGCAACCCAGCCCCGATCGTCGGCAGTCCCATCACCGCCACCACCACGCCGAGATCGCAGCACATCGACGCTAATACTAAACCGCGAGCTTCGGTCATATCCCGCTATGTGATGATATGACGCCAGCCACCGCTTCGGCTTAAGCAGGCGATAAGGTGATAGTGACGCGCTCAGGCACAGCTCCAATCTTGCTGCTGGGCAACGACGTGCTACAATCAACAATACCACTTCAGCTGTACACCACAGCACTTGTCATCCAGTCTAGCTAGTTCGTCGCGATGAGGTCTTCTTTGATTGCCGCCGGCCTTGGTGCCACTCTTGCAAATGCCATCTACCTGCCAGCCAACCTGCAGTCGGGCGTCGACTGGCTCCAAGGCAACCAACAACCACTAGCCGAAGTCGAGAAGTTCTTGATCGAGCTCGCACCCGGCGAGACGAGACTCGTGACAGAGGATGAGAAATGGCAGCTTAGGAGGGAGGGCAAGAGCTTCTTCGACATTACCGGTGTGCCAGAACGCGACGCATCCATCAAAGCCCAGGCGACTGTCAAGTACCCTAAGAAGACTGCGTATAACGAGACGGTGTCACCACTCCTGAAAGAGCTTGACCAGAAGAATATGCGCAAACATCTGGAAAAGTTCACGTCCTTCCACACTCGCTATTACAAGTCCGACTACGGCAGGCAGTCGTCTGAGTGGCTGTTCGACCAAGTCAACAACACCCTCGCCCATGCCGGCGCTGGTGTTGCGCACTTCTTCGAGCACCCATGGGGTCAAAACAGTATCATTGCAACTCTCCCCGGCAAGAGTGAAAAGACCGTTGTCATTGGCGCACACCAGGACAGCATCAACTTGTTCCTGCCGTCCATCCTCGCTGCTCCCGGCGCCGATGACGACGGCTCTGGAACCGTCACCATTCTTGAGGCTCTTCGCGTGCTTCTCCAGGACAAGGACATTGCACATGGCAAGGCCGAAAACACCGTGGAATTCCATTGGTACAGTGCAGAGGAGGGAGGTCTTCTTGGTAGCCAAGCTATCTTCAGCGCGTACGAAAAGCAAGGTCGCGATGTTAAGGCTATGTACGTGAACAAATGTTGCAACCTCGCGGTCGGCTTAGATTTCGTACTGGTCTCTCAGCGGCAGAGCGAGCAGTACGGACTTCGAAGCCAGACCACGAACCCAATATGATGTCTTAGACACTTTGCTGACTTGAACCCTCCAGGCTTCAACAAGATATGACTGGTTATACTCATGGCACTATTGCTGCTGGCGAGAAAGAGAGTGTCGGCGTTATCACCGATTTCGTGGACCCAGGCCTCACGACATTTATCAAGGAGGTGGTCGGCACCTATTGCACGATTCCCTACGTTGAGACCAAGTGCGGGTACGCCTGCTCTGATCACGCAAGTGCTAGTAAGCACGGCTACCCGTCTGCCTTTGTCATCGAGTCGGACTTCCAATACAGCGACAAGAAGATCCACACGACCGAGGACAAGATTGAGTACCTGGACTTCAACCACATGCTTCAGCATGCGCGTTTGACGCTTGGATTGGCTTACGAGCTTGCGTTTGCGAAGTTTGACTAAGAAGACAAATCAGATGCAACTCTTCTTTGAATGGCGTCTTTACCTTGTCAGTCGATCGTAAGTTGGGACAGGAACGAGCATGAAGCATTCAATAGCATTTGTAAATTTGTAAATTTGTAACTTGAACTCAAGGACATACTACGCATGAGTGGATGTGCGGTATAATCTGGAAAAGGTATGTTTGCAACGCGCTGTCGACTCTCGTTCGTGGAGTGTACATTTAGGTAAGGTATGAACTCCACTTTACTCGCCAAGAACTTCGTCTAGATCTCCAGCTGGCATCCTCGTGCTCTTTCTTCAAACACAACCCCAGAGCACACGACCGAACCCAGGTATCATCTTCGTCCCATCGGACAAAACTCGCGAGTACCTTCAACGATGTGTCTTATTGCTCACGCCAAAGAGGAGCTACTCACCTGGGCACTTGCGGAACGCCACCCTTGGAGCGGCGCGTGCCTATTCGTCAAAGCGCATCAGAGCTATGCGCGCGGGAATAACTGCATCGCGGCAGCATGCACGGGGTTACGGCAATCCCGGCGCGCCCAGGCCCTGCCAGATCTGCTTCGACCGGCGTAATGGGATGATGAGATATTACGCGACAGACGCGACAGTCAACTTGAGGGGCCATGCAAGATGCCCGTCCAGAATTACGCGAAGCAAGCCTGCAGATGCAGCGAGCGGACCCGACTTCAGGCAAGCCGACTTTCCCGACCTTACAACGAAAACCCAAACGGCACGCACACCTACTCGATGCGCAGACTATTTGGAAGATCCGCACCACTCTGGTAACAGGTCTCAAAGTCCATATTACCTCCTCATCTGTGGCAACGGTTTCTTCTTGTTCCCGTGACTCTCTGCCTGGAGACCGCTACACTAAGGAATACCCCATGGGCGACTCTCCGCACCCCGCAATGATCGACGCCATTGAGGCGTGAGTGAGACAATATGGTTGTAGACTTCCCGCGACTCTAATCCTTCCGTATGTCCGGCATCAACATCTTGTGAACGATGCTGCATACCATGAGCAAGGGAGCTTCAGCCTGGTAGACGCCCCAAATTGGTGGCCACACCAAGGTGGAAACACTTGTTTGGTACCTCGATGACAATACAGTCGTCCCATATTGTTTGCAACTACTTTCATCAAGTGGCTGGCGCTTGATGCAAGGTTGCTGCTCATTCGCCAGCATCTTGGGATCCCGCTACGCAAGCCTTGTGCAAGACTCGGCTCGCTTTTCATGCCGGGCAGCTTGCGCAGACGAAACGAGGCGGGCGCCAGGCCGCATTGGGATAGCTGTCGCTACATGCGTTGATGTTCCTCGTACGTTGTGATGAATCGTCGACAGGCGTCCGAGTGGAGATTTGCTCGATGAGGACAGTCTCGCAGGGCATAGGTTTGGCGCCGCGTCTCCGTTCCAACCGGTCCAGCGCATCTCAAATCGATGCCGGTGTGGTAGAAGACCTAGACTCACGGACGCACAAGTGCGGAGCCGCTCCCTGTGCTTGATCCATGGCACATTCATAAGGTAGGGGATAACCTCCTCTTTCGTCGCTTCCCAGTCTTGCCAATATTGATTCTTGTGATTTATCGGGATCTCGATCGTTCTCGCAGGCTACTACCTCCAATCCAGTATTATAGTACTCATCATCAGTAATAGCAACACAATAAGCAGTTACCATGGCAGACACGTACAACGCCACTCACAACAATACCAACCTCACGGCAGGCGATGGCCCGCTCGAGAAGGACTTCAGCAACGGTAGCAGTGGTCACAATGGTATGTCCGCATTGCAGCAGTTTTCGTTTTCGCACAAGCTGACGGTTCATGAGGAGAATATCACCTCGACAGGGATATGGATCCAGCTCATGCGTTGAACCGTATCAGGACGACCGGCAGCTTGTCAATCTCTCCCGAGCTGTTCGAGAAGATCTACCTGTCACCGCAGAACCGAGTCGCTGGTGAACTCCGCAAGACATTCGGTAACCCAACTCCCTTGTAAGTCCATGTTGTTGCATCGAGGCCTCGTATCCAAGCTTCTAATGTTGATGCAGAGCACTTGCCGGTTTCCTTCTGTCCTTGACTCCCTTGGCATGCACACTCATGGGATGGCGTGGTGCTGGCGGTAACGGTGCCGCAACCATTGGTACCTACTTTGGCTTTGGCGGTGTACTCATGATTCTTGGCTCAGTCGGCGAGGTTAGTTAATACATTCGGCTCTCTGCAACCCTTGAAGGTTTTCTAACCAAATATCATCACAGTGGATTATCGGCAACACCTTCCCCTTCGTGGTCTTCGGCACCTTTGGCGCTTTCTGGCTCACATTTGGTTTCACCAACGTGCCATTCTACAACGCTGCCGGAGCCTTCGTTACCTCAACCTACACAACCGGACTCGAAAACCCCGAGTTCAACGCAAGCTTCGGTAAGCTATTCTTGACCCCCACAACACGTGAAATGCACATCTGACCTGGTTGTCTTTTCGTAGGATTCTTCCAACTTTGGATGGGTGTCCTCTGCTTCATCTACATGATCTGTGCCCTCCGCACTAACGTCGTTTTTGTCGGCATCTTCCTCTTCCTGGTTCCCGCCTTCGGCTGTCTCGCCGGAGCGTACTGGCAACTCGCCAAAGGCAATGCGTCTATTGCCCAGAACTTGCTCATTGCTGCAGGTGCTTGCTGCTTTGTAGTGTGCGCCCTGGGATGGTGGATCTTCTTTGCAATCTTGCTCGCTTCTCTGGACTTCCCGTTCCAGCTACCTGGTAAGTCCATGCTCGTCTCTCTACGAATGTCTCTGAGCGGTTACTAACCCTGCATTCACAGTTGGCGATCTATCCAGTATTGTCAAGGGTGCGAGCCAGAAGAAAAAGGAGCGTGAGGCGCGCGAGTATGGCAACGGAGCGTAATATCACGTCGATGAGTATGAGGACAAGGACACGGGCTGCGAGGGTGAAGCATCATCGCCCGCAGGGCTATGGCTCCTAAGAGAATGGCGGATTACCAGAATCAGATCGCCGTCATGTTTGTGGTTTATGATTATTTTTAATAAGCTATGATAAGTTTCTACATGTCTTTGAACAGTCTATATTCATGATATGTCTTGGTAGAGTGTCACCACCACATAATACTCTGATGTGATGTTGGTGATATACATGTAATGCCTAAGGCATCATTTCTGTGAAGATGATCAACCCCGCGGTCTAGGTTCCACGAGCTGTAACGACTGGGGGTCGTGCAGATTACGTCGTCGGGCATCCCACTCTTTAGTTCCTCCTTCCAACAGTCCCAACCGAAGATACCGCACTACAAACGAACCAAAAACCCGACAACTTTCGCCAAAACAACCGCAAACATGGTCGCTCAATCCGCCGAGTTCAAGAAGGCCGTCGAGGACAGCCGCAGCCTCACTCAGACCCCCACCAGCGATGAGCTTCTCGAGGTAAACAATCAGGAGAACCGCACCACCCCCTACATGGCTGACTCTCTTGTCAACTACACAGATCTATGGCCTCTACAAGCAGGGTTGCGGCGAGAGCCACGACGCCGCGCCCAAGCCCGGCATGTTCGACCTTAAGGTAAGGCTTCTTCATCCCAACGAAACAAATGCTGCAGCAGAAACTGACTGGTGTGGCACAGGCCAAGTCAAAGTACAACAAGTGGGCTGAATTCAAGGACCTGAGCCCTGAGGAGGCGCAGAAGAAGTACGTTGAGGCCGTCAAGAAGCTCGTTGCCAAGTACAAGTAGACGGATAATGCCGGGTGAGGTAGCATATGCAGCGACAGGAACGATAATCATGTCTGAACACGCGAGAACGAGTCTAGAATGTTGGTTTGAACTATACGGGCGTGTTTGTGGATATTTGTGAAGAGATGCGAGGATTCTGGCCTGCTCGAAGTCGGCGGTGTGTCTTCTGGCAAGGCTAGCTTGTCCAGCGCATGCGTTCGTCGGAGATCGCACGGTCATCCACTGTTATATTAATACGGATCCATGGCATTATAGCCATACTTGACCATAATGTGCGTGTAGTGTCACGGCTTCCCAGCTCGAAGATGACGCAAGTCAGACGGCACCGACATGTTTTAGGGCGTAAGCTCCCCCTCTGCAGTGTGAGTTCAAGATAAACATACTATAACAGTGCTTATCATCGGTCACGGTGCTTAAAACGAAGAGAGGAACTCCGTGAGGGTGAGGTCTTGTGTGGGTCAATTCCGATGTCCGTTATGCGGAGTCATCACAGTGGCTGACTCTTATAAGAGCCAGAATCTACAGGTCAAACTAAGGGCACTTTCTTCTCAAAGGCAGACAAGATGGATTCGCATCCGGAGCAGAGGGCCGATGGCGTTCCAACCCCCATTTTTCAGCCAATGCATGTTGACTGCGAGGATCTACAGACATGGCCATTGCCTCGCGCAGACGGTGGCAAGGACGCTTGGTTGGTATTAGCTGGTTGTTTTGTGCTTGAGGTCTTGGTATGGGGGTATGCTTAAAGGATCCCATCAATGGAAGCAGAGGATATATGGGTTAACATCATTCCAGCTTTCCATACTCTTTCGGCGTCTTTCAAAACTACTATTCCACCCATGAGCCCTTCGACCGCAGCCCATCTGGCATCGCCGCCATCTCAACTACTTCAAGCGGCATCATGTTTATCGCTTCACCATTGGTAGCGCTTGCTTGCCAGCGTTTTCCGAAGGGCAGACGCATTGCAAACTTCGTCGGCCTAGCCATTATGACGGTCGCGTTGGTCGCTGCTTCGTACACCAACACGACTGGTGCTCTGCTCGCAACACAGGGCATCTTGTTCGGTATCGGAGGGCTAACGATGTACTTTCCTGCCATGTATGTCATAGACGAATGGTTCATCGCCAGAAAGGGCCTCGCTTTTGCTATCATCTGGACTGGTACGGGCGTAGGAGGAGCCATCTTTCCATTCGTTTCACAATGGCTCTTAGATACCTATGGCTTCCGTACAGCACTGCGAGTCTGGGCTGTGGTCACTGTAAGGATCGCATTATCGTCTCGTCTTTCCCATCGACTAATCATCGCTACAGGTTGTCTTTGCTCTGCCATCGATTCTTGTCATGAAGAATCGCCTACCCATATCAGGCTCTAGTACCCTACGACCCGTGGACCTCTCATTCCTCAAGATGGCTCCCTTCTGGATCTATTCGTTTGGAAATATGATGCAATCCATCGCATTCTTCCTGCCTCAGATCTGGCTGCCATCATTTGCTCGTGAGATTGGCATGCCTGCTGTTGCTGGCCCACTGGCTTTGTGCTTGCTCAACTTAGCAGCATGCGGAGGGTATATCTCACAGGGCATCATCGTCGATCGATATCACGTCACTGTGGCCATATGCGTTGCAACTTTGGGATCAATGCTCGCGGTTTTCGTCTTTTGGGGCCTTACCACTTCACAGGCAATGCTTTATGTGTTCGTCATTCTGTGGGGTCTAACAGGCGGCGGGTTTGCAGCCAACTGGGCAGGATGTGCCAACGCGATCAGACAGTCAGGCTATCATGTCGACACTGGCATGGTTATTTCGCTACTTTGCGTGAGTAAAGGCGTTGGATCTGTGGCTTCTGGGCCTATCAGTGAGAAGCTGATACACGTGCCACCTTTCCAAGACGCCGGCTTTGCATATGGCACTCGCTACGGTGTTTTGATCGTGTTCACTGGTATCAGCGCAACTCTTGGTGGCATAGCTTGTCTTGGTAGGCTAGTCAAGTTGGTCTGATAACATTCGTCGTATGACGGATGGTCTGGATAGCATCTTTAGCACACTAGGATATCGAGTTCACTGCATAATTTGACTCAATTTATACTTCCAAAATGGGATTCTTCATCAGTCATTCTCATCATTACACTTCCCAGAATTTCCAATCCAGTGATCATTCTAGCCATCGCTCGCCTGGACAACTTGGGCCCAGTCTGCACTACTATACGCCCCCGGAACGTGATCTCCATCAAATAGGCTCGCCATTATGACACGGTCGCCTTGTTCGCCTTCCCAAGGCTCTCTGCCGTGTTGTGCAATCACATTGTCGAACACTAAGACATCGCCCTGTTGCCATTTGTGCAGAACACGGATCTCGTCCGTAATCTTTGCGAGGTGCGCCAAGTACTTCTCAGGAATTGGCGTACCATCGCCATATAGCTGCTGTGTGATGTTACGGCCAGCACCGTTGACTTTTGCGTTCTTGTAGTAGGCAGCTAGACCTGTGAAAAGAGTCGGCAAGCCTGTATGAGGTTGTGTACGAATGGCTGGAAGACGGTGCTCAAGTACCAGGCCACCATCATTGGTCCACTCCCACGTGGTGTGTTTGCCTCGCCCATATCTGGCAATCTGAGCTTCGATCTTAGACCGTCTCGTGGCGTCGTCATCGTCGGGCTCAACCAGTTTACCAAATGCCTGCTTCAGAGTTGCTCCGCCTTTGTATTGCTGTTCGATTTTGTAGGTGACTCTACTGAGTATGCCTTTCTCGGCTAGCTCATGAATGAATTCCGGGATTTCCTGCTGGGCACGGTGGAACAACTCGAGTGACGAGGAAATTGGTGACTCGCCGCCCTTGTGTGGTGCCTTGTGGCAGTAGAAGAAAATGTACTCTGGCGCGTGGGGAACCTGCGGAGACTCGTTGTGGTTGTAGACCAGGACTTCTTTGGGAGCTTCGTTCGCAGGTGCTATATTTGGCGCAAGGACCGGTCTGTCAACGACAATCCCGATGATCTCGTGTGGCTTGTATCCAAAAGCGTGAGCGAATCTACTGAAGTCATGGGCGCCATTGATAGGCAGACCACGAAATAACAGGGTCCCGTGTGTTGCAAGTTGCTTTGTGAGAATACCATCTTGTGACTGGAGAGCTTTGATTGTATCGACGGCAGAGTCAAGATCCAGATGTGAGTGCTCGTGCTCGACTAGACGGAGCGCAAGAGGACTGATACTTCCTGGGCGGTGAGGCGGACCTAGTTTCTTCTGATTACCATCTGGCAGATTGAATGCCTCGAAAGACACCCCAAAGTGTCGAGAATCAGGCGTTGATGGTAGCGCTGTCCCCAACGTCGAATTGGTCAAGGTTGCCATCTTGCAAACAGGATCGACTTTATTCTGATTAACGCTGGAGTTCTTCCTGCGCTGCAAGGTAGATCGCCAGGGTTATGGGTTCTATATGAGAGCTGTGAGAACAGCACATAGCCTCACCAAACATGTATCGGAGGCTATCGCCAAGTTGCGGCTACGGCTAACGTCAACGAAGGATGGAGCACGCAAGCTGAGGGGGCATGAAGCGACTCCACTTCTCAGAAGTCAGAAGTCGGGAGAATCAGGATGCTCACCAAGCCTTGAATGTAACTGTGGAATGACCTTGTTGGAGGAGTTTCTTGACAGAATAATGTGCTTCGGGCTTCTTGCTTCACGCCGATCGACCGAAATAAAACATAGGCCAGTGGACAAGGAGATTCGATGGTATCACTGGTATCTCCTGCAGGCCAGTCGCTTTCTTGACAATCTTGGGAACAACACATAAGAGGCAGTGGATCATCGTGAGGTTGCACTCTGAAGGCTTATCAGTATGGCGTGCTTGACTCTATGGGATGTCATTGGATGGGCGATCTAAAGACACCGATTGTCGGCTTTCGGTCTTGGGAAACCACGTGCTTGACTAAGGTATGATTATAACGAAGACGCAACTTTGCCTTTCAATTAACCCAACCGGCACAGCTATCGAGACGGACAACATGATGTCGGATCATCAAAATACACGCGACAAAGTACAATCACAAAGCGACGTCGAGCTTCAGACCTCATCGCCAGACTCATTATCTGACCATGACGCAACACAACATTCAACAACGGCTCGCATACCATTCTTTCGGAGTACTTTGTTCCAGATTCTAGTCGTCGGCTCATGCGCGTTTTGTGCACCAGGAATATGGAATGCCATGAACGGTTTGGGAGTCGGCGGCTCTCAAAGTCCAGATCTCGTCAACGCAGCGAATGCTTTGCTCTATGCTTTCATGACATTAACCTGCTTTCTGGGCCCATGGTTGACCAACATCATTGGCTTCCGATGGACTTTGGCCTGCGGGAGCATTGGATACCCGTTATACGCTGCCGGCTTGTATGTCAACAACAGGACTGGCGCAACATGGTTCGTTTATTTTGGATCAATCGCATGCGGCATCAGTGCTGGATTCTTCTGGAGCGTCGAAGGCGCCATCTCAACAGGGTATCCAGAATCAACTAAGCGTGGACGATACATTGCGACTTGGTTCACGTTTAGGAATTTTGGAAATGTCGTAGGCGGCTCCATTTCGCTAGCTCTCAACGTCAACAGAGCAGAGTCCGGCTCCGTAGGATACCAAACCTACCTTGCCTTTATCGCTATCCAATGTCTAGGGTTCTTCATTGGCTCGCTTCTTTCCAATCCTGAGAAAGTACAGCGCAAGGATGGCACAAAGATTGCTGCACCGAAAGGAACGAACTGGCGCGTTGAGTTGCGAGAGATGTGGCGTCTGGCTCGTAGCAGATCTATCCTCCTGCTTGTGCCGCTCTTCTGGTATTATGGCTGGTGTCAGGCTTACCCAGGAACCTACCTTGCCACCTACTTCACCGTCCGCTCGCGAGCTCTTGGTAGTCTTTGTTTCGCCTTCAGCGGCACTTTCGGCACCTGGCTCGCTGGAGCTTTCGTTGATGTGCCATGGAATAAAAGTCGTCAGACAAGAGCGATAGTGACCTATGTCATTATAGCCTCTCTCAACAGCGGGTCTTGGATCTGGGCCGTATATATCCAGAACGAGTTTAGGCACACGAAACCGACATTAGATTGGGCCGATCAATCGACATTCGGTCGAGGTTTCGGCTTGTATGTGTTTGAACGAGTGAGCGTCAGTATGGTAGGACTCCGATCCCCTTCGACTTTGGTTCACTTCAAGATTATTTGCTAACCTATATCTTCTGATCCTCAGGTCGAAAACTATATCTACTGGTGAGCCTTATACTTCTGCATGTCTTCGAACACTCCTAGATCGGTTGCTGATCATTCCATCGCACAGGTGCATTTCGAATCTCAGTGACTCCCCTGGAGACCAAATCAGGTACAGCTCGTTGCTACGAGGCATCGAGACAGCGGCTGTGTGCTTGGGATTTGGAATTCAAGCTATCCCGACACCATTGATTGCTACTGCGAGCATCAATTGCGGCCTGTGGTTCATCGCACTGCCGTTCAGCTATTTTGCTACCGTTCAGGTGGTTCGGAAGTTCAGAGAATTGGAGAAAAGCATGGCTCCAGAAAGCTTCCATCAGTAGTAAAGATGACATTATGGGTATATCGTGCGATGCAATTCAGAACATAAAAAGATAAAAGATGCCTAGTGTCCAAAAGATGTTATCCAATATATCTAGAAAAGAGGGATGCCTCGGAGGTGCTCTTCAGACCGCACCAATCGCCGCCAATGACGTCCCCTCCCACCTTGCGCTCTCACGCGCTGTGTAGCAGAAGCTCTTGGGCTCTCGAGCAAACACTTACTTCCATATCTAATTGCACATCATCACAAAATCGCATTTACGTGATCAAACACATACCCACGACTTGCGAAATTATCATGGCTGCCAAAGTATCACCACTGAGGCTGGCCTCGCCTCTATTCGTCTTCCGCGCCGGCTTCCGCCCAGCAATCACATCTGCGACTCCTCTGAATGCGCGCCTCGCAACACAATCTGCCTCACCGAACAGTCCGCCCATCGCCAAAAGGCGATCAGTCACCATAGTCAATGACACTGGCCGCGTACCCTGGCAAAACCTCTCTATTGGCGAAAAGGCCGCCCGTACAACACAGCAGACCTTCAACCTCGGTCTCGTTGTCATAGGATTGGCAGCGACTGGCGCTGTCTTCACAGTACTCTACCTCGAAGTATTCAGCACCGACAGCAAGACCGCAGTATTCAACCGCACCGCAGACCGCGTGCGCAAAGACCCAAAATGCCTTGAGATTCTGGCCGGGCAGGGCATGCACACAAAACGCGACATCACAGCGCACGGCGAGCCTTCACACAGCCGATGGGCGAGAAACAGGACTATTGCGAGTAGATTGGAAACGGACAAAGCGGGCGTGGAACATTTGCACATGCATTTCTACGTGGAAGGCCCTGCGGCGAAGGGCACAGTGCAAGTACACATGACCAAGGCGCCTGGGGACAAGGACTTCGAGTACAGGATGCTTGCGCTGGACGTGCCTGGCCATCAACGACACTACTTGGTGAATGTTGATGGCCTGTCATCTGGGCTTTCGAAAGCCGGTGGAAGGCTGTTTGGAGTTCGGTGGAATTGAAGAAACTGGAAATGTCTCGATTGTATAGCACGCAGGAACAGCGGAGTATATCACCGTCATTTCACAAGGCGGAATTATTCTAATCTTGCGCTCAAATCTCAGTTGGCGCTGGAGCAAATTCACTTGGCACTGGATCATCAATACAATTCCCCGAAAGCTGGTCGCAATAGCGTCCCGACCACACCTGTTGCCCACAAGCACCGTTCGAAAGTACCCATCCGTCATTGGCCGAAACTTCGCGGTCGCGGCTCAGGTCGAAGGATATCATTGCTTCACTGCCATCGCATTGTTCGGTGTTGGCGATAAAGTAGCAAGTGTTCTGTAACCAAACACTACCAACGCACGTCCTATCAGTCTGCGAGACGCAGGCTTCGCAGCAACTTAGAGCCGAGTCGGCTGGGAATTGAGGCGTCGTTACGCCTGTTCTATCACGAGGTTGCAGGTTGATGCTCACGATACCGTAGCCTGCAATGCCACCAATGAAGTTGTCTGCGCCGCACGCGGCGTACATTGTAGAACGTGGCAACTCGGACAGCTCGGTGGTGGGCGTGACTGTCGTGGTCTCGTAGAAGAGTGACGTCGTAGACTCAGTGATTGTCTCTATCTCAGTAGTTTCCTCGTAAGCAATAGGAGTTTCTGTTGTGGTTGAAATATTATCCTGGAATACGGTCGTAGTGGTGCCGAAAAACGGCCACGTGAATGTGCTTGTGAGTTTCGAATTCCTGACCGTGAAGGGCTTGACGCTCGTTGTATAGAAACGAGTAGTTTCGTCGCAGATGACCCGGTTGACATTGCTGAAAGACTTCTCTGCGCGAACGTGCAAGCCTGTGGCAAGCAGTAATCTTCCTGGAGGCACAACAGTTGCGGGATCAATCGTATCGTCCGTTACTGTCGGTGCTGGTTGATTATCTTGCGTGATGATCGTTGAAGATTCCACTGCCTTGGGTGTGAACGTGTCCGCGCCAGCGTTGATCGGATTGGACGCGATGGGAGTGAAACCGTTTGGTGCAGCAACTGTGTATGGTTCTGGTGTGATGGTCACGATAGGAGCTGTCGTGGTCTGCGTGATCGTTTCACTCAATTTCTCGTACACTGTAGAGCTCAGGTATGCGATTCCGGTGCTCGTAGGAACTCCGATCGTGAGTGGTGCCGTTTCGGTCACGATGATGAAACGCTGCTTCGTTATTGTATACGCCGGGGTGACATAATCGCAGATTGTGCTCCATTGGAGTGGCCTCTCAACGCTGAGAATGTTGGAAGTTGTGGTCCTTGTTGTTGTTGGGATGCTTGTCAAATATCGCGGGCCATATGTCGATCGACATGTCGTTTCGAACACAGTCGAAGTGGTCTCGTACGATGCGACTGTCGATTGCTGGCAACCCATATCAACACAGTTCAAGTCGTATGTGCGGTTTGTCACTGCGCAGGATAGGAGAAATTTGCTGATGGGATGTACTGTAACGCGAGACTGCTTGGCATAACTATTATGCATTCCAGAAGAGCATACTAAATCTACAACAGCCAGATTCGCTTGTCTCCCCTTGCGTCAGTGACTCCCTTGTCGTTCATGCGACCGTAAAGGAAACGCAGGCCAAATGCAATCAGTGCAGTCGCAAAGCTACACGCAGCACAAGTGAAGTTTCCCGTAGGATATCCATCTTCCTTTTCACCCGCAATCCAGATCCACTGTGCGATGACTTGACTCACACCAGCGCCACTGTTGTTGAGCGCAGCTGCGATGCCCATCGTGACGATAGATGGGACGTTGCAAGTCACCCATGCGCTCAGTGGACCTGAGCTTGGGAATGCTCCACAAGCACAGAGGAAAAGGCAGCCGTAGCGTGCAGTGTATGCATCAGCTGGCAAGAGACCAGCTGTGAGCCAACCAATGCCACCGATAGTGGAACTCGCGGTGACATGCCAGCCGCGAGCATTGAAGTGGTCTGCACTCCAGCCAAGGAACAAGCAGACAAAGTAGCCACAGACCCATGGCGGCACTATGGAGATGATCAGTACATGCAAGTCATCGTAATATCAAAATTGGTAGTCCACAGCTTACCAGTCATGAGTTGAGCTTCGATCGACGAGAATCCCAGGCCGTTCACAATCGTAGGCGTGAAGAACGTCAGCGATCCCAGCGGCACACAGTTGCAAATGTAGGCCAAATAATGCGAGAGCATCCTGGGACTGAACAATGTCTCCATGACCTCCCTCCTCGAAGCATGCTCATTGGTATATCCTCCTCCTTTGATCTTGATGCGGGCTTCGATGAACTTCTTGTCATCGTCGGTGAGCCACTTCGCGCGTGAAGGATAGTCAGGTAGGAAGAAGAGGGTCAGAAGAGTGCAGAAGACCGTGATCAGACCCTCGATGATGAACTAGAGACTTGTTAGCTTATCTTCGTGAAGGTACACGCACCACTTGAAAGAGTGGTGTATGCACGCGTGAGGACAGAGCAAGGCTTACCAGCCAACGGAAGCCCTCCAGCCCAGCTGCACCGTTCATGTGGCCGACGCCGTCTGGGTAAAAATTGTCAGCAAGGTGCTATGTACAATGGTATGATCGGGTCATGGCACTCACAAGCAATACATCCGCCAAAGGCACCGGCGGCGGTAGCTGACGCCAGTACAAAGGCAATACGAACTGATCGCTCCTCAACCGGGTACCAGAAAGTGATGAGGTAAATGATACCTGTGGCCCCTTAGCTTAGTCTCCCAACGATTCAGATCATATCACATACCAGGGAAGAACCCAGCCTCGAACATTCCAATGAAGAACCTCAAAATGGTGACTTGCGCGAAGTTCTGTACGCCAGCAAACCCAATGGTAAATATCCCCCAAAGCAGCAACAGCGTAGCCAACCATCTCGAAGGACGGACATATCTCTTCATGATCCAGTTAGAAGGCACTTCGAACACAGCGTAGGCGACGGCGAACAGAGAGACCGCAATGGCGTACTCGAGGTTGGTCATTCTGGTCTGCTCTATCAAGGAGTCACCAGTCTCAGAGTTAAGTAACTTAGAGTTTCCGATGTTGCCTCTGTCTAGGTAGTTGAGCAGATACATCCAAGCACAGAGAGGCAGGATGCGCAGGTCCATCTTTCGTCGCAGCTTGCGTGCGCGTGGCTTGTCGTTAAGCCAGGAGTCGTGCTCTGCTTGGGCTACATCTTTGGCCTGGTAGAGCGTCAGTAAAAGTACGTATATACATGAATGACCCATGAGGTGTTGTTAGGCATACCAATGCATCGCCAGTATCCTCCACTTGCATCACTTCATCTTTCTTAGTCTCGTTCATGGTGAGGATCGCTTGTAGGTGAAAGTTCTCCGGTTGGTGGGACGATCAAGATCGAAGCGGAGGAGGACAGGATCACATAAAATACATATGAACACGTTCGGAATATCTCTTCGAGGCCGCTCGGATATAGGGCAGCAACAAACCCACATCACACTTGGCCGCCCGCGGCAAAACTGTTGATCTCCGCAAAGGAAGTCAGCATCTGGTATACCGGCCTGTGGACCTGACGATGCATGCATGACGGCGTGGATGATCAACTTGAGTGGAAGCAAGAGGCGCCTGTGGATACCAGAACGTGGAGAGGTGGCTGCGGGGAAATCAAGAAGGCATAAGATCGCCGGTTTGATGTACCTTTTCCAACGACGACACCTGCAGCTGTGGACTAAAGTCGGTCCGATAACATGTGCTTCATGCGTTTGAATCGATATCTAACCCCTCCAAGTATAAGCGCTGGCCGAATGCCAGTCTCTCACCCTCGGCCCTTTGCCATCCTGTAAGTAGTTCTCCCTCATGCTTGATCCCGCATACTTCTCCTGCAGTACGCCCCTCTTCTTCAGCTCAGGCCACAAATATTTAACTATGTCCTCGAACGTGCCGGGAGTATGGGCGTAGCTGATGTTGAAACCATCGACGCCTGCCTCCTCAACCCACTGCTGCAATATGTTTGCCACTGTTGTAGGGCTTCCAATCGCCCTTGCATGAGCGCCTGAGATTGCGAGATGTTGCAAGACCAGCTTCTTCGTCCACTTCAACCCAGCTGTGCCCGGGACAGATTCAGTCCAAGAAGTGATCATTGACTGAATAGCTGGGAGTTTCGACCCAAACGAGAAGTCCTCGTCGTCGGAGAATTTGGACAGATCGGTACCTGACCAACCTCCAAAAAGAGAAGCTGTGCCCTCGAGGTCGGCATATTGCAGCAAGTTGTCAAACTTCGCCTGCGCCTTTTCATCGGTTTCGTCAACAACGATGAAGATCCCAGCAATGAATTTGACGCTGTCCTCCGGCTTTCCCAACTCACGAAGGAGTGCTCTGGTATCTTGCACGACCGCTGCGGTTTTCTTGGGGACCATTCCAGGGAGGAACATTGCTTCCGAGTGCTTGGCCGCAAAATCCTTTCCAGTCTTGGAGGCGCCTGCTTGCAGCAGGAATGGTGTGCGCTGAGGTGAGGGGTCTACAATGCTTGGGCCAGCGCACTTGAAGTACTTCCTACAGTTATGTCAGCATGGGCCATGTATTAGGTGGAAAACAACACTCACCCGACATGATCAATCTTTCTAACCTTATCAGGGTTCGTCCAAACCCCACTCTGCTTGTCTGCCTCAACTGCATTGTCTTGCCAGCTGCCTTCCAAAAGTTTGTAAACCACGTCCAGAAACTCGTCCGCGATTTTGTATCTTTCATCATGCTCAATGCCTTTCTCTAGTCCAAATGACTTGGCAGCACTTTCGAGGTAGCTCGTGACGATGTTCCATCCTACTCTACCATCCGTAACATGATCAAGGGTAGCGAATTTTCTTGCGAGGGAATAAGGGTTCTCGTAGGTCGTGGAAGCCGTGATACCAAAGGAGATGTTCTTCGTAGCGTAAGCCATAGCTGACACAAGCAGGCTTATGTCAAGAATCGGGACTTGAGCTCCTGACTGCAAAGCCGGGCCGTCGCCCTTGTAGACATCGTAGATGCCTAGTACGTCGGCGAAGAAAAGGCCATGGAAGCCATTGTCATCCAGGAATTTGGCCAAGCGAACCCAATGGTCAAGTGTCTGCTTCTCTTGATCAGGATGCCTCCACAGTCCTTGAGAGTAATCAGTGAGATGCCAAAAATGTACAATTCGGTTGGGTGTTCAGACGTACCTGGAGCTAGATGGCCTGGAGCAGTCATGGCGAAAGCATTCATGATCCATGGCTTACGCCCGGAAACTTCGTTCGTTGATCCCATGACAGTAGTTGTCTGTAGCTAGAAATGTCGATTGTGGTGCTGAGAGCTAGTCGGAAAGAAGATACCTACCTGAAAGAATGTGCTGACATGCATTGCATACAAGAGCCCAAGGACTATGATGAGCACGTGAACCAGAAGAGTGGCGTGCTCGCACGTCTTACGCACTTCTGCATGCGTGGATACAGCTCGGATGCGCAACTTTTAGGTGGTGCACGTGACCTGAGATGCGCAGGTGAGCTTAAAAAATGCGCATCCGAGCCGTAGCCTGCTTCTGCATGCTGAAACATCAGGATGTTTGACATGCTTTTCCAATTTCGGTAGGTTGTGTTGGTGTAAAGTTACACGCTGAGCACATGTGGCAGGTAAGCTGCAAGCGAATCATCTCCACCCCCTCCGCGGTTAAATTTGACTACGTGAGGTATTCGACTACCTACCTTTGATCAACTACCACTTCATGGATAATACAGCAATCCTCGCGCCGATTTCACCAAATCGAAGGCCGAGACCTCAGCTTCTAAAAGAACTCAAAAGTGTAACAATCGGTGCACGGATGAACGCGGCAACTTTCGGGAAATTGCAGCTACTACTGTTTCGGAAAACCTGGTCACTCCGCAGCTTTCAGATTTTACGATACAGTTTTTGATCAACTCTACGAATTCAATAGATAGATATATACTACCTATATAGCTCGATAGCTATATTCTATGTTATCTATCTAATATAGTTTAGAATACGAGTTTTGTATTTTAGGAGAAGATATCTTTGATTTTCTTTAACATAACCCTAACCCTAGTATTAAGCGGCTACCGATCTGTCACGTGACTAGAAACAGACTTAAGCCGGATTAGCGATAGTTAGGGAATCTAGAGTAGCCTACTATATAAAACTTTTATTTTCGTTCTATTCTCGATACAAAGATTCCTATTATAAAGATCCGATACTTATATCTACTAATCTCACAATATTGTAGTTTTCACATTATAAAAATCTGAAAGCGCGGAGTGACCAGGTTATCCGAAACAGTAGTATGAACAACCTTCCAAAATCGTTTTGGCCTTCACCGACTGTCTTGATACGTCTACAAGTATAAATAACCCCGACCTCGCTGTCTCTAGGTCAGAATAGTATCTTCATCCCTCAACACTCACATATATCAATCCTAAGACACAAATCTAAACGCGCCTTTTACAATGGTTCATATCGCTACTACCATCACCTTTGCGGCCACTCTCGTCGGCTTTGCTATAGGTGAAGACCACAGTAGGCACAACTGTTGTGTATACACTCGTGACGGATGGGAAACTGAAACGGATTGGACTGCGGATGTTTGCTATGAGAGCTATGCAGGAGTGGCAACTAACGTACCTGTATGACTTCAGAGTAGCTGCCAAACTAATAAATGAAATTAGGCCGACTTTGAAGGCAACGTGTGTATCGAGAAGCCCGGCCACCGTATCAGTGGTGATGACTTCTACAACAAATGTAATCAAAAGGGTCAAGACTTGGGTTACGGAGACGAGTGACACAAGGGTGCCGGTTACCGTGGCTCTTGTTAGATGCAAGGACTCGCACTCTTTCTTTTGTCTCATTTCTTAGAAGGATAGTACAGGGGAAGTGTAACTGCAGCCAATCATGTACATAGTCTGCATAGCGCCACACGGCATCTGGCGGCACTAGGCCGCACTGCTAAGGCTGAATTACGTGGCCTTGGGGGGGACTCAATAAATGGAACCAATCAATCAATCAATTAATAATCACGACATTTCGCAGACACGGCACTTTCCATGCTCCACGACTTTACTTGCTCGTCAATATGAGGACGCCTTGGACCTGTAGACGAGTCACCAAGAGTCTTTAGTGAATCTACCCGATTTCCAAAACAGGTCGACGGCACATCATAGCTATGTGCTTTTATGACCGTTCGTTCGTGCCATCTTCGTTGCCGACCACTACACAGTATGAGTTCCACAGCATTTTACGCAACACGCATGGATATTGGTAACATGCTCATCTGAATTATGTAACCAGGTCATATTGACATCAAGGGCGTACCAAGTTCGTGTTATAGCGAGAGCGGGTGGCATTATAGCTGACGGAGTGATAAAAGCGGTCGTCGAGATTGTGACACACGTACTATTGCTCCCTTGGAGATGAAGATTTCGTTTGCATCACACCACTTTCAAAAGTGTCAGCATTCGGTAAAGAGGCTCAAAGCAAAGGCATCAAACCAGAAACCAGTTTTTCCACCAGCTCCATCCACGCGACAGCCACCATCGCCACCGCCTATGCCCACAAACGCCCAATTTTCTCCCCAATCCCATTCGCAACCCTCCTCAAGAAATCCGGACGAGCATCAGGCCCATCCTCAACCCTCGCCTGAGCTCGCCGCCTCTCGATATCAACCGGCATTGTCGACAGACCAGCCAGAGAATTTCGCGACATCGCGTGCATTCGTTCCATAGCAGCCAAATTCTCCCTCATGAAATCATTGAGAGTTTCCATCGTCTCCAAGAGCACTTCGAGGCCTGCTTGGACGTCCGCGGCGAGCGAGACAGCGCCAGGAGAGTCGAGGGATGTGCGGCTTGAGGCGTTGGAGATTGAGGTAGTCACGGACCAAGCATCGGAGTTCGTGGACTCCATCGACGTGACGCTCTCAGTGTCAGAGGATGGACAAGAAGCCATGTTTGATGGAGAGCTCGTGGCTACTGTGTAACACGGTCAGCATGCTGCAAGATTGACTTCGAATGGATTTGAGCGTCGTGCGAGATATTTAACACCCGAAAGTGGCTACTTGAGCCGGGCGATTCGTACTCAGGTTCGAAGTGGTGTATTCGTGATTTGTTCCTTCAGAGCAGGAATCGACTTTATGGTGGTAGATTTATGATCGAAGTGCTTGAATGGGTATACTGCTGCTGCTGCTGAGAGACAGTCAAAGTGATTTATGAAGTAGAAAAGCAGACAATGCGGACAGCAACATCAATTAGGCGCAACAAGCTTCCCGCTACGAGCCCCAATCAGCTACTGGCCATTACATCCCACCACACAATCCAAAGCAGAGAGCTTACCACTCGATCGAACGCGACTAAACCAACTTGACCGCGAAGTACACGTTTATCCTGCTGCCTCCCGCAAGGCAACAAAATCCCATCATCAACCTCCCACAACACGACCACCTAAACCATAATCCTCACCTCGCCACCCTCAACCCCCAAATCCCTCCAGACCCCCTCGATCCGCCTCTTCAGCTCCTCCGCACACTCCCACGCCTCCTCCATCAACTCCTCCTCCGGCGCCGCAGCCAACAGCTCCACTTTCCGCACCGTCTGCAGCACGGAATCATCCTCCACGATCCTCAGAACATGCTGCACGAGCACGCTCTTCAGCCTGCCCGCGTGGTTCGGCGGCGCGGAAAACAATCGACCGAAGACTTCGAGCGGCAGGTAAGTAGGCACCAGACCTCCTCCTCCGCCCTCGCTCTCCATCAGCCTCATCCTCGCCAGGACGTCCGGCGCCCAGAACGGGCCCTCCGCTTCCTCGTTTGCTTTCATTCCCCTAGCCCTCCGCCTCCCTTTCCTCTTCCTAGGCACTTCTTCCAGCGGCGCCCTGCACGTCTGCAACAACACGCCCGAAAGGAAGACCTGCTGCGCCGCTTTGCGGATTTCGCTGTTGATGGCGTAGTACGGCCTCGTGGCTTTCCACGCGCGGCGCTCGAATTCCGGTAGTGCATGGACGAGTTCCTCTTCGGTGGCCCGGTTGCGGATGATGGCTTTGACGAAGCAATTGACATAGGCTGGGCGGGCGAGGAGATGAGCGTGGGAGAGGGATTCGAGGACGCGGAGCCAGACTTCGTAGGGAAACGGCGGCATGGTTTCTTCTTCTCGTGTCGACGTCGACTTTTGTGACATTCGGTCGTCGGTTTCGGATTTTTTTGGTGTGATTCGGTGAAGTCGTGAATTAAAATCCCGTGAGGTTCAGAGGTGAGTCGCGAACGTGATGTGATCGTGGTGGAAGGCGGTTGAGTGCGGGCTGCCTTTGCGCTTGACGAGCTGTGTCTGGTTGGTCAGTTGGAGCGAGTGTGTTTTGTGAAGTTTTCTGTTCTCTTTGTGCGTATCATAAAGTGCGTGTGTGGCAGTTGAGGTGCAGTGCGTGGCGTTGCATTTGCTTGCTGTCGCAGTTGGCGCCTGCTGCTCAAAGTCAAGATTCCAGCAACATTTCGAAGCGCGCGAAAGCTCTCTTCACTTCTCGAGCATCGCTACATAAAGGGGGGGGGGGGGGGGGGGGAAATAGCAAACAATAACCGAGCTTACGTTGAAAAAAGAAGAAGGAATGTCAGTCAATGTCTTACAATGTATCGTTGTATAGACCCTCAATCAGGCCTCTGTCCCTTGTCCGCCCAACTCGGCATGACACTGGTACAAACTCCGACATATTCCTCCCACTTCTTCTGGTCCTCCACGATACCCTCTCCAGTCCAAAACATGGTCCAATTGCTGTTCGGGATCGTCCATGTTCCTGATGCGCGCTCAAAGTACCATTTGTTGACAGGATTGTCATTCCTGCTGCGCCAGCAGACGCCATGCGGGAAGCATGTACGAGCCATGGCTTGGAACACGATGTCTGCAACACCCGCGGATCCTTGAGAAGATTGCAAGACCGCGAACTTATCAAGGTAAGGGACGAGCTGCGTTGGGTCATCTGATCCGGGCGCTTGTTCCCAAGTCAAGATTGCGCCGCCTTCGTAGTCGCCGGCAACAATGATACCTGCTGTGCGGCCGGCTATGCGGTTGAGGTAATGCTCGACGTCGAGCTTGCGGCGGAAGGAGTTTTCGATGAGGGCGACCAGGCGCGGGAAGTTGATACGAGGATCTTCTCGAAGGTTGATTGTGGTGCGACCTGACTTGGGCGCAGTCCAGCCGACCCATCGATCGGCCGATGGTATGATTGTCAGCGGCATGCCCTTCTTGACCAGTGTAGCAGCAGGCCTAGTAGTGGTTGCCAGGCCGCCATTCACCCCAAATGCTGATGGCAGACGCTCTAATGGCAGAGAAGAAGAGACCATCGGCTTGTTCGTGAGAAGATTGTGGATCAAAGTGTTCTTCTGCTGCCTTGTACCAGCCCTGATAGGCTCGCCTTCAGTCCTGCCGCGCGATGAGATCGCTGCCTCTTGAGGAGTGATAATGATTGCAGATGAAGCTGAAGGCAACATAGTAAGGCACTGGCGGGAAATGTCCAGATTGGCCTGATGCTGTCTGTACAGAGCTTTTTGTGGACCAGAATTTCCATCTGCTAGCTCTCTGTCGATAGCTTCGAACTCTTGCTCGAGGTTGATGAAGATGTGGGCGCCATCGCCTCTGTCTTTGCTCGGGATACCACCAGCGGGATCCAGCATGATGATTCGATCGAGGGAGACAGGGTCAGGGTACTCGGTGTGTCTACCGATAGTTGGAGATACTCCTTGACCAGCAAGCTGTGCAGTCAAAGCTCTCATCGTCTCGGCTAGACTTGTCGAGGTCAAATGGCCAGATTCTGAGTAGGCAATGGTGGGCACAATAGTCACAGCGCCGCGCTTCAATGGGTGTAGCAGGAGCTTGGGCATGCCCACACTCACACCAGTTCCTCCTAATGAGTCTGGCATGTCTGCACATGTCATAGCATCAGGCACGTAGCGTGCGCCTTCAGGACTGTGGTTCGCGATGGCTCTCACCAGTCGTCCACCTTGATCAGACAGCATTTGTCTTTTGGCGTGCAGATGCTGGTGGTGTGCATCACCTAGGTTCACACAGTCGATCGCCAGCAAAATGCGCATGTCAAGCCTGACAAGCTGGGAAAGGGTGGCAGCAACGCCGTCTAGCAATTCGTCACTCAAACTCTCCGGTGATCGCAACGACACCAATGCAGTGTGCAAAGTTTTCCGTACGAGGGGCACCTTTTCCGGGATGATTTCTCTGGTGAACTGGGGTGTGTTGGCAATAGCTCTGGCCGGTGCATAGAGACCGCCCAGATTGACGCCCATACTGTCGACGCGGTCCTGGTCACGGCGGCATCGTGCGTTTCGTTCATCCTGTGCGGAAGGTTTGGGTGGTGATGGTTTGGGTTGGTTGAAGCTAGATAGGTACTGTTTGGCGTCGCGCTTGGTGGCATTGGCGGTCAAGACGTCCATGAACAGCTCCCTGGAAGCTTGCGCATCCTCTTCCATGCGAGCAGCGGGATGCTTTCCATTATTGTTGCGGGCATTGGCAGCGTGGCCAAAGTGGCGGGATGAATCATGAGCGGCAAGGCGTGGGACGAGGGGATTTTTAAGTACCCCGAACGCGCTTGCCTTTCCAGACGCCAACATAGAGGTAGTCATTTTCCATGCCTGGACCGACGGTGAGAAGTGCGTTACAATAATGGTTGTAGAAAGGGAAGAGGGCAAGAGGGCAAGAGGCTGGTCGCACAGGGTTAGTGGATGCACGGCGCAGAGGGAGCCATTGTTGTCGGCCGAGGTCGGGATGCAAATACAGGAAGATGAATAATAAATGTCGCTGCAGTAGGATGCGTTTTCAAGCTCCTCCACCAACAACGGCGCTGGCGTCAGAGGGCTGAAGGGCGGGCTGGGAACAAATCACAAAATGTGACACATCACCGCTCGACACAGCAGCAAGACAGGCGGCTTCACCTTCTTATCATGCCCGCCGGCTCGCGGCAACGAGGATGAGCGCCATTATTATTCTTGTATCATCCTCAGCCCTGCCGCGTGGTCGGGACTAATAAACATTTCTTAGGGGAGAGTTATTTATTAACACCCGCCTGCCCGCCTGCCCTCTGCGCGAATTCAGAATCACATGCTTCTGTCCCTGTCTCTTCACCGTCCCATCATCATCTGGTCTGATCAGCCCGGCTTAACCAAAAGTCTGCAGCAGAAAAATGCCCGCCGCTTACTCCCGGGCTAGCTGCCTGACGAGACAAAGACGCCGAAGCACGAATCCGTCGCTCTGCTCGCTTTTCTCACCAAGGTAGTCTTGGTAGGTTGCCTCTGTTGTTCTCGCCCTCCCTCTTTCCTACCCCCACTCTTTTTTTTTTGTCGTCTTGCCTCGAACAATACATAATACACACAACCATGTCTCACGTCACATCGCGCGCCCCGCGCCAGCCGCCCGCCATCATGGACAGCATCCTCGAAAACATCGGCAACACCCCGCTGGTCCGCCTCAACAGCATCCCCAAGTCGCTCGGAGTCGACTGCAAAATCTACGCCAAATGCGAGTTCTTCAACGCCGGCGGCTCCGTCAAGGACCGCATCGCCCTGCGCATGGTCGAGGCCGCTGAGAAGGAAGGTCGCATCACTCCCGGACACAGCGTGCTCATCGAGCCCACCAGCGGCAACACCGGCATTGGCCTCGCCCTCGTCGGCGCTGTCAAGGGCTACAGGACCATCATTACCCTCCCCGAGAAGATGAGCAGCGAGAAGGTCTCCGTCCTCAAGGCTCTCGGCGCAGAGATCATCCGCACACCCACCAGCGCTGCCTGGGATGCTCCCGAGAGCCACATCGGAGTCGCCAGGCGATTGGAGAAGGAGATCCCCGGCGGCGTCATCCTCGACCAGTACGTCAACCCCAACAACCCGCTCGCGCACGAGTTGGGCACCGCAGAGGAAATTTGCGACCAGATCTCAAAGGTCGAGGGAAAGTTCGTAGCGCTCGTTGCTGGCGCTGGTACCGGTGGCACAATTACTGGTCTGTCAAGAGGTATCAGGAAACACCACGGCTCGGACGTCAAGATCATTGCGGCCGACCCCAAGGGCTCCATCCTGGCCGTGCCCGCCAGCTTGAACGATGAGGGCAAGGACAAGCCGTACAAGGTCGAGGGTATCGGTTACGACTTTATCCCCGACGTTCTCGCACAGAAGGAGGTGGACCAATGGTACAAGACCGACGACGTGGATAGCTTCTACTGGGCTCGCAGACTCATTCGCGAGGAGGGTCTGCTTTGTGGTGGCTCTGCCGGCTCCGCCATGAGCGCTTGCGTCAAGGCCGTCAAGGACCTCAACCTGGGCAAAGACGACGCCATTGTTGTCATTCTCCCCGACAGCATCCGCTCATACCTCTCTAAGTTCGTTGACGACGACTGGCTCGCAGCCAACGACCTCCTCCCTCCTTCGCCTCCCATCACCGCACCCGTCACCCCGGATCTCAAGGCCGCCGACGCCGTCGGACAGGAGAAGAAGCTTGTGGTTGACGAGGAGGGCAAGGAGAAGTCCGACAGCAAGCAAAAGAAGAAGGACGACTACGCCAACGGCACCGTCTCCGACCTCCGCCTCAAGCCCATCCAGACCATCCCCAGCACCTCCACAGTCGACGAGGCCGTCGAGCTCATGCGCGAGAAGGGCTTCGACCAAATCCCCGTCACCTCCGCCAAGGGTCCCCGCCTAGTCGGCATGGTCACTCTCGGCAACTGCCTGTCCTACCTCTCCTCCGGCCGCGTGCAGGTCTCGTCGCCCGTCTCCAAGGTCATGTTCAGCTTCTCCAAGCTCGACGAAGTCAAGCCCCTCGAGAAGTTCCCCGGCCTTGCCGAGGGCGATGAGAGCAAGCGCTCCTACGTCGAGATCACCATGCAGACACCCCTCAAGGTCCTCGCGCGCTTCTTTGAGTGGAACGCCGCAGCTGTCATCACCGAGAAGGACGTCAACGCCGGTGTCGAGGGCCCCGAGGGTCTCAAGGCCGTCGCTGTCGCTACCAAGGTCGATCTCCTTACCTGGCTCGTGAGGCAGGGCAGGATCAGCCAGAACGGTCAGAAGTAAAAATGTGGTAATTTATGGGATGGATAGAAAAGAATGGATTGACCGGATTGAATGGGATGGATGTAATGTCGACAAGGATTTGCGAAAAAAGCATGGCGTTGGTGGAATCAGCATTGGCATTTGGTTGCCAGAGGCTCTCAACAGCTTTCGGGGCTTTGCAGTATTATACAACTCTTGATAGAAGGCGCTGGAAAATGATAAAAAGAGGGAACGAGCTCGCTAGAGCATGAACTACGAATATGCGTGCAGTGTTTCTGCCATCTTGTTTTCCATCCGTGTTGTATTTCTGATCTGATGTCGCCGTGCTCACTCACAAGTCCCGATGTGAGAGACTGCCAAAAGTGCTGCATAAGAATCAAGCATCAACGCTAAGAGACTGACATGTCAATCAATTCTTCGAACTAGTACAATCAAATCAAGGCCAGAGTCCTTTGCTTCCGCAATCGGTCATCAGGTGCAGCCGAGGGTACAGACACCTTGAAGAGTTCCAAAACGGAAAGAAAGAGGTATGAACAGAAATAACATTACGAAAAATTTCCACACCCAAGGTATCAATCATGCCCAATGGACCTTTCCAGTTCCAGCAGTAACGCCTCATGTACACCCCTCGGCACTCCCCATTATATCATTACTTCATATCTGCCGGCGTGAGCGCCTGAACCACACTCGTACCATCCATGAATCTTGTCCTGAAAATGCGGTTGGCGTTTGTGAACATGCCGTCCTTCAAACTGACGACGATGAATTGACTGCCGCGGAAGCGCGTGCGGATCAAACGACCGATGTTCTGGGTGTGCGAAAGATCGAGAGCGGCGTCAACCTCGTCAAGAATGTACATGGGTGCTGGAGAGTATTGGAGCAGCGAGAGGATGAGGGAGAGGGCGATGAGGGATCTAGAGGCATTGTTAGTGTTGGACTTGTAATTGGAATGAAACGATGGGAAACATACCTTTGACCACCAGACAACTCCGTCAGCGACTGCTTCCAGACCTTGCCCAAGCAGACCTTGACTTCCAACCCGTCGCTGATTTCTTTGCCCTCTGGAGGGTCCAGCTTGGCTGTGTTGCCAGGCAAGAGATCATTGAAAATCAAACCGAAGTCTTCATTGACCTTGGACCATGTCTTGTGTAGAGCTTCACGCTTGTAGTCATCCAAGCTTTCGATCGTTTCTTCGATCTTCTTCTTGTCCTTGATGACTGTGCGCATCATCTGCTTCAAACTGGCTTCTTTCTTCTCCACGGAGTCGATGGTCGCCATGACCGCAGGATTGATCTTCTTCTTCATGCCTTGGAAGCGCTCTGTCACATTCTTGAGGTTGGACTTCGCCTCGCCCATGTTTGCGCTGGAGAAGTCGTACGGCGTTCCGGGCTTGCCAAAGGAAGACGCCGCCTCGTGGATCCAGTCGTGCTCTTTCTCCATGTTTGATAGAGTGGCTTGAGCGGCTTGCTGTGCTTTTGAGAAGTTGTCGATAGCGTGGCCGAGCTTTTGAGCCTCAAGCTTCTCATCAGAGATTTGTTGAGCTTTACGTTTCGACGCAGTATCAAGGTCGGCCAGCTCAGCGTCAAAGCCTGAAAGCTTTGCGCGCTCGTCATTCAGAGACGCTTGTGCTTCATCGTGCAGGTCCTTAGCCGTCTTTTGTTCAGATTCGAGGCCTTGCAGCTCGCTGGTGTGGCCATCTAGCGTAGTCTTGGAGTCTTGCAACTCTTCTTGGGCGGCAGCAAGATCGCTGCCTGTCTGTTCGCTGTCCACACCAGCATTGCGCATCTCCTGTTGTAGCGGCTTAATATTGCCTTGGGCCTTGGAAAGAGACTTCTTGAGCTTCTCGACTTCTTTCTGCAGCTGATCAAGTTTTCCAGTCTTGTTGGCCGAGAAGTCCTTCATGTCTTTCTCGATCCTCTTCACATCAGCTTCGGCTGCGGACTGTCTTTGCTTGGCTTCCTGGATGTTCGCCTTAAGCGCTGCAACAGTCTCCTTCATTTCGTTGACTGAGGCAATGATGCTGCTCGATGAGTTGGAAGCAATCTGGCTCTCCGCAAGCCCAATTTCGTGAGACTTCAGATCGAGCTCTTGCTTGATCTGTTTCGCGGATTGCATCTTCTGCGCCTCTTTGGCCATCAGTCGCTCAAGGTTCGAAAGCTTCTCCTCCTCATGTGCAAGCTCTTGCGATATCGCATTAAGCTTCTGGAGTGTGAGCAACACGCCACTGCCTTGAGCAGCGGAACCACCAGAAAGAGTGCCACTAGGGTCGTAAACATCGCCTTCCACGGTGACACTCTTCAGGCGAACAGAAGGGTTGAAGGTCACAGTCTTGGCGGTGGTAGCATCAGCGCAGATGAGAGTGTTGCCGAAAACAAACTCCATCGCCTTCTCCACCTCATGATCGTATCCGATCAGCGTGAGAGCCAGATGAACCATACCTGGAGCTAGCCTTTGTGCGGCGTTCACCTTGTCGGGCGATGCTCTGGATGCAGAGATCTTGTCCAGAGGTACAATTGTGACACGTCGTCTGAGCTTGCCATTCTGAAGTAGCTCTGTACCAGTTGCTGCTGAGTCAACGACAACATTGTAAAGGCGACCTCCCGCGCAAATCTCAAGCGCAGTGCTAGCCTCAGCCTTGTCAGCAGGTAAGTTGAAGAGCTGAGCGACAAGACCCTTGACCCGTCGTCGATCGAAGTTGGGGGAAGGATCTGAGTAGGAGAAGTCCAAGCCGGCCACCTTCCTTCGCAGTGTTTCAGCATCACCTTGAAGACTGCGGATGCGCTTCTCAAGCCTGCTCCTTTCGGCTCGTTGCTGCTCTTCGCGGCCAGGCTCAAATCCTAGTTTTTCGAGCTCCTTCTCGAGCTTGCCAGCCTGTTTGCGAAGGACTTCAAGGTCAGACAGAAGACCTGTGTTCTCTTTTTCGGCCTTTCTAGCACGGGGCTCGTCTTCTTTGATCCGCGACTCCAAGTGGCTGATCTTCAATTTTGACTGCTCGATCTCTGTGCCAGCTTTGCTTGCGCTGTCGCGGGCTGAAGACAACTGGCCGGCGTATCCTCCATCGGATCCGGCGTTTGAAGAAATTCCGGTTTGCAATGTTTGTAGCAGCTCTTCTTTCTTGTCGACCTCAGCCTTCTGCTCATCAAGGTCCTTGTTGGCTTCGGCAAACTGCTGCTGCAATTGCTGATGGGCTTCCGATCTCTGTGCCAATTGCTTCTCCAATTCCGTAACAGTAGCGTGCGCCTTCTTCATGCGCTCATGCTCTTCGCTCATCGATGCTTTCTTCAGTTCGAGAACAGTCGCGAGACGGACGAGTTCGTGAGAATGTGTCTTCACTGCCTCCTCAAGTTTCGCGAACTTGCCGCCCTTACGAAGCTCCTTGTCGCGTGCTGCTCTGACCTTCTCCATATCCTCCTCCAACACTCCAATTTCGCGCTTCATCTTTTCCGCATTTTCTTCAATCGCCTCTGCGCGCGCTTGCTTTGCCATCAGGTCCGACGCACTCTGTTGCAGCTTCTGCTTTGACTTGACATAATCGTACGCGACAACCAGTCTGGTCAAACGCTCGAGGTCATTTTGTGTGCTTTGGAACTCCAAGAATGCGCGCTTCTCATTTCGTAGCTTCTCGAGTTTGGGCTCGATCTCCTCTCGCAGCAAACCCTCAAGCTCTTCGACCTTTGCCTGTTTCTTTGCCATTGTCTTGAATGCTTTCTCTCTTCTGTCCTCAAACATGCGTGTGCCTGCCGCTTCTTCCACCATGCCCAGAATTTCCGTGCTCTTCATGTTCAGCACCTTTGTGATACGACCCTGCATAATCAGGAAATTGGGGTTGTTGATGTTGAGTTGCACACTCTGAAAGAGGTTCTGCACTGTCTGCTGCTGGGCTCGGTGCCCGTTGATCAAGTATTTGCTCGTTCCGCCGAGGACAATCTGGCGGGTGACGCTGATTGAGGCATAATCCTCAAAGCCGATAGGCGATTTCGGCTTGTCGCTGTTGTCGAATACCAGTGTTACGGACGCCTTCGTGATACCGGCCTGGCCACGCTTATAGATGAGGTCGCTGGCGCCGCCGCTCGCGCGCAACAGCTCAAAGCGACCAATACCCAAGCAGAAGCAAATAGCATCGAGGATGTTGGATTTGCCAGAACCGTTCAGACCAGTGATGGCATTGAAAGTGGGATCCCAGCCGGTAATGACAGTGCGCACGGCGTACGACTTGAAGCCGTCGATGATCAGTTCGGTAATCCTCATGGTGGGTGGTCGTGGTCCGCTCGGCGCATGCTACGGCGTGTAGCAGATCTTAAGAACGATGCCCGCTGTTTCGTCTGGCAGTAAACAAACGCTTCCTTATCGGGAAAAGCGCGACGCGGCAAGACTTCGGCAAAATGCGCGATCATCTACTGGACTGCCTTCACGCGTTTCTTTATACACCACCACAGTATAGGGCTTCTCTGTATGAACACATTCAAGATATCCTGGTGTCAAAATACAGTTGTATTCACGTCGCATTGGCATCTCTCCAATTCATCTCAAGTGCTCGCCTTGGCCGATGGACTAGCCCGACTGGACTTGACTTGTCGGCCTACTTGCAACAGACACAGACACTGCTTGTGCGATGTCGTTGATCACGTCTTCTGTAGGAACGTCCGGACCTGGGTAAGGTCACATTGCACGTGGCTACATGGACTAGAAGGCGAATATGCATTACTTCGTCTCCTCCAAGTACGCGCAATAATGAGCGCCGACATCGCTTTCGAGACGTCATAGCTCTGGTACTCAACCGCGGCAGTTGAGCTGACTAAACTATTGCATGTTCACGAGCAGGATAACAGCTGTAGATCCTCACATGTGAGAAGACATACCAACTTCCTCGTTTCTCTATCCTCACTTCAAGTTCAAAGTTGAGAAAGTCCCCGCATACCTCCTACGTCCCATCTCACTGAAGAGCAAAACAATCTACCAGAATGGAGTCAATCAAACAAGCCGTCGGTCTCAGCGAGAGCAGCAATGGCGGTCCTCGTATTGCATGGATCGGACTTGGCAACATGGGCCGTGGTATGGTCAGGAATATTGTCGAGAAAGGAAGCTTCACTTCGCCACTGGCAATCTACAACCGTACCACAGCACGAAGCGAGAAGCTTGCTTCTACTCTTCCATCGGGCAAGACAAAGGTCGTAACTTCCATTGAAGTCGCCGTCGCTGATGCGGACATCATCTTCACCTGCGTAGGTGACGACAAGGCCATCACAGAGACCATTGATACCGCCCTCAAAACTCCAGGCGTCAAGGGCAAGTTGTTTGTCGACTGCTCTACAATTCACCCAGACACTACGGACAAGCTCGCACAAACTATCAACAATGCCGGAGCTGAGTTCGTTGCATGCCCTGTCTTTGGCGCCCCAGCAATGGCAGACAACGGACAGCTAGTCTGCGTACTTGCCGGGCCTGCCGCACAAGTATCAAGAGTCAAGCCCTTCTGCAAGGGTGTAATGGGTCGTGCTGAGATCGACTTCTCGGATCAACCACATGGTACCGCATCCAGGCTGAAGATCATTGGCAACACCTTCATCCTTAACATGGTTGGGGCACTGTCAGAGGGCCACACTCTGGCTGAGAAGAGCGGGCTCGGCTCAGACAACTTGCACAAGTTCATTGAGACCATGTTCCCGGGACCTTACACTGCGTACTCCAATCGCATGAGAGAAGGCGACTACTACCAGCGAGACGAGCCATTGTTTAACGTCAACCTTGCAAGAAAAGATGCGGGCCACGCTATGGCGATGGCAGAGTCTTGTGGCGCGAAGATGAAGGCTGTAGAGGTGGCAGACGGGCGTCTGAAAGCGGTTCAAGAACATATGGGCGACAAGGGCGACATTGCTGGAGTTTACGGTGCAGTGAGGCAGGAGGCAGGTTTGAAATTTGAGAACCAGTAGTGGGCTCTTGCCGGAGTCGCATGCTACCTGCAATTTCAAGGACAATTCGAGTGATAGAGCTACCTTATCAATCTTGTCCCATGGGCGGCTAAATCGGTCAATACGCATGAAATCACGTACATTTATCTCACTGGCTACTAAAGTAGTTTCGACGAGCATGGTCTCTCACATGACTAGGACTGACATTGAGACAAAACTAAAGCTCGGTCGACAGCTCAACATATTATATAGTGCTGCGCTTACATACCACCACTAAATTGAGCTAAATTGTACACAAATCTTCATGTATACACGATAGTTGTCTAACCTTGGAATATGTCATGATAGCGGCACGAGCTCCCATGACGAAGTCCACAGCGCGGGGTTGCAAGCCGAATGCCAAACCTTTCCACCAACACATCCACACCATTGACGTGGCAGGTGATCTTAGCGCGGCCGAGACCAGCCTCTACGATGTGCGGTGCACCTGCTGAACCGCCCTTCGGTAATAAACCACAGGTAAAGCGGTCAAGAGCTTCTCGGGGCAGTGGGATCTGACTGAACTGGGGCCTCAGCGAACAATGACATCGTCGTCTACCCCGCCGAGGAAGGGCGCAAAAAGTGGCTCTGC
This sequence comes from Cladosporium oxysporum, assembly GCA_035771495.1. NCBI lineage: Eukaryota > Fungi > Ascomycota > Dothideomycetes > Cladosporiales > Cladosporiaceae > Cladosporium > Cladosporium oxysporum. Next base: position 1,330,913 of record JAWNKS010000007.1, read on the forward strand.
GAGAAGCAGAGGCGTGTTGATCTGGCCAGATGATAAGTGTATATAAACTAGCTGTTGGCCATTCAGGTCCTCTCATCGTGGTGATTTTCAGAAGACTACTTGCCCAATCAATATTCACATTTACAAGTTTCAATATGCCTAAAGGAGGATGCGCATGCGGCAACGTCCGTGTTGAGTTCACTGGCGAGCCAGCGGCAAAGGTGTGTGCACAAAAAAGTAGTCCAATATGTAGTTCGCGTCAACTAATCCACCATCCAGGCACTGTGCCACTGCATCGACTGCAAAAAGATAAGCGGCTCCGCCTACAGCACCAACATCGTCGCGCCCGGTGAAGGCTTCAAGGTCACATCGGGAAAACCCAAGACATGGACGAAGAGAGCTGATTCCGGCGTCGATGTGACCACTTCCTTCTGCGGAGACTGTGGCACCAACATGTGGCGCGAGACCCCAACTTTCGGCGATAACAAAGTGGTCAAGATTGGGATTTTCGACAATCTCAGTGATCTCAACGATGCGAAGCCAGATGTCGAGCTGTATGCTCCTCAGCGTGCGAGCTGGATCCCGGCCCTTCCTGGAGCGAAGCAACTGAAGGGCATGCCCGGTAGTGATGAGGTTTAGGAGATATACCAGATCCTTGTAGCCACTATTATGACAACGGATTGGTTTAACACAGTTTTCCCGCCGGCGTGTCGTCTGATATTGTAGGCATTGCGCCTGAAGAGTCGTCCTCTGCGAAAGAGGATAGTGCTGTGATCATTCAGACTCAGACTCTTCGGGTTCGCGGACAGTGTCTTTGAGGGCCTATTGAAAATTAGCTCCAGTCATTAATACAAAATCATTCCTGTCAGGCACATACCGCGTTAAGCTTGTCCTTCAACTCCTGGTGTTTCGAGGCCTGGATGAGCACATGCTCGTCGTCTATGTCCTCAATGATATAAGCGTTCCCATTTGCGGTGTTGATGTTCACGATGATCGCCTTGATGGACGCGTCGCACTCGACAAGCACCCCTGTTAATGTTAGCATACTTCGGGGCTCTGTCGTTTTGGAGATTTGTTTCTGACCTGCTTGCGCTCGTGGCATGATGGCTGTGGTATCAGTGGGAAGGCTACCGGTTCCCTCGGGATACAAAGACCACAAGCAGCTAACGAGCCGATCTGCGCGAGTTGTTGTTGGTTCGGCAAGAATAGTAATATCGAAGTTGTTAACGGGCGCTTCCATCAATGCAAGCCAAGGGAGCAAGATGAGGAGCACGGAAGTCGGCAAGGCCCAAGCGCTTCCATCCCCCGCCGATCGCGCGTGCCTGAGTTGAAAGGTTACGCAACGCTCTTCACAACGGCTCCGAGGCCTTCCTTCTTGTTTCTGCCATCATCACCACTCGCCACCAGTCGTCTGTGATGACAAACTCGACCTGATCTCTCGACTTCCGTCGTGCCACTGCATATCCGACACTTCCCTACATCCCTTTAATCCTTCGCCACCTCTGTTGATTTCGAATTCGACAATGCCCTTTGTTGTGTCTGCGTGGTACAGATAGTTTCGAACGCTGGCGAACGAAGCTCCTCTACAACAATAATTCTCGCCTTCGCTGAGATCACGCGGATCCTATCGACACGATCACTCTTGTTGGGTTGGGGCTGGCACAATTTTCCAACCAACGCAACACTTTCTCTCTAAATCTCTCAACTACGCCACCCGTCAACCTACATTCAGCACCTTAAGCCATGCCGCCCACAACAACCACTGTCATGATTCTTGCAGACGGAGCGAAATCTGACGATTCAAACATACCTTCGACACCCCCGAGTACCTTCAACCTGCCAAGCCTAGATATGTCTGCCGACACCAACGCACCGTCACATGGACTGCTCGTTGCTAGGCAAAGCGGGTCGTACCCAAATGACCAAGACGAATATCAGGATTCCGGAAACGGCCGCAATATGTCGGTCTACTACTTCGTCTTCTTCGCTCTACTCATCTGCATCGCGGTCCTCTGCGTCTACTTTGTCTGGAGGAGGCGTCGCAATGCCCTCATGGTCCGCCCTAATCCGCGCGGAGAAGGATATCATCGAGATGTGCGAGAATGGGACACAATGCGATACCGCCGGCGTTACTGGAACACAGGCTTCAGGAATGAGCAGCCCAGTCGGGAGGAAGGACTCAACGAAAATGGTGAAGCTCCACCACCGTACATGCCAAAGGAGGATGATGAGACGGGCAACAATGGGTCACAATCGAACGGACAGCGCGCACATGCAGAAGGAACACCAGTTCCAGAAGAGCCCTCAATCCCGATGCAGACCCTTTCAAGAGATCAAGCAGGCCTGAAGCCTCCAGGATACGAGCAAAGTGTGCAGCCTGCGAGCAATGGAGCCAGTGGTTCGCGCATGGAATGATCATGTCGACTTGCGCATCCGCGTCGACCGATGAGGAGTAATTATCAGAACTTCGCTGCAGCGGGCCAATTATCCGGGCCAGTGCCTTCACCTGAAATGCATTTTGAGCGGTAGCGATGGAGTGAACAGTACGTTCTTTTGTTAAGGAGTTAAATGGTGCGCGAGGACTTTCTCACCAACGATACCCAGATTGTAGAAAGTGTATATAAACATAGCACAACGCGTCAAGCATTTTATGGCCAGAAGTAATTCGGTATTCGATAACTCGAGAGTCGGTTTGGAGCTCGAGACTTGATGTGCCGTTTGCGAGACGTTGATCAACTATCAATATCACGTGGGCCGTGAAGATATCGCGTTTCAAACCCTGTTGAAGTGACGTAGGACCGTAGCTCACAACAGCCGATCGGATGCGGACGCGATGCCGTGTACATGTAGCATCGCACGCATCGCATCATTCTTTGCCTATCGCTCTTCCTCTTGCCTCTTCCTCGCAACTGGCAGTCTGTATATCCCGTTTCTGCTGCTACGAGATTCACAATGCCGCTCCCAAGTCAAGCTTCACACACTCTGCCCCTGCCTACTGCTGTTCCTGGCCCGCTAGGAGAGACCACGACTCGTGGCAACGCGCGTAGCCCAACTAATGCGCGCAGCCAAAACGGCACCGAACCTATAGATCTTACATCGTCTTCCACACAGCAGCCTCAGCAGGAAAATGCAGCTCCCCAATCACGAGCCGGCACCAAGCGCAAATCCACATCAAACGACAACGGCGACGAAAATGACGTCAACCTCTCAGACATCGAGGTCGAAGGCATGCCATTGACAGAGAACCCAGACCAGATCAGACGAAAGATTCACCGCCTGATTGAGAATGGTGGCATGAAAGTCGGCGAATTCTGCGACACCATCAAAGCGAGCAACAACGCGTACAGGCGGTTTGTCTCGCAGTCTGGGGCAACTAAAGGCGCACAGAGCGATGTCTACATGGCAGCTGCTGCGTACTTCAAGAAAAGAGAAATTGCTGGCCTTAAGCTGCCGACTGCAAACAGCAAGAAGGCTAAGACCAACTCTGGTGCGAGCACAGGCGCTAGTAACGCAGGTGGCGGTAGTGGTTCTCCCAGCGGACCTGGTGACTTCCGACAGATTGAACTCCCTGGCGAAGCGACAGATAGCGTGCCGGTGTACGACACATGCGCTGATGTACGCCGCAAGATCTCTGCATACCTCCGCGAGCCCGGAACCACACAAGCACAGTTCTGTCGCGATCTCTATGCCCAGCTGCATGGACCAGACAAGGGTGCTGGTCTGAAGACTGCACAGCTGCAACGCTTCCGCGGCAAATCCGGCGCGAACGAGGGTGGCGACAGCAAAGTCTTCTATGCCGGCTACGTCTTCTTTGAGAAGAAGCGAATCGCCGAGAAGAAGCCCAAGTCGAAGAAACGACTAGAGATGGAAAAGGTCTGGCCCAATGGCGTGGACCGAGAGACATTCGGAAAACTCAGGTAAGTCTTTTATGCCCCGTGTTTTTATTCTCTTCGCTCCGGGTTCATCAGACAACATCGACGATCAAGAATTGCAATCCTGACCGGATCACCCCAGCGTGAGTTGTTTCGATGATGAACGACCGACTTTTGACGAGTTTGGCCAGCTTGAGATCATCAATCAACGAAGGTTGGGTGTTTGAGGCGTGCCTCATTGTCTATCCTTCTTTGATGTGCTCTCTCGGCTCTTACTTGAAGGATGCCATGGTGACCACTACGGACGTATTTCTGACCCATGCACCTAGTGTGTTCTGTGTTGTTGGCGAATATCCTGTCTTTGATCAATACGGCCAGCTTGACATCGTGAAAGGCAGATGACAGACTTGCGACAGTGCGTTGCCTCCCTTCTCGTCTTTGACAATTTTGGCACTCCAGACATACATGATGGCGAGCATCACTGATTCTAGAGCACATCACTGACCTTGGATTTCTAGTGTGACCTGTCCCAGTGACCATCGTCCGCACTTTGATGAATACGGCAAGCTTCAGATGGTGAAGATCAGATAGTCGAATATGAGGGAGTTGGTCTACGGACGGATTTTAACGACATGCGTGACGAACTTTCGATTTTCTCGGTACATGTATTGTAGGCGTATTTACAGCAATCAAGGGACATCATGGGTCACTATTTATGATATGCCAGCAGCTGCTCGATGAATGCTACTATATGGCGTAGAGCATCGGAGCTTTTGGACATTTCTTGACATGATATGGGACGCAATACAAGTACTTTGCCTTCCGTATTCGCCATTGTAATCATGATCACGTGTAGTGTAGTAATTCACGCAGCATTTTCAATGCCAGAATGTAACCACGAATTAAACTTGCTGCAGCCTTCGGCACCTAGATCCTTCGCTCGTTTCGCTTAAATTCAAGCGGCTGCCTATCAACAAACACCGCACACAAGCTACAAGTGCCAGGTATAACATCCTTCCAGCTCCCACCACCAGTGTTCAACGATTCACAAAGAACAAATAGTTTGAGAATGAACATGGACACCACAGAGGCCCCAAAACCGTCACTCCTGCTCTCGTTGCCTGCCGAGCTGCGTCTCCGAATCTACTCCTTCGCCCTGGCCCCAACAGGGAGTATCTACTTGCACCGCACGTCAACGAAGCGCTATGCAGTGACCCCGTCGAATATTTCCCCGGCGCTTCTTGCGACTAATCGCCAAATCAACTATGAAGCCAGTGGCATGCTGTACACCGAAAACACCGTGCACATCGCTGTCGACGGACACGACACCTCCTGGCCTGCCATCAACGAGGCACGCCTGCCACAGCCTGTGCTGCAAAAGCTAGAGCATCTGTGTGTGCTCCTAGACTGTACAGCTCTCCTCTGGGGCCAATACGGTAGTGTCGACCTCGAGGCTTTTACTGCGCTCACAGAGCTACGAACCCTGAGGCTACGCGCGCTAGTCCTTCCTGACGAAGCAGAAGAAGAAGAGGACGACAATGACCCAAACGCTGCCGCCAACAACCACCAGCAAGTCGTCCAAGCGCCTGTCGAGCCCACCTGGAAATTCAAGAACTTCCCTCTCCTCGCTGTCGAGATCCTCGAGCGCGTACCTGTCAACACTAAGATCCTCTACGGCCGTAACACCAGCGAAGACGAGCGAAATGTTACGGAGCTAGCCCTGCCAGGACCACGCGAGCCATTCGACAAATACTACACGCCCAAATTCGAAATCACCACGCTTCCTGGACAACCCCGCGGTGCTGTGGCAAGGGAGGTCAGCGCAGATGATTTACGGGCCAATCTTGCAAGCGTTGATCTGGAAGGTAGGAGGGGAATCAAGGCTGGCACTGTGAAGGATGTTTGGGCTTATTACCGAGATGGTCATGGACATTACTAGGAAAGGAGATTAGGCCGACAGGGTGAGGGATGTTTACAATGATCGCCGAGAGGGTTGACGTGGCAATTGAGTATGGCTTAAAGTAGACGTGTGAATAAAACAAGCTCGAAAGTAACGGCATTTACCACGTTTCGAAAGGCGGCCGGACTGTGTTACCAACACATACTGAGGCGACAAGTTTGCACATAGGTGTAACTATGTGACATGCATTCATTGCATGGGCTGGGGCCCCAAGCATCACTTCACAGAATAAAGATGCATCGAGAACAGCAAATTATACTTGCAGGTAGACCGAACAGGGTTATGCGCGCCAAGGGGCTTCAGTGGAGCCTACACTGCCACTGAACGATTGAACATGTGTGTTTATCATTGACCATTGTGAAGAACAAAAGAAGCCATGAGTTTGAAATACAGAAACATTTCGTGGGATACTCATGAACGAACGTGAGCACGTGCACCGCTGCAACCTTTCATCGGAAATCTACGTTCAGCCTACAGCTCGCAAACCCAGTTCCCTCGTATTGCGCATCATCGTGCCGTATCATCACCTCGTCTCTTCCTAAGACTTTTCATCATGCACGCATTTAAGCGCGGGACATGACACCCCAGGCACGGATCTTGTTGTCAGTGTAACCGGCGAACAGGGTCTGGCCATCGGCGGACCAGGCGAGGGAGATACACTCGGGCTCGCGGGCCTTCTTGCCGACCTCGACGTACTCGGGCTTGAGCTCGTCAACCTTGCTCTTCTTCTCAAGGTCGAAGACGATGATGGAAGAGGAGGTGGCGGCGCAGAGCCAGTAGCGGTTGGGGGAGAAGACGAGGGCGTGGATCTCGTCACCGGCGGTGAGAGAGTAGAGGTGCTTGGACTCGTTCAGGTCCCAGAGCATGGTGGTACCGTCCTTGCCACCGGAGGCGCAGAGAGAGCCATCGGGGGAGATGGTGACGGTGTTGATGTAACCGGTGTGACCGATGTGGTCAGTCTGGATACGGCAGGTGGCGAGCTCCCAGACCTATGCGGATGTTAGTCGTTGTTCGAACGTCTGTAGCATAAAAAAGTGTGCAAAAAGTCGCTAGTATCAGCGCGCCGATGAAGGCGAAATGTGTCTCATGGCCCGAGATTAGAGCTCTGAAGTAGCAAATACTTTTGTAGAACATCATAAGAGCGAAAGAAGAGGATGAGTAATGACTGACCTTGACGAACTTGTCCCAGCCAGCGGAGACGATGACGGGGTTCTGGGGGTTGGGGGAGAAGCGGACGCAGGAGACCCACTCGGTGTGGCCCTTGTCGGTGATGGTGTACTTGCAGTCACCGAGGGTGTTCCACAGCTTGATGGTGCGGTCACGGGAACCGGAGACGATCTGACGGTTGTCGGCGGAGAAGCTGACGGAAAGAACGTCGTTGTTGTGGCCGACGAAGCGGCGGGTGGTCTGGCCGGTGGAAAGCTCCCAGAGGCGGAGGGTCTTGTCCCAGGAAGAGGACAGAGCGTAGGCACCGTCGGAGGAGATCACACAGTCGGAGACGATATGAGAGTGACCGTGGAGGGAGCGCTTGGGGTAGCCGTAAGAGGTCTCATCACGGGTAAGGTTCCAGATGATGAGGGTCTTGTCACGAGAACCGGAAAGGAGCATGTTGGGGCTGGGCCATTGTTAGTTTATGCGCGCGAATTTCCTGGACTATTGCAAGCTCTTACTTCTCGAGGGAGGTAGCGAGGGAAGTGACCCAGCCGGAGTGGCCCTCAAGGGTGCCGCGGAGGACGAGCTGCTCAGCCATTTTGATGTATAGGAAGACTAAATGCGATTGTTAGTATGCGCACGTGCGATTGAGCAGTGTTTATAGCGAACGTACAACTGAAACGGTTTCTGTGGTGTGAAAGGCGGGCTGGTGAGAGAAAGTCTGTCGCAATTGAGCTGCTGGAAAGTCTTGATTTCGTCCACGGTGCCGCCAAGAGTTCACTTTGGTGGCTTGCCCGCTTGAGATTATTGCCTGAGATTGCTGCCTGAGATTGCTGCCTGAGAGTGCTGCCTGAGATGGACACATGTGACAAGCAAAGACTAGGCAAATGTATTCTACACCAAGGTACACATGATTTATTTATTCTTTCTGCCCTACAATACGCTGAATTTGAAGTAGCACTCTAAATGAAAGAGACTGACACGATCTGATGCGCGATGATTGGCAATATTTGCCGATTCCAATATCGCCATTCTCTCATTCTGCATGTCAGTCTACTTGAGGCTTGTTCTGCGCCCACCCGTGAGCCAGTCCTAATGACTTAGCCAAACCCGTAGCGTCCTTGATATTCTTACATCCCCAAATTTTCACCATCTCCGACTACATAGCTTGATTGAGCTCTGGTGGCGTCTTGTTCTCTAAGTCTCTGCCTTTTTCAATAAGGCTTTCGTCTCAACCAAGTTGACAGCACTTCAAGGCATTCTCCATTTCTCGATGCTGGCCGCTATACTCATCTTTGATGGTGCAGATGACTCTTGGCGTCCTTTTGCCGAGTCTGTCGTGATCTGAAGTTTACCGCCGCTGCTAGACTGCTGTGGAAGCAGTGTGTAATTGTTCATCTTCGGGAAAGCAGGGTTCCTCTATCTCCTGCCCTGGTATGGAGGCATACCTGGCGGTCCACCCATGCCAGGAGGCGCCATACCTGGAGGTGGGAATTGCACACCGCCAGGCGGAGAGCCAGCAGGACCTCCTGGTGGCGGGAATCCAGGAGGCATACCTTGTGGAAGAGCTGGCATACCTGGAAAACTTGTCAGACTTCATGTCATCCGCTCGAGATTCTAATTGCAACACATACCAGGCGGGAAGCTGGGCATGCCAGGAGGTGGTTGGAAACCTGGCGGCAGGCCTTGTGGGAGCGGCGGCATACCTGTAGAGGGTCAGTATCCAATGCCTAAGACTCATCTGTTCATTCACATGTACGCACCAGCAGGGAATCCAGGCGGCATACCACCCGGGGGCATAGGGAATCCGGGTGGAAGACCAGCAGGCGGCACCATGCCTCCAGGCGGTCCAAACCCAGGCGGCGCAGTGTTCAGCATCGGGTTGTTCGCAGATTGTCCCTCGGCCGCGTATGAATTTGTGATGCTGTCGATGACGCTTTGTGCTTTTTCATGGCCGATTTGCTGGTAGTAGTCGACGACGTTGCGCAGGTGGTTGCGACCAGAGTTATGCGCCTTGCGCACGCTCATGGAGTCGTGGGTGAGGTAGACATCGCAGTAGTCGCAGAAGAACTTCGGCATGGCTGCGGTCGCGTGGTGTAGATTTGTGGCAGTGTATATTTGGTGATTACGCGACTGTCTTACAGCGCTCGGTGGGAAGGTAGAAGTGTTGTCGAGGGTGTTGTGGCAGAGGTAGCCTTGGAGTGCTTGTCTTCAAGATCGCAGTCGAAGTCGAAGCCCATCGGCCTTCCCTTCCCCAAGATTTGAAGCACGCGCCTTCGAACGCCTGTTGCTTGCTTTCACTCAGAGGGTTCGTCCGAGTTGATGCCTCACAACTGCAACCAACAATTAACTTATGACCTGGCTACCATAAAATGAGCGGCCCAAGGCCAGCTCTCCACGATTCTCAACCCCATATTCCCATCACAATACAGGCGCAAAAATGTCATCCGCCATGCCGAAAGGCAGCGTCTGGGCGGCGATGAACTATACGCCTCCACGCGGTCGCTGCAATCACAAAACTTCTCTCATGTCGCCTGCGTGTCCTTGTCTACGCTTCATGCTCCATCCAATCAAGGTGCGCTTCAAGATTTCTTTTCTTCCCCAGGAATAATACTGACCGCGCATCATCACAGGCAGCATCAAGTTTCGAGTGCGACGGCTGCAGCCACCACGCCTCGTTCCATTCTCTAGAGAATCCTGCCGAAGACGCTATCCGTCAGAAGTGGTTGGACCAAGAAGCTCAGGCTAAGGAGCAGCAAGCTGCAGTCGGTGCGAGCAAGAAGCGCAAAATGCTTGCCCAGAATGCTGCCAACGAAAACGATCGCATCGTAGTACTGGACGAGCTTGACGAGGCTGAGAACCGTGGCACTACCAGGGTGATTAGAAGCTCAAAAGCTAGAGCTGGGTGATGGAGAAGTGAATGCAATGGCGCAACGACAATAACATCACGAATCCGAGTTTCATCTGGACAAGAGATGATGTGCAACAGAGCGCGGCATTTTGGGCTATGGGGCTTGTTTACTAGGGAGGTGAATATAGCCTTACAACGACACCAGCAAAGATCGGAACGGTCGAGAAGAAGTCGCATGAGGACGATACATTCAGGTATTGGTTTTACATACGTTCGATACGTGAAAGGACTTCGACTCGATGAATGACATGATAATGTGGCGAAGTGTTCGGAGAACCCCTAGCAAAAGCTTCAACAATGACCGCAGCAGTCCTTGCTCAATTGACATATTCCATCCATCATTGCTAGACACAAAGTCTTTTGCATCGCCAATATCTCACTGAAGGACTGTGCTCTAAACTCGCTTGAAGAGTCGGTAGCAGCTGGCTAGGTATCATGGTAGCCCTGATCCAGTCTGCGCATCTCTGTTGTTGCAGATCGTGTCGCTTCGCTGGTGCTCTTCATCAAAGCACCATTCATGAATGCCCAGTAGTCCAGTCCAGCCACTGCATGCACCCGTCCCTTTGAATTGTCGCTTTTCGTACACGTCGTGATAGTCGTAATGGTTTGCAGACTGCTTGACCTCTCGTTCTCAGAGAATCATTCAATGCTCCTTCGCGCGACGCTGCTGAGGCTTCTTCCCGGAAACCACGGCCTTGAAGCCCTCGGCGAGTGTCAAGATGATCAGAGCAACGAGGTACTGGATCATCTGGACGACCCATCGTGCTGGTGCCCAGAGTTTGTGTTCGGGATCATTGACGGTGCCAGCATTGCGCATGAAGCGAGTAGAAGTCGTTGAGCCGGGTCGGTCTGACATTTTGCAGGTTGTTGGTCACTTGGTTGTCGCTGTTTATGGCTGGTGTTTCGGTTGCAGTTCACCGATAAAAGCTAGCGCAGCGAGACTTCCCAGGTTTTCGAAATTTCGTCGAGAATTATGTGTTGGCGCCTTTTAGAACTGTGAGAGTTGTGTGGTGGTTTCGCATAAATCGATGGAGACATGAGGACGTCAAGAAACAAATACGATGATGTCGTTGGCGCAAGGCGGCTCGAGTGTGGCGGAGCAAGCTGGTGGCAAGTTCACTCCGCGAAGCTCCGGAGAGGCTGATCGCCACTGCCACAGAAAGCTTGCAAGGCTTGAACTGCAGAGGGGGTTATTGAAGGGCCGTTCACCTACTGTATGCAATATCAACATGGTTTGAAGTACGCATTCGTTGCAACTCAACTCAGTTCTATATTTTATCCCATCAGCAATGTCGGCTTTACAGCAACGGCTTTGGATCTCTCAGTCGGATCGGTTCCTCCTACTCCCTCCAATCATTTTTCAAGACCCCAAATATCACAATACATTCCTCACAGTTTCCAGGAGTCCTTGTTGAGCATTCCAGCTGCCGTGGCCATAAAGCTGGGGTTTCTTGTCCACAATAGTGTTGCAATGACAGATGTACCCTATGATCGGTGATACAAGTCTCGCAGCCGCCTAGCTGCAATATGTGAAGTAGGATATCTTATTAACAAGGTCGCTTTGTGAAGACGACATGTAGAATGACACGACATGACCTATAAGCGACAGAACCTGAAACATTAGTAGACGCCTTTGTGCCGTAAGCCAATGTGCCAACAACCTCTCTGACTGATTCGGAGCAACCTCCAAAAGGCTTCTCACATCATTGAAGCCGAATGACTCTGCTACATATTTGCCATGTAGATAAAATTACAATGATCAACAACACATGAACTACCCGAAGTATAACTTACACAACGCAAAGATGTAGCGTGTATCTAGGAAGGAAGAAGGCAGCGCTCGCACTCGCGTACCCAAGGCATGATCGAACTTGTTCCTCCTTACAAGTAGAAGCCAATGATTGTAACCCCAACGACTTTGCAGATGGCATAGCTGCATCTTATCGAACGTCATGATATATCAAGCTATCATCCAACATTTGCGAAGAGGTCCACCCTAGGACAGGGAATGGTGTCAGAATTGGCAGAATCGCAAGGCTTGCCACCAGCCTCCGGGGCTCATGCCGCGTGTCAAGCATCACATCGAGCCTCATCAGGACATCCAAGAGCATGTGAAGAAAGTTGATATCTTTCAACCATGCAGTCTCAGGGTGAAGTCACCAATCGCCCTCAGCAGAACAGGCCACACGTATCGGGAGGCGATGTGCGGGCCAACTCTAATCGCAAATGCCCAATGCCGAGAACTGCCAGATCGTGGAGAGAGCTGCAGTGGAGGAAGGGCCAAGCAGCACAGCACGGCCGTATCGACTTGGTCCGGAGATCTGGCCTGATGTTGATTGGCTAGGACTTCGACATGGACATGACGTTGGGCCCAGCTCGGGGGAAGCTCTCACGCGGGTGAAAAGAGCTTCCCAGACACGTTGGGACAGCATGGAAAGCGTGTTTTCAGGCTGACCACATGTCGTGATATCAGCTGGGATGTTGTCTACGTGCTTGTGATGAGTGCTGTGAGGTGTTCGGGCAGGTGACAACCCGCGAGGCAGGGATGGAAGACTCTGCTACGCTCGTCCGATGACAGGCGGCAGAATAATAGTCTGCGGGCTCTAGCTGACAGGGTTCGCAGGGGTGTAACATGGCCTCGGCTGGATCACGGCAAGGCAGCCGGAATGCCGCCACTATTCTAGAAGCATTGGGAAGAAGAAAAGCCTTAGCCCGTAAACAGGTCCCTTGAGACGTGTAGAATATGTAGATCAGACAACGGTTCCGAGCCTGAGAATGGATGTAGGGGCGGTATAGCGAGGCGAATACAGCCTTTGATATTGTTCTTGCTGTAAGTCAGGCAGCATACGATGAATATGCATGCCATCCCAACTGGTCGGCAGTGCTGGCAAAGGGTACCTTTCGTAGGGCGATTCTGCCGGACCTGCAGTAGTAAAGTCACACATTCGCATGGTGGAGGTAGTACGAGCAAGGCACCAGGGAGCAGCGACTCGCTGTCCACTCGAGCGTACCACTCGCACAGCTATCCGACAGCACCAGGGCAGAGCCAACGTCCGTAACCGCAGCAGATGATGCCTCGCTTCCTCGCTTCCTCGCTGCGTGACTTGGCTGCGTGAGTCGTGCCTGGGGTGGCGAAACGCGAGCAGTGAAGATCTTTGCGTCTTTGCCCCGGGAATCCTCGACGGCCTTCGCCCGCCCACACCGCCCGCGCGCCGTGATGATACTTGGCCAGTCACCGTCGCTCGCTTGGCCAATGGCAGGGTTCAGTGGAGCAATTTGTTGAGCGCAAGCGCTGTCGCGGCTCTGCCCGGTGGGTTTGGGAGCATTCTCGCTCTCCGCACACCAAACTCACTTATAGAAAGTCCCTCTTGCTCTTGTCAACACTCTTTCCTCCTTCCACCGCCCTCCTCCACCACCCTCTCCCCTACTAACAGGGTGCTCCTCCTCTCACGCCCACCCCCAGACTCTCGTTACCACCGAGAGCCTACCAAGCAGACATACCAGGTAGCTTCTCCAGCTCACCTGCCTGCTTACGACCGACACCCGAGGAGCCAATTTCGCGGCACAAACACTCTTCCTTCCCACGAGATGCCTTCGCATCAGCCCGTCGCCGGCATGTCCGCCGTGGACCCGGCCTACCTCTCTAGCCAGCCCTCGGCTGCCTCCAAGCCGCACCCTCAAGAGCCCGTCAGAAACAAGGCCTACGACCCCAAGAAGCCTCACATCACTGAGACTCCGATGACAAAGAAGAACTGGTACAAGCACGTCAACTGGCTCAATGTCATCCTCATTGTTGGCATCCCCATGTGCGGTCTTGTTGCCGCCTGGTGGACTCCTCTCTACCTGAAGACTGCCATCTGGGCCGTTGCCTTTTACTTCGCCACTGGTCTCGGTATCACCGCCGGCTACCACCGTCTGTGGGCGCACACTTCCTACTCTGCCAGCCTCCCGCTTAAGATCTTCCTCGCTGCTGTTGGTGGCGGTGCCGTTGAGGGTTCCATCAGATGGTGGGCCCGCGACCACCGCGCTCACCACCGCTACACCGACACCGACAAGGATCCCTACAGTGTCAGGAAGGGTCTTCTCTACTCTCACTTCGGCTGGATGCTCATGAAGCAGAACCCCAAGAGAATCGGCCGCACCGACATCTCTGACCTCAACGACGACGCCGTTGTTGTCTGGCAGCACAAGAACTATCTCAAGGTCGTTCTCTTCATGGGCCTCATCTTCCCGACTCTCGTTGCAGGTCTCGGCTGGGGTGACTGGCTCGGAGGCTTCGTCTACGCCGGTATCCTCCGCATCTTCTTCGTCCAGCAGGCCACCTTCTGTGTCAACTCCCTTGCCCACTGGCTCGGTGACCAGCCCTTCGACGACCGCAACAGCCCTCGTGACCACGTCATCACCGCTCTTGTCACTCTCGGCGAGGGTTACCACAACTTCCACCACGAGTTCCCCTCCGACTACCGCAACGCTATCGAGTGGCACCAGTATGACCCCACCAAGTGGTCTATCTGGATGTGGAAGCAGATGGGTCTCGCCTACGACCTCAAGCAATTCCGCTCCAACGAGATTGAGAAGGGCCGTCTTCAGCAGCAACAGAAGAAGCTTGACCAGAAGCGCTCCAAGCTCGACTGGGGTGTTCCTCTTGAGCAGCTCCCCGTCATGGAGTGGGATGACTACGTGGACCAGGCTAAGAACGGCCGTGGCTTGATTGCTGTCGCTGGTGTTGTCCACGACGTCACTGACTTCATCAACGACCACCCCGGTGGAAAGGCCATGATTAAGTCTGGTATTGGCAAGGACGCCACCGCCATGTTCAACGGCGGTGTCTACTACCACTCCAACGCCGCCCACAACCTTCTCTCCACCATGCGCGTCGGTGTCATCCGTGGCGGCATGGAGGTCGAGATCTGGAAGCGTGCCCACGGCGAGAACAAGGACTTCATTAAGGATGCCGCAGGCAACCGCATCGTGCGTGCTGGCGCGCAGGTGACCAAGGTCGTCGAGCCTCCCGCGAGCGCCGGCACTGCTTAGATGACAACTGTCGGTCCGAGCATCGAACAATGAGACGAATGCATGCAAAAATTACATGGCGCGTTTAGCGAGTGGCCTGGGTTCTCGCCTACTTTCAAGAGAGGCAGGCGTTGTTTCACACTTTTTTTTTATGGGCTTTTACACCTACACATTCGCTGTACATAGATTTCCCACCCACGCTACCTACGGGGTGCGGTGATAAAGCTTAACTATGAGCTTCGTTTGGTGGACTAGTTAGCTAATCAGGTCGGAATCATAATGTACTTTGTACACCCAATACACTTTGTGCCTTTATCTATCCCCACTGTGGTTTCATCCCGATTTGTATATCAGGTGTTTTCGATCCAGTGGATGACTCAAGTAACGCCAGACTCTCAATTCTGCAGTACTTCTGCTGACATGCACACTGTGAACGAGGTAAGTGAGGCTGGCCCTCCATCTGGCGAGCTTAGAATCATTCATTCTTTGCCAGAGAATTGAGTGGTCACTTCATATTCCTTTCCTTCGAGTTCGGACTCTGACTTGGGGTAACTAGGGTTGAGCTGCTTGACTGTTTCGAGATGCATCTGACAACATCTAGCGGCAGCAACCCAAAATAGGGTCATGTACGGTATTCTTTTGATTCGTGGAGTTCCTGGTATGTCCACATGAACACGAGGGCCGTGTGTTGCGTCGTAGGTGAGGATATCATTTGTTCGTTACGTCCGAGCCGAAATGGCTTGCTTGGTGTCCGCTGAAGAGACTGCAACTTTGGCAACGCAAACAGTACTGATATTCCAGAAAACAACCAGAAGGAGAATGGATTTCTTTCTCCAATCCAGAACAGCTACACAAGCAATTCATGTTGACCGCATGGTCACATTGGAGTAAGTGTACGGTTTTGAAGTGAGTATCATAACTGCGCGTAAGTTTGCATACGAGATTTCAATGGTAAGTGAGGGCAGTGGTTGATGATGTGGGTTGCGCACTTGACTTCAGGAATAGCTGCAAAGCAGTGACAATAATATGATGGTCAGCACACCCAATTTATCAGTTTCGATTTACTCATTGTACACACAGGGGAGATATAGCCTTAGCAGTATTTAAATTTATGCACTTGCACTCCCTTGTTCGGTGAAGGCCCGCTTCAACTCTCCCACGCGACTCGCGACGCAGCCAACAGCATCACTTGGACTGGGGTATTTCCACTTCCTTGAACCACGATCAGACACTTCTCCAATTGCCCAACACCACATCAGCAATTATGGCAACCACCGACGGCCTCCCTCCTGACCCTCTGGCGCTTCTGCGCTCAGCGATTGCCGACTCAACTCTTCCCATCCCTACAACTACAGCAGATGCAACTGTAGCGGAACAATCTCTCGCGGGAGCCGGATACTTGGTGTTCAATCAGAACGGACAACACATCTCCATACCATTGTCGCAAGATACGCGCTTCATAAGCGTTGCGTCAGGAAACAAAGCTATCGATCTGCGCTCTGTCTTCTTTTGCTGGCAGAATCGCGACAAGGGCACTGGCGAGTACATCGCAGCGACACAGGAGCTCAATGGAGAACTTTCCAGCCTTGGAAAGCAAGAGACGGTCACCAACTTGGTTTTCGTGGAGAAGCTTGACTTGGTCAACTGGCTCAGTGGAGAGAGCGGCGAGGAAGAGAGCGAATTCATCAAGAGCTTGGATGACAACCTCCAAACAAAGGCGGAGGCGCGTGATGCTGCTGTCACTGCTGCAGGAGGTGAGGATGTAGAAATGCGCGACGCTGGCATCAGCGATGCTTCTGCAAGGAAGAGGGAAGAGGAGAGGCTACGTGAGATTTATGCGCTTGAGCGCAAGATGGGCGACCGCAACACGGTCCTGCGTGGTGTTAAGATACAGGACTTCAGCGCTATCCGCAAGCACAGTGCTGCATTCCACGTCAAGAACGCCAAAGGTGCGCCTGCGCCCAACGCACCGCTCAGCAATAACCCTGCGCTTCGACCGTCCGTCAAGAACTCGAGTGGCCGCCGTGCTGAGCCCATTATCCTGCTATCCCCGTCTGCTTCCAGTCTGATCCGCATGCCGAACGTCAAGTCATTCTTGCAAGACGGCCAGTATCAAGCACCCGAGACGGCGTCATCTACAGCACCCAATATTCTCCACCTTACACGCTTGCTTCCGTCCATCGACAACCAAAGACCCATGCGCTTTATTCTTGTCGATTCGCCAGATCAGTTCAGGCCCGATTACTGGAACCGTGTTGTCGCTGTCTTCACTACCGGTCAAGCGTGGCAGTTCAAGAACTACAAGTGGCAAGCACCTGCAGATCTGTTCAGCCACGTGCTCGGCGTCTACGTAGGCTGGAAGGGCGAAGTCACACCAGACACTGTGAAGGGCTGGGGCAGAGGCGTACTAAGCGTGGGCCTGGATAAGGGCAATGCAAGATGGCGCGACCGCGAAGTCGTGGAAGAGGTGTGGAGTGGCATTGAGCAGAGGATGAGGGCTATGGGTTGGTCCCGGGATGGGCCCCGGTAAGCTACTGTATGGCGCGGATTATGGCTGGCGGACTGGTTACCCGAGATGATCTGGCTTATGTGTGTGGGTGGGTTACTGTATCTGATATTCAATTGGCATGCGTTTGAGCGGGCGTTATTACTCTAAGTGGTTAGTGAACTATTCCTACGCTAGTTCCTCAGCTCGCTTACGACTTCAAGCTGAGATATAGCAAAGCTGAATGGAATACGGCCACAACAAGATACCCTGGCGCTCATAGTAAAACAAACACAGCCCTGGAGTCCCTTGCACTGACTAGATAACTGATATAATGCGGTAGGTCCCATGCATAAGTCTCAATCTCACTTTCCATCCATTTCCTCAACCTACACAAATTTGTGCTGTGTCACTCTCTACTAAATCTCATTGTTGAACATTCGATCAATCAAGATTCTTATACACTTGATCGACACCAGCATCAACAACAATGGCCACCGACTCCATCGTTCAAGATATGCGCAACACCAAAAATCCAGAAGTCCTCAGCCTCTCTCCTCATCCCGTCACCGGCCGACTCATCGACTCTCATCCTGGAGTGCGCATTCGGCCCATGAAAGTCCTCGTCCTCGGAAGCAGTCGTACCGGAACCGTCTCAATAATGGCTGCTTTGGAGCAGCTTGGCTACAACCCATATCACATGGCCAAAGGTAAGCTGTCGCACCAAGCGACGAAGATCAAAACCCGAGTCTATGACACCCACTAACACCCAATCTTTGCTGCACAGCCGTAAAGTCCCCCAAACTGAGCTTCGCCCTCTGGATCGAGGCCTTGCGCGCCAAGTTCCACGGCCAAGGCAAGCCCTGGGGCCGCGAGGAATTCGACCGCATCCTGGGCGACTACGACGGCGTCGAGGACGTTCCGACCATCTGCTTCGCCGAAGAGCTCATCGCCGCCTACCCTGAGGCCAAAATCGTGCTCAACAACCGCGACGTCGACCAGTGGCTGCACAGCATGGACAACACCGCCGGCCGCGTCCTGCGCTGGCGAGGCTGGGAGACGTTGTCGAAATGGGATCCCGCGCTCGTGGGGCCTTGGTGGGAGCACGGCAAGATCGTTTGCCCGGCGGCGTTCAACACCATGACGGATTACTCGCCGAATGGGCCAGCGCGGCAGGCCTTCTTCGATCATTATGCGCGGATCAGGGCTGTTGCGCCGAAGGAGCGCTTGCTGGAGTATCATGTGAGCGAGGGCTGGGGGCCGCTTTGCGAGTTCTTGGGTAAGCCTGTGCCTGAAGGGGAGTTTCCGAGGGCAAACGACGCGAAGGCGTTTGTGCGAGTTCATGGGTTTATGTGGTATTTGGCGCTGTCGAGGATGGTGGGGTCGATTGCTGTTATGAGTGCGCCTGTTGTTGCGGCTGCGGCGGCGTTTTGGTGGAGGGACGAGTTGGCTGGGATTGTGAGTAGGTGGCTGGCCTGAAGTGTAGGCGGTGCTGCTTGATATTGTCGAGGCGTTGTGTACGATGTGACACACCTGGTAGATACATTCCGTGTTGGTTCAAAGGTAGGGTTTGTTGAACACTCCCGCGCACTGCTTTCTTTCCCAATAGAAAGAAATTCATTCAAATGGTTTCGTTTACATCTTGACAAAAGCACGTTGCCTCAGTTTAACCTTAATATTGCAAAAGCTTATGACTTTTATGTTGCTCGTACTATCTACGACTCTGGTTGTCGTGTTGCCTATGACCCCTCATTGATATAATGAGAAAGTCTCATCCACCAAACCCCTCTACAAGTTCTCCTCCTTGATCTGCTGCGCCGTCTTCTTACCAGGAGCCACAAGAGTCGGCAAATCCCTGTCAAGATCGTACATCTTCTCTTCCTGAGCATCGTAGTGGTGGAACAAGAACCAGAACACGACAGCCGTACAAGCAGTAAAGATTGAAATGCCAGCATACATCCAAAGGATCTTCGGGTCAACAAGCACCGGGATCAAAGCCTCATTGAGCGCAGAGCCAAGCGCGTTGGTGAACAGGTAGATGCTCTGCACGAAAGACTTCATCGAGGGTGGCGCCTTGGTGTAAGCATATTCGAGACCGGTGACAGAGATGAAAATCTCAGCCAAGCCGATGAAGACGTACGCTGGCGTTTGAACGGCGATGTGGACGTTGTTGGGCAGCTTGGTCTCGCCGTCCATGCCCGCCGGGCAGGCTCCAGGGGCATCGTAGCAAGGGCCCGCGGAGTAGACGAGGTGCTGCACAATGGCGGCGTAAGCCATGCAGATGGCCGCGAAGCTGAATCCGATAGTGATACGCATGATGGGGCGGAGCTCGATTCCGCGGCGGCGAAGAATAGGGTACAGGACGCGGTCCAAGAGGGGAGTGAAGATCAAGATCGAAATCGGATCGAAGTTTTGCATGAAATCGTTAGGCATGCCGTAGCCTTTCATCTGACCTGTAAATTCACACATTTGTCAGACACCACTCCTCTGTGCAACATTAGGCCAGGAAACATACCTGCTTGAGAGACAAAGTTGGAGGAGAACTGTCCGTAGCAGACCCAGAAGATAGGATCTTTATATTGTCAGCAGATTGCTCCTCTTTTCACCGTATAATAACAAACTTACAGAAAATGAAGACCTTGCATGCCTTAAGAGCACGTTGGAGCTCGTCGACGAAGTGATCATTCCAAGGAACTGGCTTAGTGACACCGTTCGCTGCACGCCATGTCGGCTTTGGTGCATTGGTGTTACGCGACTTGATCATGATTCCAATAGCTTTGAAAGCATCGGTGATAATCTGGCCCTGAGGAGGACGAACGACGTATGACTTGCGCCTCAGAATCAGCACCAGAATACCAATGTTGAAGGCGCAGAAGCACATCAAGAAGGCAGTCCAGAAACCCTTCTCTTTCTCCATGAAGGGAGTGGCAATCAAGGAAAGAGAGCCAAGGTTGATGCACCAATAGAAGACCATGTAGATTCGCTGGTATGTGATAGCAGGATCGATAATGGTGCGTTCACCTGACTTCTGGGTCTTGATAGCCATCGTGCGGCGCTGGTATTGATCGGCGATCAAAGGTGCGATGTTGGACTTGATGCCACCAGTACCGAAGCCAATAATGATGATTGCTGCGATGTAGCCACCAAGAGCATGTCCGCCTGCGATCGATGCGGGCAGAGCACTTGCCCACAAGATCAACAAGCCGACCCAGTAGACACCGGCGAAGATCAAGATGGTGTTGTATTTGCCGAGGTATTGATCAGCGATAATGGCACCAAGAATGGGTGTCACTGTTGAGACAGAATTAGTAAGGCTTTTGGCGAGTTTCATGATGTTGGCTCATACCATAGCAGAACCACTGGAAGAAGAGGTTGAGGCCAGTAGCACCTTGGTGGCCTAGGCCAAGTCCAGGCGCTCCATCAGCACCATTGGAACGGTGGCTGATGTAGTTCTGGAACAGTCCTTGACAGCCATAGTAGCTAACTTTCATCAGTCACGCTCATTGCTGAAAGAAGTCTTGTTCACACTCACGTGAAGCGCTCTGTCAATTCGACAATGGCGATCAGGTAGGCTGCCGCAGGCAAGTTCTCACCCACTCTACGGAGAGAGAGCTTCTCTTGTTCATTTGGCTCTCCACCATCTGGAGTAGGGTCCATCTCGACATCTGTAGGCGTGACATCGGCGTGCTTCTCTTTGGTGTCAGCCGGGCCGATGTAGCCACCCGCTAGATCACGTTCCTGGCCAGGAACACGCTCGGAGAACTCCTGGTGTAGCCTGTATCACGTGTAAGCTTCTGCTTCGGTGTGTGTTCTGATTCGAAAGTACTCACTCTGCAGCCATGTCTTCGTGATTCTGCGCCATGATGATATTGCTGCAACTCCCTCACAAAATGCAGACAAAGCGGACGTGTTGAGGCGTGTGATCACTCGAGTCGAACGAGAGAGGGAGACAGGCTGGTTTTAAGAGGCTCATGCCCCTCGGCCCATTGACTGGAAGGGTGCACATGGTACTGTACCGTCGTACTGCATGACCTGGATCAGCAGAGTGCACGCGAAAAACGAATTAACTTCGTCGGCTGTGCCGTGGGGTTGCAACGTTATCGTTAGCGAGAGTTTGCTGTCGAATGGTACTGGGCGCCTGCATAGAGGTAGGTGATCGGGTGGCGTCCAGACTGTCCGGGGTGGGGAGGATACGATGCTTCCTTAAGGTCATCTTGTTTCGATTGGCTAAAATCGTACCGTTATCTACAAGATTGCATGCCATTCCAGCTGTGCATAGACACGATCATCCACGCGAGCACACATTCATGTCAGATTGATCAGTATTGACATCCAGTACGAGCGATTTTCGAGACCATTGCAGTCTTCAGCTCCGGTGATCCATGCGTTTGCCAAGAGTGTTTACATGAAGCTAGTGGATGTGGCGCATTCTTGATGAACCCAAGGCTGCGCTTGGAAGTTGTTAAGATTTGCCCAAGAGCTGCCACGCTCTATTAGCATAGGCTTATCACAGCGCCAGCCGCAGTCGCCGAGATGCATGTCTGTATAACATCTCTAAGTCAACTCTTACACATGGGCTGTGTGCACTTGTACTGATGTTGCTCATCAACATTTTCAAAGGACAAGCGACATCCCACCTCGGCTAAAGACCCAACCTTCGCCGCACGACAAGGTTAATACCTTACTATTGCAGCATAGCGTATATGGTCTCGACAGGGCCAGAATCCTTCGTTCGGTGGTCAGCAGGGCGCACTCGTTTCAATCGTTGCCGAAGGCCGAAGCGCCAATACTGTAGCTGGACTTAAGACGGGCTGTCGGAGTAGGACCAGAGTCGGAGTTCAATTTTAGCGCTACGGCTGTTCTCGGCTTTGTACCAAAACAGATGCGAGGCTTGAAGATCGCCTTGCCTGTTTCCAGCCATCATGTAATGAACATGGACAAAGGGCGTGTATGGCATGTCGTTTGTCAACGACTTTCCCCATGGGGTCGTAAAGTTGCGGAGAGGCAAACCGTTAGCATAGCTTTTGATGTTTTGCAGGGACTACCTCTGTACTAGTTTGCCATTCCGTGGAGATATTTGCTCCACATGGATTGATGATCGGGCCAGGGTTAAGCAGATCGCCCGGTATCGTCGAGTCTCGTCGTCTACTGGCAGTCTCCTCTCACGATGCATCTTGTGTATCGTACGTTCTGCACGGACTTGATATTCTTAGTCTAAGACCTGTAATACCTTGCCTCTCTTGCGTGCAGCGCTGTAAATGTAAGCTCAATATACTCAGTGTTGATCTCAGATGCATTGCGAATTATGAAACCTTCCCACTCCGCCGCTGCTCAGATTTAACGAAGTGGTAGGTAGGCATCGAGCAGAACCTTGAGAGCTGGAGTATCGACAATTTCAGTAACGGTATGGATGCAAGCGGTCGCTGTCGAGCTCACTGTTGCCCCAGAAAGTAGCCGTTCTGCAGCGGTATATCACAGGCATGCACTATCTAATTGTCATAAAGCGTGCAACAGATACCTAGCCATCAGCACCCTGATGGTCCATGTATGTTGATCTCCAGGCGGCGAAGTGGCAGGTGCGATGGCGCAATTGAAGCTTATCTAAACTCACTCTTCGAGAGCAAAAAAGCATCTCAGCGAGTGTTCCTCTCGTGATAAGATGACAAGCCCTTAACGACAGACTTGTGAACATTTCCACTGGACAACATGTTGCCACATGTGTAGTGCAACATTGCAGTGATGGATTGTTGCAGTGATGGATCGGCAAGTCTACCTCGTTTTTGATACATGCAACATCAGAACATGGATATAAAACCAAGGAGATGGGAACCTGACTGCAATGTATCAATAAACAAGTGGAATCGCCCGCCACTTCGTGGCGACAGAGCTAGGCCCGACTTAGCAGCTCAAGAGGAGATGAAGGTACGTTGGGTTTCTTCAAGTTGCACGAGTATGCACAGTCGAACATCAAACCGTCGACGGAAATGCTGGGCTCCTTAATAGGTACCCAACGTGGCAGTGTTAGAATGACGGAGATTCGTGCTTCCAAGGCCCCTACACAAACGGTTCTCTCGACCTACATACTGGGTGATACCGAGCTTCTTCCACAGCACCTCTCTCAGTGGAAACTTAGCGATTTGCTATCCAAGTAACTCTCTGGTGATGGCAGCCTGAAACAACCGTGCGTTAGCTTGTGCGCACAAGGTAGTGTATACATGCACGCAGCGCAGGCTATGAATCGCGACCCCAACCGAGGACAAATGTAGGGACTAACTGATACCTCACCTGGAGATACCAAGTTGATGGGTGTGCATAGTGCGTTTCGAGATGCAGTTTCGCAGGTCAGGCTGGGAATAGATGGAAAGTCTTTTTTGTGATTGATCGAAGGGCGGAAGGATGGGCTTCGGGAAGAGCATGGCGGCCCAAGTGTGGATCCACGGCATGGTTAGAGCAGCCCGCAAGGCTGATCAGAATACCACGGACACTAAGAAACAGCACGCATGATAGCCTTCCTGATGCCGTCACGGTACTACATAGCCACACAGTGATTATTGCGGCCTGATACCACCACGCCTCGCACTGTTCTTCATATCGTCCAATTTCTCCCACTGCCAGGGGAGCCTTGCTACCACCCCGCCAACTGCGCGCTATCTTCCAGGAAAGCCGTGAGCGTGACGTATGTCCACATGAGCATCGTCCCTCCCAGCCACTACCACGACGACTTCTTCCTGCATCCTGCACGCACCACGACGACGTCGCCTTTTTGCACGCCGGCTCCTCTGATATCATCCGCTGCAGGCTGCTGTGCGCTCTGTCCATATCGACTCCTGCCTCTTGCCTTGAGCACCGCCGACACTGTCTCAGTGACCAACACCACCGCTCTCCACCACACCCCGCACCTGACCAACTCCAACTCACTCGTGCAGCGACGACCAGCGACCAGCGGCCATGTCTCGTTTCAACAGTGGCTACCGACAGTCGGCCGACGACCTGGCCTACGGCGACTACCCTCCTCCTCAGCGATGGGACAGAGACCGCTTCGACAACTTCGCCCGTGGCCCACCCGAACCTCCAAGGGGCCGCTTCGAGGAGGATTATCGCTACACTGAGCGAGGTCCACCTCCTGGGGTCGCAGTGCAAGACCGCCCGTATAGCCGTGGACCCCCGGCACGCCAGGTGGACGAGCGTGAGCGCATTTTCCAGGATACCTTCGTCGAGCGCGCCCCGCGACGCAGGACAGACAAGGAGCTTTTTGGCGAGGTCGACCCACGTGAGCTTGCGCAAATGGCTCTTGCGCCCTACAAGCCGCGCGAGCCTGAATATGACCCGTATGCCGCTCCACCCCGACCTGGCCTGCTCAGACGCCAGAGCAGTTTGAATACCTTTGACCGTCGCCCGGCCGGGCCTCGTTACGACAGAGAAGAGTATCGCATGGCCCCTGACGTCCCGATCCCGTTGCCGATTAGGCGCCCAGACCATTATGAAGACTATCATTACTACGACACCCATCACCCAGATGAGAACTACCGCGAGGTAGAGATCAAGCGTGAGCGATCGGTGCATCGCCGCCGCGGCCGCGCCAAGAGCCACAAGAGCTCCAAAGCACCGTCTACGAAAGCGCCTTCTACGAAAGCGCCATCAACTGTCAGGTCCTCAAGCTCGTCTAGTAGCAGTAGTTCCAGCTACGAAGAATCGACAGTGAGCGCTTCGCCGCCTCCGCGGATTGGCAAGAAGGGCAAAACCCGCATGCCCAAGCGCCTGGTGCACAGGGATGCTTTGCACGACTTGGCATACCCATATGACGAGGAAGAAGATTTCTTCATGCTTCGCATTGCCCTGGAGAAAGACCAGATTGATGAGGTGATCAAAATCAGCGAAATGTACAAAGCAGGAGGTTCGTATCATGGCTGTCTCTGTGGTGAGGTACTCCGCTAACAATTGAGTAGATAAGAAGACCGTCTACAAGTATGAAGAGAAAGTCGAAGAGGCGCCAGCTCCACCGCCGGAGATGGGACATGAGGAGCTCATTCGCAAGGAGTACATTAACCCACCTTCAGACTTCGCTCCGTCGACGATTAAGTCCCATCACTCTCATCACACTCATCACACTCATCATTCTCGGCACTCATCACACCACTCCAGATCTCGCCGTGCGCCATCGCCGAGTGTCGCACCATCTGGCACCCGTCACTTGTCACCTCCACGCAGCGAGCGCAGCCACCGCACCCGCGGCCGCAGCGCGTCAGAAGCAATATTCTCGGAGCGCAAGACAGTGGTCGAAGAACAGATACCGGCCCCACCAGCACCACCACAGGCGCCAGAGTTCTTTGAGGAGCGCAAGACGATCATCGAGGAGCGTGCACCTGAGCCATCACACGCTGGGACACTCGTTGTTCAAGATCGCGAATACCGCAGCCAGCGCGATATTGAGGCCGAAATTCGTGCCCTTGAGCTTGAACGCCGTGCTTTGCGCCTGGAGCGTGAAGACCAGGACAGGATGGCACTACGTCTGCGCGACAGGACTGACGAAGAATACCAACTTGTTGAGTACCGTGATCGTCGCGACAGAGAGATCATTCCTATCGTGGAGAGGAACCCCAGCCCTCCGAGGAACGTTATCCGCGTGGAAAAGGACCGAAAAGGTAGGATGGCCTTGGTTCGGTCTGCTCATTGATTCTACCTCTGTCCGGTGGGTAAAGCCATGTCGGATTCCTGCTTTTGCTCGAATGCTATGACAGGACATTCACTGATTACGTTTCTTTCAATAGCTCGCCAGAGGGAGAAGCAGGCGAAGAAAATCGCTATCGCTATGGCCACACTTACCTAGCGGTTTGCTGTGTACTCACGACTCTAAATTGGTCAAGCCAGTTTGATCACCATTTCCGGATACGTGACGACTTTACGACCGCGAAGGATGGGAAAGGAAAAACATGGACATCCACCAAGCTGGCTTGGTGTTTGGCTGTAGTTGCATAGATATGCTGGATCGAGATAACAAGTCCCCGGGAAGGACGTGCATGTCATTCCATTTTCTTGATATAGACCGCCAAGCAAGCAATCGCGGACGAGGATATCCCCACGGCCTTAACGAACAGTAACGGTATAGCTAGATGTTTGCAAGTACGATTGGCGTTTGGTTCTATCAGTCCCGCGTTCCATCTCTTGTGTCAGGTGACTGCTTGGTCATTTCTAATTATCAGTGGCCTCTCTTATCCCGGACGATTGCCTTTCCATGAAGTACCCGACATTGCGATTTATTCGCACACGATATGCTCGCATCGCCAGCACTGTCAAAATACTGGAATCGTCACCGCAGCAATGTTCGGGGGAAACCCAACAAAGTCACGTGATACCGACTATCTGGTCACCACATGTGCTTCCCTACGCAGGTACCAGCAGGCATCACCTCATTCTGCTTCCAGAGAGACATCGAAATACGGGCGTACGCTGGCTGACAAGCTTGAGGTAAGACGTCTAAGATGTCTCGTCGTTGGTCTTAGTGTGGAGGACAACGCTTTGACGTTGACTGAACATGAGGACAGCGAAGAGCTATTGACTTTTGGAACCATTTTTCTGCACCTGTACAGTCTCGTATAATTTCCAGTCCTTCCCGTGGACTTCAAGTGCTAATTCCTTCGACTCCAAAAACATCTTCGCTCCCGTTCCTGCAGGAGATACAAACCATAGTTTACCTACTACTCAAGATTGTCGATACCATGGCCGATTCAGCTCACGGCGCCGACGAAGTTCCTGCTTGCGCGCAAAGAATTGAGAATATGGCAAGCGCTGATCCTGCCACCGAAGACCGCGGTGCCCACGGAGATGTCTCTCGCGCTGTCTACAACGTGGATGCTCACGTCCATCGAGATGCTGCACCAGCTCGTAGCCAGACTGCTTATCCCGCTATGGCACTTTCTGCAGCAGCTCTCGGCGCTCACGATGCCAACAACGCTGGTCACGCTGTTGGGAACATCGAGGCTTGGGCGCACGAACAGTCAAGGTTGGTGTCGTCCGGTCATCACATCCCGCCGCAATCGCCGCAACAATCCTTTGAGATCTCAAGGGTAGCAACCTTGAACCAACATCGGCGAGACTACCATGATCCTGATGAGCTCCCTTCTATCCTCGCGGGACAAACGGCGGATTCTACGGGAGAGACAACGCTTCCTCCGATCAGACCGCTGCTCGACGTGGCTGATGCGCAAGCGCAGCACCGCGTGCTTCCTCCCGGCCATCTGAGAGACACGCCGAACAACTGGGTGCCCGGGCGCGGCATATCGTATGGACACCGCATGGCGCGCCTAGAGGCTCTTAGGTTCGAAATCGCTCTTCACGAGCTCGACTACACGTTGTACTGTCTCCATCACGATCTCCAGAGGCACCTGTGTGAGCGATGTGAAGGCTGTCGAATGCGATTCGCACCCTTGCGACCGCCCTGATGCGTGGCGAAGAGTCTCATCCGGCTCGAACAGCCGTGGTCAGCATTTCCACTGGCGTCCATGAGCATATATGGGTTGGGAGAATATGGCTGGAGCACATGAAAACTATCATCCGGCGAGACGTCGAGCACCGGGCTTTCGACGACATGCATATTCTGAGCCACCACGAATGTCGCGTGCAGTGCTGCGAGTGCCCGTTTCGAACCTCTTCTCCGGCCGCGTCGCCCTACATGGGTTGTGAGGATCTGGCTGCAGCATGTGGGAATCCAGCCTCCAGTGAGACGTCGACCGGAAACTCTCGGTGGCACGCGTAATGTGAGCCACCGCGAACGCCGCGTGACAGTGCTTCGAACGCCCGAGACCATCATGTTCGTTGTGAGGTTCCATCGTGAATTTCTTGCGAAGCGACCATGGTATTGCTTCTGGGGGCTTCGAAAGGCAGCCATCATCGCCATGAGTTTTGCGTGGACAAAGATCTTCGCTCCATTGTGACATTGCATCTTTCTTTACGGCATTCATAGGCATCGGGCAGCAATCAAGGCAGTAATCTGGAGCTTTTCGCGGCGGAAACAATCGGGTCTGTTACGGCATTAGGATTTCGTGATAGGCTAAGTAGTGGCATTAAGGTAGAAAGTAAAGGTGAAGCAATCTTCGTACGTCCGATCACAAAGTTCCCTTCTTCTCGCCGGTCCTGAATCGCCTGCGACCTGCACAGACAAATCCTCGATCGCAGCATCGTGTTCAAACGCTAAACTCCTTCACATGTCGAAGGTCTTGAACGACGCTTCACGCGCCGATCATCGCAAGGTCCCCACTCACCACTTCATCATCCTCTCCGTGTGACCTCCTTCAGCATTACCACTAGAAGTCTCCGAACCAGGAGGTGGGTTGGGGTAATACCACGCACATATCGCGATGAGCACGTATACGAAGACGCACAGCGCGCCTTCGAGATAGTCGCTCTTTTCATCTCTCAGGAAGTTTCCAACCACGATGATAGCGAGGATAAGCATGATAGCGTCAAACATTTCGAAGTTGAGGCTCATGTCCTTGTTCAGGCCCCAGCCGACCAGGACGACGAGAGGAGTGTTGAGCAGCGCAGTCTGGATGGATGCACCCAGAACGTGAGACAGGGCGAAGTTCATCTGGTTGTCGTAAGCCTCGTCCATGGCGGTGATGTGTTCGGAGAATTTCTCAACGACCGGCACCAGGATCAGTCCCATAAAGCTGTCGCTGATGCCCCGGTTATGCACGATCCACTGGAATATGTTAGAAGCGTATCTTTGAAAAGGAAAGGACAGGATTAGACTTACTTCGATCTGCTGTACCAGAAACACGGCCATGAAGGACACAAAAGTGACACCGATGACCACTCCAACGACAGCCTCCGTAAAGGTGAGTTTTGCTTTAAGCAGGTCCTTGTGCCTATCATGGTCTTGCTTCTCGTCGGCCTCCAGAATATCCTCGTATAAGCCGTGGTGAGATCGTATCTGGAACCACAAGTATACGCAGAAGGCTAGCAATAGCATGATGGCTGTGATACGTGAAATGTGTAGTGCTCGCGCTTCCAGGAATTCGGGCTGGTAGTTGGACGAGAGCGAATTGTAGAAGATCGAGGGAATGACAAGACCCATACCAGCGACCAGCATGAGGTTACTGCCGACTTCGCTGATGGCTTCGTGGAATGTCTGATTGGGGTGGAAGATACCACCAATGAAGAAGCACAATCCCAGGCAGAGCAGCAGGTTGGCAAGCAGAGAACCGAGAATAGCGGCACGAATGATAGTCACGCCCTGGCCGCCAGGCTGCTTGATCAAGACCATGAACAACACAATCTCGACGAGTGAGCCAAAAGTCGTCTCGAGCACTACGCCCAGCACCTTGGGTAGCTTGCGTGCTAGCTCCTGACCAGCAAAGCCAACCAAGTTAGCGGCTGGAACCATGCCGATGTACGCCGTGATGAAGATCCAGAGTTCAATGTTATTGCTCGGGTGATTGTAATGGAAGTGCAGAACCATGGCCGCGATGGTAAAGGGCCACAGGATGTTGGTCAACATGCTTGCTTTGCATGAAGACTTGGCGCAGATGGTAACAAACTTGACAGGATTGAACCAGCTGCGGCCACTCTCGCCGTCATGCTCGATGTATTTGGTCGTCCTGGGATCGCGCTGACGAGCGGCTTCCACGTCTCGCGCGCGTTTCTCTTGGATCGCCTCTTCTTGAGCTGGCGTTGGTCCTTGATCTTTGCGCTGGAAGACGCTCACTTTGCCCCGGCGCCATGATTGCGTACGCTCATGAGGCTCAGGCTGGCCCGGTGGTGGCGGCTTGGGCCGACTGGTCATTTTGCAGGATGAAGAATGGTTGTCGGATAAGCTGGAAGTGTTGTGGTTCTCACACTCAAGAGATGCCGTGAGGTGTCGTAGGGTGGCTGGGGTGTGCTTGCACTCTGACAAGGAGGTATAGCAATAAGTAACGCCTGTCAACAAGCTAGTAGGAGTGTTCGCGTCGCTGCGGAGGAAGGAGCCCGAATTGACTTTTGTCGCTCACTTTCCCAATGGCACGAGAAAGAGCCCAGAAGATGCTAGTAGTGGCACGTATAACGCGTCGAAGCGAGAAGCGCAACAAACACTGAAGAGTAGGAAAAGAAAGTAGCGCAGAGTCCAGGCCTGCCAGCGCATGGACATCATTACATGCCTGCTGTCGGACCAGTCAAACGCCATGTGCATCATTGGAGAGCTACCTGCGATGCCCGTGAGCCTGTTTGTCTGCATGAAAACACGCCAGGTGAGTTGGCGCCACTCAAGCTCATTCGCCCAGGGGCTTTGTCTCGATCTGGGCAAGCGATGGGAAACACTTTCTTGGAACGGCGCCGAGCTGTGGCTTGCCCTGGTGTGCACACGCGAGGCGGTCAGCGAGGATGATCAGCCATCGAAACGACAAATTTCCCTCAACCAGGGCAAAAAGATTTCATGTTCCATTGCACGGCCACGGCATGTCATCCCAATCTCAAACCAGGCTCCACTATCGTGGCATTGCTGTGTGGGGTTGCAAGAACGACGTGGTGACTTGGTGGAGCTTGGTAAAGCCTATTGTGCTTAGCCTTTCTTGACATTTGCTCTCCCGCGGCTCTCTCCTTGCATCCTTGCTGTTCAGGAGAGCCTTGGCCTATGTCATAGGCAATTAGGTAGGCTCACCACTGGGATGAAGAACACATCAGTCTCCAATGTAGGTACTGCTCCACTCTTATTTGGTCGCAGATATCTGCCACTGTAGCCTATGCCATCATCTTGAGGACCCTGTCTGCGCGTGCGAACGACTCATTGCAGAAACTTGAG
This sequence comes from Cladosporium oxysporum, assembly GCA_035771495.1. Lineage (NCBI taxonomy): Eukaryota > Fungi > Ascomycota > Dothideomycetes > Cladosporiales > Cladosporiaceae > Cladosporium > Cladosporium oxysporum. The sequence continues at coordinate 1,362,059 of JAWNKS010000007.1, forward strand.
GATAGAGATGGACGTTCCCGATGCGTTCAACCAGCAGGATCCGACCATGAGCTCTCCAAATGCAATAGGGATCTTGGGAGACGGCTTCTCGAACTAATAGCTGTGCATGAACTCTAGAGCGCGAGCGAGGTGCAGCACCCACTGGTTTACGAGGTTCAATCGAGCGCGCTTGACTTTGGCACAAGCCAATATGCATGATTCATGAACCTCTAGTACTCTTGTACACAATCTCAAGTCCGTATTGCGCTGGTATCACCACTAAAAAGCCATGGAGGCGATTGGCGCTGTCAGCGGTGTTGTCGCTCTCGTGGAAACGACGAGTAGACTTGCGAAGAGCGTCCACCCTGGCCCGCCAACGAACAAATGAGCCCGAAGGTAAGATATCGTGTTGGGGAGAAGCAGATACCTACACAATCATGATAGACTTTTCGCTTCATACTGATACATAGTCTTCGAGAAACCCATGCGCTCGCATTCACCACCCACAAGCTGCCACGAAGCTTACTTACGTCCAAAACGCTGTTGCGAGAAATTCACTCGAAGTACACTGTCAACGTGCTCAACGAATATGTTCATATGGACCCTACTGCCACTTGAGACTATGATGGAACTGCTCTACACGTGGCAGCCATGTCTTCTCTCGGATCAGACATCGACGCCTTGGTGGCTCTTGGCTGCGACCTGGACCACGTCGGCAAGCAGGAAAACACAGCATTGGTTTATGCCGTCAAACATGTGAACCCATCTGCGTATTACAAAGACGGCAGCGGCGAGAGCTCCGCACGATGTAGACTGTCGGACAGACGAGGATGATTTGTTCAGGGATGCAGTGGAGATGTTACAATGCACGTAACGCTCTACCAAATGCTGTAAGAGTGGGTGGAAGAATACATACTTAAAATAAGAGAGAGTATGTGCACATAATTGAATGGAGAGGCATTACATCTTCAGCGGAAGCATGGTTACAGTAATTCAAACCAGGACTTCGACGAAGCGATTATATATGTTGCATCGTATACGACCATAGGTCAGTGGAAACCTGGCATCCCGGCCAAGATATTTCATTCTCGCCCTCGTTGACAATCACATGATCCCAGCGTGTTGTTGTTGGTGCCTTGTGGGAGCCAGTCAAAGCCGATGATTGAGATCCAGGATCCGGTCTCTGCACCCGACGCACCGGTGAGCGGCAATGAGTCAATACTTGGGAGCGTGGCCTGTGATAAGCGCCCTGAGTGTTGGGGCCAGCAGAAAGTAACCCCTCTTCGCCAAATATGTGGTGCCCCGGGAAAGGCGCGAGGTCAACAGGGATTTCACGATAAATTGTGTTGCGACAATGTTGGACCAATATAACAATTAAATGACCACCTGTCTATCAGTTTGATGGAACGAGCGGTGAGAAGCCAGGCTCTCTTTAAACCCAGCTGCAGCCCAGTGCTGTTTGTTTGCTGCTGAGCGGGGACTCTATCGTAGACGAAGCACTCACAGCATCGTCGACCTCAAAAATTACTGATACATTGTTGAAAATTACACCCTCACCCACTGGTTGTGCTTGATGAGTTCCTTCTTGGGCTACTATGATGTAGTCTCAAACATCAGATCACCAAGTTGAATTGGACCGTCCAGAGACTTCCATTTGTGATAGATCATATTCCTGTAGATTCCCGGATCTAGAGCGCCTGAAGCTGCAGCTGACCGTTCACGACCAGGGTAGCATATTTCTCGTTGCAGCAATGTGCATGCTCTCTCCGTTCGCTCCGTTTGCCTCCCCTCGCATATTTACATCGTCTGCTCTCAGGCATTCGCCTCAATTCCCCGTTGTCATTCTCTCTTCTTCCAATCCCACAACTACACCCCCGGCAGGTGGACGCTCGATATATTCACTAAAATGAAGCCTACCGCTAAACAGATCAAGCAAGCAATGGGCGGCGCACCCCAAACGATCGTCGTCATACACCCTCCAGTTCCAGAAGACGTAGGTTACGTGGTTGCCGGACAGGATATGCTCCAGCTTTCAGGAAACGAATGGCAGCCCCTTCCATACACCTCCAGGCTGGGAGTCGAGATTCTCTATGCGGCTCCAACCACGAGCGAGTCACCATTGTTCACCATTGCAGCCGACACAAACGCCACGCTCGAGACCTTGACGCGGGAGTGTAACCCAAGCTCGCCGTCGTTCGGAAACCCTGAGCGGACCTCCAGCAGCGGCGTGGCGTTCAAGTTCGCAGACGACAGCAAGGCCATGAGCAAGGCAGTTCTGGAGCCGCTGGTTATGTTCATCAACGAGCGGTTCACAGCCATCAAGACTGCTCTCGCCGGTCTTGAAGGCATGGTTCAGGCTATCAAGGAGTATGAGAAGTTGACTCCGCAGGCGTTCAGAGTGCTGTTCAAGAAGCATCGTGCGGATCAAGAGAATGCGTATCCGCGCAAAGGCTGGAAAGCAATTGAGTGCCCGGTGGCCCCGAGCATGACCAATTGCGAGACATGCGGCAAGGCGGAGGATGCGGTTGCGGGAGGAAACGCTTTGCAGCAGTGTGGTCGGTGCAAGAAGGTGCGCTATTGTGGCAAGGCTTGTCAGGCGGAGGACTGGAAGGCTCACAAGCCTTTCTGTCCGAAGTAAAGTTGACGTGCCTCGACATGTTGATGTTAGTTATTTAAGGTTGAAGTTGCACTCCTGTGCGGCGCTTCCCAGCGCTCGTATTCGTTCTGCAACTTTGTCCCTCCAATGCTTATGCCTTGAACATTACACGCACATCCCATATACTTCACATGATCGCACAGCTTCCCCAATTCCTCCGCGCTTATTTGCGATGAAACCTCGTTGTCCGCCAGTAGGATGTCGAGCAAAGGTGTTGCATTGTCCATCGGGTACAACAAGCCCGACAAACGAAATCGTGTGCCGGCTTCCTGTCTGTATCAGTCGCAAACCCTATCGTTATCGCTTCCACGAAAACAGGGCCCTTGTCGATGCCAGATATACAACATAAGAACCAACGAATGTGTTTGATGAAGGAGACAGAGGTAAAGGACGTCCGAATCTCTGCCAACGATCAATCGAATAAGCAATCACTTATTGTAGCTCTCTAAATTTACAATGAAAAAAATTCCTCGACAGCAGCAGTGAACTGATCAGGATCTTGTAACGGCGCAAAGTGGCTCACACCAGTCAGTATCCGAATCGAGCTCCCTTTGATGACGCTGTGCAATCTCTCCGGAACGCCCAGGTTGACGGCTTCCTCGTGGTCTGCTCCGACGATTATGACACGGCTTCCATCGATAGTACGAAGCTGCTTGTCCGTCATTTGAGGAAGCGTAGCTCCCATAGTAGCGACTTTGGTAGCAAAAGCAGTGAAGTCAGCGTCGGGTTGCAGCTGAGCATACTCTGTACGGCAGCGGCTGACGAATTCCGAAAATATCGATGTGTTCGAAAACGTGGCGTTAGCCTCTTGAACGGTAGCTGTGGTTCCAAAAAGGAATGCTTTGTTGATAGATTTTGCTTGAGTGGAGTTTGACAGGGCAGACAGAGTCGTCACAGCGCCATCAGACCAGCCGACAACGTTGTACTTGTGTATACCAGCGGCCTTCAGTTGCGCAGCAGTGTCCTCAGCGAACCCGTCGTAAGTGAACACGTCATCTTTGTTGAACGTCGAACGGCCGTGGCCTCGACGGTCCAAAGCAATCACGTAATGCTTGCGATCAACAAGACGTGAAATGACCGATCCGAAGTATGCCGAATACCCTAGACCGCCGTGGTCAAAAACGAGGGGGATACCGCCGACTTGCTTGTTATATTCTTGCATCCAAAGCTGGACTCCATCGATCGGGGCTCTGCTCGAGTTGATAGGGGATGGTAAAGCTGGCGTTGGTGGTAGGGTTTGCCAGAGAGGAAGCTCTTGGCTCGAGACGAATCCCTGAGCGAGCGCTCCGAAAGAGAATAGACGTTTGAGCAGCATCTAGTATTGAAAAGTATTGTTGGCTGTATGACTGTCCGGCTGAATTTAGGAAGTTGAAGTAAGAATTCGTTCAATGAAGAATAGTACAATGTGTGTATATTGTGGCGAATGAGACCGGTATACAGGAGTGAGGTAGGCACATAAGAAAAAGCAAGGCACATAGTGTAGATTTGAAGCACCCAATTTATACTGCGACAAGGCGCCCAGTGACCGGAAGCCTTTCCAACCGTCCTAGGTATAGCTGACTGCACGTGCAAAAATCCTACTCAAACCAATCTATAAAGACTTTGCAATTATACAAGCTCCAAGGAAGACACATCTCGGACAATGCACTGCGGCATGTGCATCAGGAAAGTATCGTAAAGCCCGAGGTATAAAGTTCATACTAATATATTAGACATTGATGCGTTGCGACTGAAGCCTGATGCCGTTCGAGAAAGTTTACATGTAATGTATTTAGTTTTGACGTTGCCCTAATTCATTATATTTTTGTGCACCAGTCTCTAGCGATCGAGAAGCGACGACCAAACATCCAATCGAACTTAGATGAGTAATACGAAATGGGCTGTCTCATGTAGATTCCGCTAAGGTGCATAAATAAAGGTACGTGACTCCCTGGCACTTCGTACCTCATGGCCTAGTCTGTAGACGAGGTTTGCCTAGATTCCGAAAGAACCGGGCATCCCGCCTGTTGTATGTCTTTGTCTTTCTGTTGTCTAGCCATCCTGCATGGGTCCAGTAACTCAACTGATCCATCGTCTCGGTGTCCTTTTATCTTGGTACTGAACATACGTTAGTATTCGGCGACCGCTACAGAATTCGAGTGCGGTTGCAAAGACGCGAAAATGCTAGCAACGGATCATATGAAAGTTTCATTCAATGTTTTGGGCATTATCGTACTCTATGTTCATGCAGTCGGAAAAGAAAGGAGTGGTAGAGTCGCATTATATGCGCTCACCCTCCAAGATGGGCCTTGCCTCCTCGGATCTCCACCAGCTCACGCCCTCCTTGCCAGGATACTCGAACCTGTCCATGCTCTCGGGCTTCATCTCGACACTGTAACCAGCCTCGGTAGGTGTGGTGTAGTAGCCATCTTTGATGACACTGGGGTGGAAGAAGTGCTCGTGCAAGTGGTCGACATACTCAAGCACAGACAGCTTGCCTGAGACCACGACGTAGTCGATGGTGGACAAGTGCTGGGTGTACTCCGGCAGACCGACACCGCCGGAGTGCGGCACGATGGGCACGTTGTACTTCTTTGCGACAAGGAGGATGGCGAGGACCTCGTTCACACCGCCCATGCGGCAGGCGTCGATCTGGCAGACATCGATGGCGCCCTGCTGGATCAATTGCTTGAAGATGACACGGTTCTGGCACATCTCGCCAGTGGCGACACCGATGCCGTAGGGCTTGAGAGCCTCGCGGATTGCCTTGTGGCCGAAGACATCGTCGGGAGAAGTAGGCTCCTCGATGAACCAGGGCTTAAACTCTGCCAGCTGCTTCATGTATTCGACGGCCTCGGGCACGGACCAGACCTGGTTGGCATCGACCATGAGGATGTTGCCCTTGTCATAGCCGATCACGTCTCTGGCGATCGTCAACCGGCGGCGATCAGCTTCTACTGAAGTGCCAACCTTGAGCTTGAAGTGACGGTATCCCTTGGCAAGAGTCTCTTCCAGCAGACCCTTCATCTTGTCCTCGCCGTAGCCTAGCCAGCCAGCACTGGTTGTGTACGCTGGGACTGCACGGTTTGCCTCAGCCTCCTTGATTCTCTGCGCCTTGCCGCCCTCCTCTTTCTTGAGCATCTCAATGGCCTCCTCGGGAGTGATAGCATCGGTAAGGTAACGGAAGTCAATGCACTTGACAAACTCCTCAGGGCTCATCTCAGCAACGATCCTCCAGACAGGCTTGCCGAGCTGCTTTGCCCACAGGTCCCAGATGGCGTTGACAACAGCACCGAGAGCAAGGTGGATGACACCCTTCTCGGGTCCGATCCATCGCAGTTGAGAGTCGGACACCAGGTAACGCCAGGTCTTGCCCCAGTCAGCGACCAGATCCTCGAGCTTCTTGCCCTTGATCCTGTCGGCGAGAAGTGAGATGGCCTGGCAGACGATCTCGTTGCCACGTCCAATTGTGAAGGTCATGCCGTGGCCAGAGTGCTCGCTGTCAGTGTGCAGGATGCAGTATGCCGAAGAGTAGTCGCCGGCAGCGTTCATGGCATCACTGCCGGTCTTGTCGAGGGATGTCTTCAGGAAATCAGCCTTGCTCCTCCATTCTGCTAGACGGCCATAACTCAATGTTCTTACTTACCGGAAAGCGCACATCCCTAGTGCTATAACCTGTGATTGTGACCATATTTGCAGTATTTACTTGTAAAAAAGTTATTTCCTTGCCGAAGAAAAGTGTCAATTGGATCTGTAAGGTTTCTGGGCAGCGTACGGATAAGGAGACTATAAGAAGACCTGCGCAATAATCCGACGGAGAATATCAAGCGAGCCACATCCGGCTAACAGGCACCATTTTGCACTTTGTTCCTCTACTCTCTCGGTGGCTCGATGCACTGTGATGGCAGCAGAGCCGAGAGCGGCCTTCTGCCCCACGGAGACCCGTTGTGGGCGGGCCCACCTGCCCAACATTTGGAGGGGTTCGAGCAGCACGAGCCAATAGACAAGCATTTGAGTGAGGTTGGCCGACTGACCAAAGCAGGTATACCGATGCCCACGTGCGTGATGATCGAGTAGAGAAATTCCATTGGCGGAGAAATGTTTGTACGCGAGCTGTAAGGCTGCAAAGCCGTGAGGGTTCAGGGCTGCGGCGTCTGATGGCAGATGCCGATGAATTAAAATATCGCAATGTCCCATCGAAGATGTGGAATACTGACGGTTTTGGGGAATTGGTTGATCTTGTCCATTATTGAAATACCATTGCTGAGGCATGCCTCTGCGGTCTTACAAAGGAGATGCATCTGCAGAGAAATTGATTGACAGAGCACCTTTTGCTCGGCGATCAACCCAGATATTGGCGCAAAAGCTAGTGCATCACATGGACGACCTTCACCACATTCGGCACTTTCAACAAGAAGCGTTGCGCGACTATTCTCCTGGGAAAAAGAGGGGGAACCGGACCTATTTGAGCGCCATGATGCAGTCGACACAAGAGAAGGCATAATATTCGAAAGGGTATCTTGAACGGTGCAACTGCGAACGTTTGTGCAACAACATCTACCCATTCAGCACTTCCCACAACATTAGAGGTCTTTATTCAATCGCGTTCCAGGAACAATCATCACGCGCACCCGTTATCCCCATTCAAACAAAACTTGTACGCGCTTGCGGTATGCTTCCAATCTTCCGTTCCATCCCCAGTGGAAGTGCCATTCCCTAGCCCATTCTTCAAAAAGCAATTGCCAGGCCACCTCTTGAAGACCCAGTCGAGATTGGCATAGTATGAGACGGCATAGCATGCCTGTTCTGTCGAGTTGCGATTTGAATTATACTCGTCGCAGTGATCGATGCAGTCCTCGAAAGAATATTTGGTGACCGGGTCCAGTGATTTGCCGTTGGCGCCGATCGGGAGGTTTCTGACCCATGATTTTGGGTCCGGAGCCAGCATATTTTCGTTTGTGCGATAGTACACGCCGCAGTCTTGCACGTAGGCATTTCCTGTTCCGGAGATTGTAAGTTGGAAGTCGTCGCACTTGAAACCAGCAATGCCAGTTGTGCCGCTGGTCACGGGAGCAGATGCAGTAGTGGTCGCTGCAGGAGTTTCTGTGGTTGGAGGAGAAGTTGTAGCGGATTCGACACTGTACGGCGATTAGCATGGCCTCGCTAGATGCGATCAACCTTTGAGAGACGACCTACCCTGCTGAAGTGCTCTCTACATCTTTTACACTACTCTGGTCGCTGCCGCTCGATTTGCGAGAGAGACCCACGCCTGCGCCAACACCGACAGCAATCGCGATAACCAATACAACAGCGATAGCGACAATCCACGTCCACTTTCGTCTTCTGGATGGGCCCGACTGCGCTACATCGCCTGCAGACACAGTAGTAGCCCCAGCCTTTTCTGCATTGTGGTCGCCATAATGTGTGTAAGCGACATCAGGCGAAGGAGCAGGTTGATCCAGCGCTTGAGGCCCATTCCTACCATCATAATCGACAGATTGAAGACCTTCACTCGCCGGGTCGTGAACCTGTGGTGCGTCCCAGGCGTTATTATGAACGGCGTGCAGGCCCTCATCCTGTCGAAAGCCATGAGCAGTAGAGGATGCCAGGAGGCCCTGCTGCTGCGACGGGTCGGTGACCATCGTCAGCGGCTTCGAGAAGGCTTGTACGAGAAGGAACAAGGTTGCCAGGAACACGACTGCGCGCGCGCGAGGAGCACATCTTTCAGCCTCTGCCAATCGGTGACGGTGCGCATATGGTCGCGTGTGACGATAAATTATAGTGCACTAGGGGTGCGGCTGAGATCCTTCGCGCCTGGGCTTTTCCCAGGTAATGCAGGCGGCAACCATTCGGTCGATCATTATTACAAGCACGATCGAGGAACGACGTATCCCAGTTAAAAATGAGGGTTGATCGTACATGTAAGTGCACGAAAATGTCAAACGTGGTTCGGAATTCAACCATGATGGATCCAGTCGCCATGATCTTTCTTCAAGCGCAGAATGGCGAGCGTATTCCTAGATCACTAGAGCATTGTCGACTCAAACGATGACCCTATGCTCACAAGTTGCGGAGTCACGTTCACGACGGATCACGTACAGGCAGACGTTCACTGGACGGCGCGGCACATCATAATTCCCAAGACGCTGGGGAGTCTCCGGAGAGAACTAAAGCTTCTGCTAGACGGCAGCGGCTACTGCAAACTGCTGAGACCGCAGGGACATGGAGGACAAAAACGCTGGAGCGGCATGACCTCTTCCCTGGAGCCATAAGCGGTTCGTGTTGACCACGACAGGGCAAAGCAGCGGAAATACTCACATTGGACCATAAAACGGAGCCTGGAGGCACGTAATATGGACTGCAAATGTGAATAGTCTCCGCCATCATGCAGCCGTAGCGGTAATGCAGGGAAGGTATGGGAAGGGGATATTGGCAATCAAGCGTCATCTTCCGCATGACACGGAAGAATCGGCGACACCTGTGTGGGGAGAAGGCAATGTATTCGTATTTCTACTCAACCATAGCCAACCCTCCTTGGCCAGTTCAAGCTCGCCGTAACGCGGTGCACAAAGCTGAAAATGGCGCTTAGTTGCGGCCGCCACGGGGGAGGCCATCGCCGAAGCGGCGGGGGCGCTCGACGGTCTGCTGCTGCTGGACGGCAACAACGTTGACGGGGATGCTGTCGAACTGCGGTTGTTGTTAGTGTGTGTATCCATTGTCCTTGGTGGGTGGTGTAACATACGCCCATGGACTTGAGGAGGTCCTTGGTCTCCTGGTCGACGTCGAGCATGCCGCTCTCGCTGTTCTGGGTGAAGTCGAGAGCAGAGACCTCGGGGACGTACTGGTCCTTGCGCTCACGCTCCTCCTCCTGAAGCTTGAAGGAGATACCGCGGACGGGACCACGCTGAATGCGCTTCATCAGGTGAGTGGTGTAGCCGGCAATCTGAGAGACGGCTGTTAGCCAGGTGTTCAGCGGTCGTCCAGGCTATGCGCGGATGCATACCTTGTTGCGCAGGCGCTTGCTGGAAATGACAGCAATCTCATCGCAGATGCGCTTGTTGGTCTCGAAGTCGAGAGTGAGACGCGGGTAGTAGCGCTCGATGACGACCTTGGCCGACTTCTTGACAGTCTTAGTCCTGACGCGACCCATTTTGACAGATGTGCAGCTGTTGGGTTAGTTGTTGAGGAGGTTGGCTGGTGGTATTGAGAAGTCGGTGGTCGGCCGCTGTCGTGCTGGTATCCCGCTGGAACGAAAGTTCGCGACCTGCCAAGCCCAGATTTTCAGCCTGTGGGCTTGCATCTCCTCCAGCGAGATGAGTGGATTCAAAAGCCTGAGGCATCAAGATCTAATCAGATCAAAATTATCACGATGCAGTATTACATCTAGTTGCATCCCTCTTGCGTGACTCTTGAAAACTGAAGAATCGATCAATGCAACGAGCATTCCTGCTTCAATGATACTTATCACTTGATAACTAACTCAAGCTAAGCGTTGGCCTGCGTATTCCAAACAGTATCTCACTCGTTTTCCTACAACAGGCAACTGTTCTATCGCACTACGCGATCACTTGTATCTAGTCACTTGTCATATGTTCGTTACCTTAATTGTACACCTTACAGGTATCAAGGCTCGACTCAATCCTTGCCATCCTTAATTTATATCATCGGGCACTATAGCAAACAACAACAATGATAACCAAGTTTCTCATACATGCCTCTATGCGGTCAAAATGCTCAAGCTACTTGATTGGTTCCAATCTGGTCCGTGATCCGCATGACGTCGCACGTGCGATGTTGATGTCTTCATATCGCTGCAATCAAGTTGGGTATTTCTCGTCCTACCGTTTAAAAACGCATCCATATCCACCACAGACTCTCCATTCACACTCAACAGACTGCCACAATGCCTCCCTTCCCCGGCTCCCTGATCAAATTCGGGCCCTTCACCGTGACCTCGCAGGTACCGTAGCCGCCCGCCTACCCATCCACTTCTACGCCTCCCGTCCACCAGCTGAGCACCCAGGTAGGTCTTCCACACCACTCCCCTCTCCTTCGCGCTCGTGAACCTCAAACCGCTGCTGCCGGGCCACGTGCTCGTCTCCCCGCTGAACGTGCGCCCACACCTCTCCGACCTCACGCCCGCCGAAGTCGCAGACCTTTTCCAGACCGTGACGCGCGTGCAGCGCACTCTCAAGCGCGTCTACCGCGCGGACGCGTTCAATGTAGCGGTGCAGGACGGCGAGGCGGCTGGGCAGAGTGTGCCGCATGTGCATGTGCATATTATTCCGAGGACGAAGGGGGATGATGGGGGAGATGATAAGGTGCATGAGTGGTTGGAGGGGGAGGAGGGGAATGTTGGCAGGCATCAGAAGGAGGTTGAGGGCGAGAGGAAGGCTGCTGAATGGGCGAAGGATGAGGACAGGAAGCCGAGAGGGAAAGAGGAGATGGAGGCCGAGGCGAAGTGGTTGAGGGAGGAGATGGAAAAGGATGCGAAAGAGGAGGTTAAGATTTGATTTATATGGTGTCCGTCGCTGCTCGGATGTGATTGAATCCAGGCTATGCCGCCACGATACCAATGTTCTCGCCATCTGTCCCTCTACTGTGAACGCTCGCCTGGAGGTCTAGCCAATGTACTTAACACAAGGTCGTAAGTCACGCCAGTCAAGAGAGAGTTGTCGTTCAAGTGTTGAATGTATACAATTGGAAACTATATGCTCTGGCGCATACTAGAAAGCTTCAGCAGAGCGCACTCAGCCTGTACACCAGATGCGCCGCTCGCTGCCTCCCAAATCTCAAAGTCTCTCCGTTTTCCCACTGTTGACCCAGTCAAAATTAAAACGCCGTAACCGTGCAAAGTTCATGTCATGCCGTGATCGAAAGAAAAGGTTGTGCTTCAGTTTGCGAGGATCGTCTTGACCATGTCTGCGAGGGATAGTTAGCATTTGTTGATCTCGAGCTGTCCTTCTGAGAATAAACCCTCTCCGCAACTTACCCATGTAGTTGAGCTCGCCGGAGCTGGTGTCCACGGCCTTGAGCAGCTCATCGACCTCGTCATCGCTCATCTTCTCGCCAAGGTTCGTAAGGATGTAGCGGAACTGGCCCACGCCAATAAATCCTGTGAGCTCTTTGTCGAATACTTGGAAGCCGCGGCAGTACTCTTCGGGCTCGCCAGGGTCGCGGAATCCACCGGGGCGGTTGAGCACGCGCTGGAAGTTGTCAAAGTCGACTGTCGCATCGCTGAGTCAGTATCGCCGCAACTTGTCGCACACGCTCATATCTTTCAAGTTGTATCTTACAGTCGCCTCCCATCTGGCTCTCGAGGTCCTTGATCTCTGCGAGGGTGGGGTTCTGGCCGCATGCTCTGAGAAGGTCGCCCAGGTCGGGGAGTGCGACACGGCCGTTGCCGCGCTTGTCGAAGAGGGAGAAGGCCTCCTTGAAGTTGGTGCTTTGCGCCTGTTGGTCGGACATGCTTGATTAGTGTCTGGATTGAATGCGGATTGTTTGCGACTGTGGTGGTGATGATTTGCGGGTATTTGTGATTGCGCAGAATTGAGTGTCAGGGACGACGAGGAAGGCGGTTGAGAAGGGGTGTTGATGTTGACAAGCGCGGGCGATTTGGCTTTGGCCGGTACCGTCGGTCTTGAGGTTGCACAGTGGAGAGGGCCCGCTGCAGGGTCTTGGTGTGATGTTTACGTACCATTGTACTGAAGCGAGTGAAGTTGTTCTTTGGTATGGAGTTGTTTGCGTCGAGGAGGCTCGGGTGAATGCTGCTTTCGATGTGGAGTGGTAGATGTGGACTGGCGGCGTGTTGTTAAGGTACTCCTTAGCCAGGGAAATTGTGAGGAGTAGCAGGCGGGCGCTGCGGGCGTCGATGTGTTCGCATGGCTCGTCAAGCGGCCTGCACAGCGGGATCGTTGCCCTCGTAACGCCCGACAACCCTAATCGTCGTCGTCAGATAGCACTCCTACATATTACATGTATGCATGTAATATATTGAATGAGTGATCATTTCCACATGGATTCGATCGCTCCAGACGGTCTTTATATCATATGTGCAATTCTTGGAAAAGTACAAGTGCTCAAATATGGTCTCATCTAGCTACTCTTATCCAAAGCATAACATCACTTCCGCCTCGCCATGATCAGAGCAGAACCCCACTCGATCTTCACCAAGTTCTCCTCATTACGGAACCACTCGTCCTCCTTCGCAATGCGGTCAAACATTTCATCCATAATGTCGCCCTGTCCGCCCTTTGACCGTGCAATCTGATCTGGATGCTTCTCCTGCCACCCATGATAGCTGCTCCATGTTCGAACATACTCCTTCACAGCACCCACATTGATTTCAGTCTCCATAAACAAAGTTCCCTCGCCCGTGTGCGCACCCTCAGTGCCAGGCTCGTACTCGACACGCTGCTCGTCCTCCCAGTCCTCTTTCGGCGGCTGGATGACCCGTAGCTTATCCTGAACATATGAACGTCCGGGTTGAGGCCAGTATGAGCCCAGCAATTCCGGATTAGTGTTGTAAGCGTAGTCTTGCATGATCTTAGTTGCTTTGGGAAAATCGACGAAGACATGGTCTTTGTAGCCCCAGTACGCCAGCGTGCCTCCTTTCCGAACCAGCCGCCCCATCTCAGGCCATAACTTAGCATAGTCGAACCAGTGCGCTGCTTGGCCTGCAACAACTATGTCTAGTGAACCATCTTCGAGAAAGTGAGAGCCTGCTTCAGCACTACCTTCTCGGAACTCAAGACCTGGGAATTGTGACGATGGAGATCCCTCGCGAGCTTTCTTGACCATCACAGGGCTGGGATCAGTGCCGATGGTCTTGTCAAAGTGTTTGCTCAGCTCCCGCGTCACAATGCCAGTTCCACAGCCTAAATCCAGACATTGTTTCTTCGCTCCCCGGTGGAAACCAAGAACTGTATTGTATAAGGTTGTCGGATAAGAGGGTCTGAAGGCTGCATACGATGCAGCATTGAAGGTTGATTTGCTGGGTCGAGCGATCAGACTTGAATTCGTGAACGACGTCGAGGAATGAGAGAGCAAACTCACGCAAAAGTGGCCATATTGCTTGTGTTTCAACACTTGATCTCTAACAAAATATGCCAACTCTCAGTATCAGTTTCGGTCAAAGTATTTGTAGTCGCTCAATGACCGACATCGCATGCGCGACAATATACAAGAGTCGCGGTCGGCACCCTCGGAGGGTCACCGAGCTGTGATCACAGCTTGAGCATCAGTGAAAGGCTGCCTCGGCACGAGTGCTGACATCATCCAGCCCTCACAGGATCACCAATCCATGCAGAGTCGCGTAACCGAGTCCGAGTTCAAGTTCTTCGTTAAAACCACGCGCAATTCCCCAAGTCTCATCCACCCGCAATGCCAACAAGCGATCCAACCATGCAGACCGCCGCCCGCACCTTCATGAGCTCGCCACGGATAGCCGTGGCCGGCGCATCCTCGAACCCGTCCAAGTTCGGCCACCAGATCTTCGCGTGGTACCTCGCGCATAAAATCACGCCCATCGCCGTGAACCCTTCCAACTCGTCCATAAACGTGCAAGGGCGCGACTTTGACACCATCGCCTCGCCTTCGCAGCTGCAGGAGCCGGGGAAAACGAGCTTGAGCATTATTACGCCGCCCGCGGTGACGAAGCAGGTATTGAAAGAGGCGCGCGACGCGGGTGTCAAGGCGGTGTGGCTACAGCCGGGCAGCTTTGGCGAGGATGAGCTGGCGTATGCTGAGAGGGAGTTCCCTGGTGCCGCGGTCGGCGGCTTTGGAGACGGCACGCGAGGTGGAGAGGGATGGTGTGTGCTGGTAGACGGAGAAAAGGCGCTGAGAGAGAGCAAGAAGGAGAAGCTGTGAGCAGTCTTGAGGGGCCTTGACCAATACTGCCCGATCTGTAGTACATCTGTGAGCTTTGTTGCCATCTGCAAAGCTCTAGCAGTCTACAAGTCACAGATCGCTACCTCGCAATTTGCTCTCAACCAACAGAAAGCATGAACGGGAGGAAGCGAGTTATGTATGCTACTTTGAGAAGCATGCTTGGGTTATAGCATTTGAAGCTCGAGAAGCGAGGAAACCATAGACGGCAATGCAGACATGCATGCAACCATTGAAACAACCATCTTGGCATCACCACGAAGCATGGTTACCGGGCAATTCAGGCTGGAAAGTGGAAGAAGGCACAGGTAGTGAGATTGAGAAGAACAGAATCATTGTCATTTCATGCAAACAAGTACGAACATGCAAAAGCGAAAACAAGCAAAACTGTGCATAAAACCACCGCTGGCAGAGGCAACCATCTCAAGCCACAAGAAAAGAAGCTGGTATCAACGCTGTTATCGGGGCACACGGCCGGTCTGACAGCCAATGATGATCATCGTAGGAAGAGCTAGGAAACCGACAAAAGAAATGGCGCTGCCAAAATACCACGGCAGGCAGGTCGGTCAGCAAGAAGACATCGAAAGGCTTCAAGCCTGCTTGGGGTGTGTCCATTCCTCAGCCTGCAATACTTCAGTCAGTCATCGGCGAACTTCAAGCGTGATTGCTGGGTGACAACAACATACCTTGATGGTGATAGGGCGGCATCCCTTCTGGTCAACCAAGGTATTGCCGGCGGTGTCGAACTCTTGTTTTGGCTGTTCTGCGGAGTAGACAATCTCGAGTTTGCTCACCATGCTCATCATAGTGTACACGAGATCAACCATATCGGCATCGTCAGGCTCCTCGTCGTCAAAGACGCTGGGTGACGGCGGGGTGGACATTGCATTCTTCATGGCATCCGGGACGACGCATGCGAAGAAGTTGCCGGCAGGTTTGCTGCCCTTTAGGGTGTAGGCGAAGGGGTTCTCATCCTCACGTACAAGTGACCAGCCCTTGTCCGCAATGAGTTTGGCGTCGCGCTCGTTCTTGTACTTCTTCTTGTTCTTCATCGTGGTTGCAATGGGGTGGAAGACTGTTCCGGTCCAGTTCTCGGTGTCCTTGGGATACTTGCCGTCGTAGAGGCGGAAGTAGAGTGTCTTGTTGATGGGGGTAGAGCCGTCAGTCTGCAAGCTGTTGTCGTCAAGGTTCCACTTGGGCTGGTCGATTTCGCTTTTGGCGTCAACGTTCGTCGGATCGCCGAGCTTCAATTGCCACATGTTGTCGCGGCTGTCTTTGTGTGATACGACGTGAAGTGGAATGCGGGCATCATCGGAGACTGCATCCACGGGGTAGGCGAAGAGCTTGAAGCTGGAGTGGTGCTTGCGGGTGTCGTTGAGCACTCTGTCAGAGTTCCAGTTGCGGTCGTAGTCCTTGGGGCAGACGGTGCATGCGGAGTGATGCTCTGCAGTGCTGGTCGACTCGGTGTGCTTGGGTGCATACAGCGTCATCGTGGACGTGGTGTGCATGTTGGGCAACTTCCCACCAAAGGCAGATCCGGCCAGAGCCAGGGCTGCGGTGATGAGTTGGGCGTGCATGGTTGCGGGTGATAGCGTTGTTGCGTTTGGGCTGCTTGCTGATGGATGGGTAAGTGTATGAGCAGATGAGTGGTGATGAGACAATGCAATATGGAAATGCAGCTTTGAACGGTGGATGATGTGAAGAAGAGAGAAGATGCAGAGGATGAGGAGGAAGAGGAAGAAGAGGAAACGCGGTGCAGACACAGCCTTTGCTGGAAAAAGGCAGCTGCGCAATGGCTGCCAGGCAACGACCAAGGCGAGGACACGGCAAGAGCTTGCGGTGATGTCGAGGAAGTAAGTTGTGGCAATGGACGTCGATTTCAATGGAGCCGGTCACGTTTCGCTGCAGGAAGCGAAAGGGACAGAGGAGAGAATGCCTGGGCCTTCCCTTCAACTGCAAATCGACCAGGCCACGTTGGTATGCATACGCGTTGGTCATGCCGCCACTCTTTTTTGGTGCTTGAGGGCTGCGCGGATTACGTTGGGCAAGAGCAAGGACATTGTAGGGAAGAGCCAGGCGAGAAATTTGTGCAGGAAGCCGCTGCGCTAGTAACGCTACAGAGTGAAGGTGAACGCTCTTTAGAGGCAGTGGCAGTGCCGGCGCATAGAACAATCTTATCATATGCAGCTCAGCTAAACGAAAGTCGAAAGCAGAGTCTGTGAACGATGCTCGAATGAGCGGGAGAGCATGCTGCTCGAAGGGAAGTTGGGCTCATCATCCTCTTTGACCCTACATAAATGGCATCACTGCATGAATAGCGATTATATGATCAAATGAAGGTGACAAGGCTAATCATATTGGAATTGTGCAAGAGCTCTTCATTGTGACTTTTAATCTATGATTAGCATCTGATGCTCGCTATGCAAGTGATCCATGCAGAACCGCCACATTCTACTTCTAACGCAGCTCATCGCGGATTTCAGCAATGAGGTCCTTGGTGTCCTGTCTTTGAGCCGCCGGCTTGGAACCAGCAAGATGCAGAGTACCAGAAATTCCCATCTTCATCTTTGTCCTGAAGCTGTCGCCGAGTGTGATGAGCGTGCCAAGTGCCGCCAGTGTACGGTGCAAAGCGTCCGCATCTGCGGCATTTGGGCTGTCGGACTCGAGCATGAAAGCAATGTCCCGCATGAGGACTTCGGCGCGAGCTTCGCGGGTCTGTGACTCGCCAGAAGGTGCCTGAGCGACGAGCTGCACAGCGTAGTTGAGGTAAAGAGTGGCAAGTGCCTTTGCTTGAGCGGCGGATTCAGGATCGGACGCGAATGGCCTGACAAGCTGCAGTGTCTGGTCGAAGGTACCGTCCACGATTAGACGGCCAGACTCGGTCTTGAAAAGATTGGCAAGCAAGCGGATGCCATGGACCACGTTGTTTGCAGACTCTTGCTTGGGAGCAATGATGCCTGCTTGGGAAAGCGTGGTGGTGATGTCTCCATCGCCAGACGAGGTAGTTGAGATGAATGCCGGTGAGACAGCTAGCACCGCAAGGACGCCAACAGCCGGTACGCGAGCTTTCTGTGGCCATGTTGTGGCAACCTTTAGCAAAGCATCAGTCTGTTCGGTCGTAGGGTGCGGGTCGTTCTTGTTTTGAAGCTGGTCGGGCAGCTTCTGTAGCGCCGTGATCTCATCAGATGTTAGGTCACCAGATGTTTGTGCCTTCTCGACGATGATCTTGATGGCGTTCGCAGGGTTTCCCTCGACAATGGAGACAAAGCTACGCTGTGGTAGCTTGCGGCCTCCCGCACCGGAGGACACATCACCCGGACGATACCTACGCTCCATTCCCCATGGATCCGATGCCTGTGTCTGCTGGGATGGAGCTGAGCTCTGCCCAATACTGGCGCCCTTGGTGTTGTCGGAAATCCAGTTCGACACTTGCTCGTAGTATGTCATGGGCAGCTTGTTCGATTCCAGGAATTTACGGGCAGCATCCCAAGGAGATTCGGTAAGGTTGTAGGGAAGCTTGAGCGGCGGCTTTCCTTCTTCAATATCGATGTCGAAGACGTAGTCGTATTCCTTGCCGTTGAGCTCCTTCTTAGCGGATCCTGAGCCCTCTCCTGAGACCACGGTGCCAATCTGTTCACTTGAATTAGCCGGGAACCTCCAAAATTACAGGCAATACATGACGTACAAGGTCCCACTGGCCTCTGGCACTTGACCACAGATGGGCAGTCACACTGTTGTCATTTTCGCGAATGAACAGCTGTTGGCCATCTCGCTCACCAGTCTTTGTCTGTAACGCCTCTGTGATGTTTCCAAGTCAGCTAAAGTTCGAAAAATCTGCAACAATATAGCTCCATTCAAGACCCAACAACCAAGGTATATCATTTGGATCAAGGGGATTGACTCACCAGGACCAGGCAGGTCCTCCTTCTTGAAGGGCATATTTTGACTGGCCGTCTCGGCTGGAATTGCATACATCCTGATGCTCTCATCGAAAGATTTGATGGTCTGTTGGAATTAGCGTTGAAATTTTCCGTTTTGCGCAAATCAAACGTACCTGCTCGTCGGCATGTCTCTCTGGATCTCGGCTAAACACTCTGATGGTCTTGTCCGATGCACCACTGACGATATCACCTGTCTCTGGGCATGCTGCCACACTCCAGATGCTGATAGCAGGGTGTGTGATGGTCTGAATGCACTGTCCGTCACGGAACACGCGCACAGTTCTGTCCTCGCCCGAACTTACAATATCGCCATTGGGCAAGATCGCAATACTGTAGATGTATGCTTCGTGACCATGAAGCTCGCCCATAGGCGCACCATCTAGCGACCAGAGACGAATGATCTCATCGTTGCCAGCCGAAGCAAAGGCAGCGCCAGACCAATGACCTTGTGGGATCTTACAGAAGCATCGAGGGACATCGGTGTGACCTTCGATGGTGCGCAGTAGCTTGCCGTTGATGTCAAACATTCGAATGTTCTTGTCGGCACACGCGGTGAACACAAATTTGTGGTCATAGATCAAAATGCCCCAGACAGTCATGGTATGCCCGTTAAGCTCGGCAATCACATCACCCGCTTCGACGTCCCACACAAACACCTGACTGTCCCATCCTCCAGAAATCAATTTGCTACCATCTTCACTGAAGGCGAGGCAGCTGATCGTGTGTGCATGTCTGGGAAGGATACGGTACGGGTCTGAGTCTGAGGTAGACCCCGGCTCCTTGACGTAGACGATGGTTTCCTTGCCACCTGCGGCGATCAGACCGTGAGGATGCTTCTCAGAAGGTTGAGCAAAAGCAAGAGCATTGAACCAGTCTGAAGCCTGCACTGAAATCGTGTCATCGTACGAGGGCGGCTGTGGCGAAGTCAACGACCATTGCCGCACTGTGCTGTCTCTTGATGCTGAGAGGATAGTTTGCTTGGAGGGGAAAGCAACTGCGCGCACCTATGCAGATCGATTAGCGGTGAGGCCCATACGAGAAAAATGAGGCTATGAGTATCGAGAGGTAAGAAAGTCACATGACAAGATACTTACATCTTCCTCATGGCCACGCAATGTCGCGGAGAGCTTGAATTCGCTTGCCATGGCAAAGGCGGTGAGCGACGGAGTTTCTGTTGAAAGGTGCTGTAGATCTTGGTTTCAAAATGATGCAGGCGGTGTTTTGAGCTGGGTCCTCAAAGCAAGCAAATAGAGATGTCGCCTTTCGATGTGTTTGATGGTGGTGAAGTGCACAGCAACACTTCACCACGTCACTCGCCTGCGCTTGCCCCACGTCTCCGATTGCTGCCTGAGGCTGCCAAGGCATGTCATACATCGCCCTTCAACTCACGCGTTACTAAATGTTTCTCAGTGCGGATAGCATGCAACTGAAATTGAAATTGGGAGTCATTCATCGATCCCTCAATTCAAATTGCATGCTCGTCTCGTTGCTTAGGCCTCCACAGCAGCATCCACCATACGCCACTTCGTTCGGAGCGTCCGAACGGATGCGATCGCAATCGATCGAAACATATCTTAATGTCCGCTTCACCTCGACATTGTATAAAATACGGTCTACGACTGTGATATTGTGCCGCTTGCGGCCGTATACCAGATAGCTTGGCATACATAAATAGAGATGCGGCTTAACTTCTCGCTTTGCAGCGTACGTATTGCTTTATCTCCGGCCGAAATCCTGCGCAGCCTCATCAACATGCTAGACGTACCAGTCTGGAAAGAAGCACGACAAGTCTCCCCTCAACAGTCAATTGGGGATATGCGTGCGATGCTCGAAATTTGCTACCACCGTACCTTGGTACACGCGGTGCAACATCGCCATCCTGCAAGTGAGTCCCTGCATCGACCGCGATAACAGTCGCAACACCGCGGATTTTTGAACCGTCTCCGGTGCTTCCCCGTCTGTTTCACCACACTGCTACTTGGTCGAGATGCATATCGTGACGCGGACTTCAAAATGCGTACGTCAGGGGACGACCTTCTGCAGGTGGAATGACGCCCAATCGCAATGTCGCGATTCTAGTCGAGGTTGAAATGCTAGGGCTGGCGCCCAGAAATCTCGTCACGGGCCAGCAACACCCACTCCTGGCAAGCGTCTGTAGATTCTCCACCAGGTAAATATTCGATAAAAGGTTTGCTCCGGGCTGGCTGAGAATCCACCTTTCAAGAATCTGACTGCAGAGCCAGCCGCAGGAACAAAGAGCAAGTTGGCATCAAGCTCCCGGCCCATCTGCAAATCCAAGCCGAACATTGGCACGGGAGATTGCAACAAGGATGTGCGCCATGCGGTCCAGGTCTACGGGAGTGCTTACACAACGCCACGGGCGCCATCTGACAGGCTACTCTCGTGTTGCACTGAGAGCGTCCTCCTCAAACACGCACACACCTGCAATAATGCGGCTGTCAGCTTGGAACTCAGTAGTGTCAAGAACAATGATCCTGCATTGCACCCACGGCCCGCGGGCATTGGCAAATTGGAAGTTGCAGCTGGAGATGACGGGCGTCGCGGCTGGAAGCCTGAGCTCGCGCGAATGAGACGAAGGAAGACCAAGACCTTGCAGAAGTGCTGGGATATGGTGGCCAGTCTACATGCGCTTGCGTGGGATGGATCAGGCAGAGGCTGGAAGCGAAAATAATGTCCAATCTCATCTCGACTACATGTGCCCGAAGCCCACGACGCCTTGAACGACGCCCTGGGCTGCGCTGGTCTTGGCTACGGATCGGGTACGGTTTGGTCGAACGATCTGGTCTCAACAACACAAATTTATTCTATTGGCAACGGCTTTGCTCGCGTGGCTTAGATTCAGGTGAGCTCCTTGGAAGCAAAAAAGGCCAAGACTGATGCAGGCAAGCGATGTCGTACGTATGCCCACGCTGCGGCGCTGCTACGTATGGCACGCACGTTGCAGATAGCAATGTCCAACTGTTCCAGGGTGTGCTCACAAACACCACGACATCAGCTTGGTATGTCCACGTACTCTTATTATTGACGTATTGTTGGTTTCACTTAAGACGGAGAATCGGACAGACGGATACCGACTTTCGGCGTGCCTTCGAGCGCTGCTCCCGGCGCTTGTGTCAGTTGGAAATCCAGGACACAGCGAAGATTCGCCAGGGTTTTCCTGGGGTTCTGACCGTTCTTCTGTAGCAGAGTCAGACTACTGCTGTGTGATGATGGAATAAGGCCGCGACACGGCTACTAGCTGCGCGATCCCCAGCATGAGCCCCGCGGTCTACGAAGGTTAGTTTGATAGCACGAGGCGTCAAAGACGCTTGCAGCCCGTCGCAGCAGTAGGCTGCGTGTGAAATGGCACGAGATGCATATCGAATGGTAGCAACCACGGTCCATCTTTTGTCAACACGCGCGTCCGAGGTAGCCGCCACAACAGTAACGGGTTCCCAGAACCGTGGGGTTCAGATAATTGAGTCTACACCGTTCCTGAGGCGCAGCAGGCGCCGCCCAATGGCCACCACGAAAGGCTCTCCCACAGCGTATAGGAACTTGAGTGGTGTCTCAGAGCAACCGCCTTGCCAACCCAAAGCCACATTGTCAGCCGGATCTTCGGGGTCGATGCTCTCGCGGGGTCTCTGTAAGTTTCGGCATGTTTCTCATCACCCGCGTGTACGTTGTTTGTCTACAGTGGCGGACTGGCTTCTCCGGTGCTATGGTAGGTCGTCCACCAGGACAAAGGCCCTGCGAGGCGGCCATACCTCGTGCATAGGAGGCCATCTTACGACTACGATGACAGGGGCGAGTGCTTGACCGCGTGCGTGTAGTAGTAGTGTACTAGTGGGCAAGCCGCCCCTCTCGGATCTGGTATAAGAGAAGCGACTCGTTTCCGACATTAGAGCGGAGCACTGCAATCAGCACCAATTTCTTTTCAGAGCTTGACTCGCAGGCTCTGCCGGATCTGCACCCGCGGTGCTCCCACCGATCGCTCCTATCTTGTATCTGAGTATCTGTCCCCTAGGCGCCCAATTTCGCAGCACGCTGTCCTGTCCCCTTTGTCCAGGCTGTGCTGTACTACTGTACTGCTGGCGTTCGGCTGGCCGCATGCATCTGGACTAGGCACAAGGAGAGTTGTTCCGAGAAGTCAGTCACAACACCACAGGCCAGCTCGCCTGCAATACTAGAACGGTAGCAAAGCGCGAGGCGTCGCCCAGCTCGCTTCCCCAGCGCGGCCACTGCCCTCTAGACTCTCTTCAGCCCAGGGCGTCGGCAATCTCTCGATCGCCATCTGTGCCACCGTGCCACCACCCACTCAGCCTGCCGACAAGCATCTCGCCAGGCGGGCCGGATCCACGTGCTGTTTGCGCCTTCTAGCGCCAAGCGCACTGACGCGGCTGTAAGGTCGGTCCCCGTACGGTCGACGCCGTCTTTCGCCCTGCTGGGTGCTGGGTTCCTCCGTTTCAAGGGCACGCTTGAACCTGCAGGCCTAGCCTGCTGTGTAGGCGTTGGTCGGGGCGCTCGGGGCCTTCTTCGTCACGCTGCCCCAGGGCCTGCTGATCCTATATCACTTGGGCCGGTCGCCGTTGCTCGCAGAGCTTTCGTTTGCGTTGGATGCCATACCAACACTCGCACTCCTCTGTCGACACAAACAACCACACCTCTCCCATCGACAATATATCATTTAGCCTCTCCGCATACGCATCCCTGTTGCGGCGCCCTCCACACACCGTTACACGTCTGACGATCGCCGGCCTCCGTCCATCCGGCTATTCCTACCGATCGCACCTGCACCTTCGGCTCTCCACTGCCAAAGTGCGCGCGTGAGTCCGCCGGCGCAATGGCCTCCACTGCACGCAACAACCCTCATAACGAGTTGATGAGTGCTCTATCGACGTCAGTATCCTCCCGCGCTTTTCACTTGTCGATACCTATCAGACAGCGGAATTCATCCATTCCCATCATGGGCCGTACTTACATGCGCAACAGACTGCACCTCGGTGGAAAGTACTCTGATCTGACCATCACCTGCAACGAACGCCAATGGTTCGTCCACAAAGTCATTCTGTGCTCCCGCAGCGGATTCTTCGACGGTGCATGCAGCAATCGTTTTCGCGAGGCTGACACTGGCGTCATCGACCTGAGCGACGATGACGAGGAAGCCATCGAGCATATGATCCACTGTAAGTCATCTTGCATACTGGCGGTGTCGACTCAACGCATGCTGCAAGCATGTTACGCATTATGATTTGCATCGACTGACGTGCCAACCTTGATCAGACTTCTACCACCTCGACTACCTGAATGACAAGACTGACCACGAAGCCTCGGCCGTGTTCCGTCACCGCTTGCTCTCAGATGCACGCCGTAAGCTACCTAAGAAGGTCGACCTGAGCATGGTCATGGACCCTCTTCTCTCACAAGCTGGATACTGCGCACCAGAGGCCCCCATGAGCCCTCCAGATTCCGTCATTTCCGTCAACACCGATGTATCACAACTCAAGAACAAGATCAAGAGTCCGCGAACACCTCGCTCTCCTGCAAACGGCCGTCAGCAGGCATCACCTTACGATTCCGAGGCCGGCAGCGACTACGAGTCTTACGATGATGAGGAAGAGGTCGGCGAGGAGGAGTCTCACCTCATCACACACACCCGTGTCTACGCACTCGCTGAAAAGTACGACATTCCATCTCTGAAAGAACTGGCTCAGAGCAAATTTGAAATGGCCATGGCCTGTTACTACGACTCCAGCGAATTCGCAGACGCCATCGAAGAAGTTTACTGCTCGACCATCGACAGCGATCGTGGATTGAGGGATGTCGTTCTGCAGGCTTTCCGCGCCCACCCCGCTCTTGCCACCACGCAAGATGTCTACGCCGTCATCAAGGATACGCCGGCCCTTGCACTCGAACTTTACAAGATCGAGAGAGGACTTCCAATCTGAGCGGAGTGCGCGACATCACAGCACCCACACTTCCATGACGGAGCACAATTATCGTTCCTGTCACATCACCAAACCATGCCTAATTTGCCAATTGCCAGTAAGATTTCAACACGCCGCAGCAAAGCTGCATATTTGCATGCCATAGAATCCGCCAGACGTATCTCGCGGACTCATGCCGCGAATTTTGGAGTACGTGGCAATTGGGATGGCGTCGTCCTCGAGACGAAATCTATCAAAGCATTTTAACGGAACGAGTCTCGATCGAACCCGCTAATGGGCGAGACGCGAGGAGAGTTCTACAGGAAAAGGATCAGGGGAATCTAAAAATGCATAGAGGCGTTACGGGTACGAATCGGTATGATACCCATTGCACACAATCGCTACAGACGGCAGTACATGTTTCAGGCCTCCGGATTGAGGACGCGGTAGATTCTAGCTGCATGTACAAGATTTTTTTGACATTTTCACAACCTGTGCCGGTGCACACGCGTGCCTCATGCAGTTTTTGCAGTTCCGCAGTTCCACGGCGTGCCTCGCAGATGCCACCAAATGTCAACATTGATGCACGCTGCTGTAGAACAGTCCTTACGAGCGCTCACATGTTGGATACACGTCGAGGCCCCAAGCCACATCACACTCGTTGCGCACTCTCACACAAGACTGCAGCGATAAGTACAACAGCATCACATAGGCAAGAGCAGTCATGCACGAGCATGTGCCGTGAGCACACTAGGCGTGCGCTGTGCAACCACACCTTTCGCTATCCCGTCCCCAAGGCTCAAGACCTAGATGCCCAGCAGTCCGTCCCCCACCATCTCCCACATTCTCAAACACGACCCCGCACAAAATGACCTCTCGACTCGTCAATTCTGTCCCGCAGGCACAGGAAAGGTGTGTTAGGCAGAATGTGCTCGGCAACCACCGGCAATATCATTGTAAGCACTCCTTCATCCTGATCGCACCTTGGCCCGTCGGACCGTTCGACATGCTCCTTTCAACCATACAGCAGATGGTACATTACTGTGATACAGTACTCAACGAAAGCTACACGGGCGACCGTCAACCTACGAAAGCCTCTGTGATCAAGAACTGCCAGGTGATTAGGATGCTGACTGCATATGCGGTAACCATAGGGCGTACCGTCGCTCGTGGCTGGCGCGTCGTCGTGAGAAGCAGCAGCGCTACCCGGAAGAGACATCGCCACGAGTTTCAGATTCATGCGTGGCCGACATGGATACGGCGCGCGCGATCTGCCTGCGGCGTGCGCCATCGTCGGCCTGGGCTCCACGGGGCTTGCTTGGCTGTGCGAGGGAGGGTGGGATGGCTGAGATGGCAACACTTTTTGACTGGTCATCCCGTGGCTGAACAGAGCGCGGAGCTGAGTCCTTCGAATCGTTCTTTGGGCTGAAGTTTCTCGCTTGTGGGTTTATGGTATTCGTTAGTCGCGGCTAGTTCTAGTCAGGTACAAAGGCGTCCGTAGACGATACGGGCCTTGTCGAGTTGGTGTTGGTGATGTTGCGGACCTCACTTCTGGGGAGCCGGAAAGCCATTGTTCGAGACTTTTAACTTGTTGTGCCTTCGATCGCGATCGCACAAAATCGTGGTAGCGTATCTAGATGCGAGCAAGCGAGGATTCTGGCCTGACTTCTGGGCAACGGTCGATACAGCACGTGGAAGAGTGCTTGTTGTCCTGCTGCGCCTGCTTTAGGACTGCGTTTCTGTCCACCGAGCGACCAAAGCTTGACTTTCCGCGCAACCCCGAGAACACTTGCATTCTGGGCTGACGCCTTGTATGCGAGTCTTCTCGGAGAGATATCACCTACAGCCTGGTTTGCCAACTGCCGTCTCGGAACAAACCTTGAGTATGGACTCAGCCTTGTTGTAGGGACGCAAGCCACATGAGTGCAACTGCAAACCTTATGCGAGTATCTTCCATATCACGATTGTTGTATTAGAACCGCCTCTGGTCTGTGTACAGTAGTTATTCTGGTACTATTGAAGGTTCTCGCTACGTTCCGATAATGCGCCCGTATTGCCAAGCTATCCAAGGTCGCTCTGTGAAGACAAACACCAATCATGCAATCTTCCTCTGGAGCAACATCACCTCCATCTCGATGCTGTGGCTCGTATCCGTGATCTCATGCTGCGACGCTGGAGTCCTGATTGCTACTCGACATTTGCGTGGCGTCAGGCGTCAACCTCGCACGTGCATTAAACAATCCAGCAGAGCGCTGCAAATATTCGCGCCGAGTCGACAGCAAGTCATGAGTTGGAGCGTGTCCTGGCCCGTGTTCGTTACCCTTGCTGCTGTGCCTGTCTGATCGCTTCGAGGTCGAGCTGGTACGTCGCCACATCCAGAACTTCCCCAAACTTGAAGCCGACCCTTTCCAGTCTGCCAACACACCTAAATCCCATGCTCGCGTGCAGTCGGCCGGTTGCAAGCGATTCAGCTGGCTGTCCAGGAGGCACTGACATTGCCGCCAGAAGTTGGGTCTTCGTACTGCTAACGACCAGTCGCTGCACCAATGCTTCCAATAGTCGCCGACCGATTCCTCTGCCCTGAGCGTCTGGATGAATGTAAACTGTGTCTGCAGCTGCAGGGCGGTAGCCTGCGCGATCGTTCCAGGGAGCAGCGTAGGCGTACCCACAGATCGGCCCTGAAGCGGTCACCGTCGCCACGACGTACGGTAGATCGACCGCTGTGGAACGAGTCTGCTGTATCTGCGCAGCGGTCTGCGCGACAGAAGGAGCTTTCTCGGCGAGCGTAGCGGTGGAGGTATTCACGTAATGGGTGTATATCTCTGAAATTGACGGTGCGTCGTCCACAGTCGCATCTCGTATCTCAATGTTGCTGAGCATGTCGGTGGTACCAGGAGCCACATACGGCACAGGGTGGGTCTGCTGCATGATGATCGGTGGTTCGGTCGCGACGCCCGGATGTGCCTCAGTATCGATGGGTTGCTCTGCTTCGTCAGGAACTTCCTCTGGCTGCTGTTCTGGATGCAGTTTCCGCTGCTCCTTCAAGCGTCGATAGTATGTAGCAGGCGATATTCCAGCCTCAGCTAGGAAGCGCTTGCGATCTGCCTTTCCAAGAGCCCTCGGGCCGCCCGTCACATCGTCCAGCATGGCACTCATATCTTTTTTGGGTCTGCCAACCGGCTTTTGCGGCCCAGGTGCTCTCGTTGGTGACTGCCTTCCTTGCTTGAGTGCTTCGTTTCTTTGCTGGATCCAGCGGTAAGCTTGTGCCTGTGCGGGACACCACTCTTCATCTTTGTGCTCTTGGACAAAAGCGCGCAGTGGCTTTGTGCCATTCGGTTTGTCCCATTCCCAGAAGAAGATTGTCCGGTGGGGCGTCAGATAGTCAACTGCTTCAGTACGAGACCAGCCGTGACGGTTGAGTATATCCCAGATCGTACTTATGGCAGCTTTCTTATCGTAGGTGTCGTGCAGAAATTTGCTCATTTCATCGAGATGCGCATCTGGGTGGTCTTTCAGATAGGTGAGGAGGGCCAATTCCTCTTCGTCGGTGAAGATTCTAGGACGACCTTTTTTGGCTCCAGTCTGTGGTGGTCGTGGCAGTCCGAAAAGTTGCCAATTTTGCCTCCATTTCCGTACCGCGCGTTCGCTCACGTTGAATTCTTTGGATATGGTTGAAACGTCATGTTCGAGCACGAAGAGATGGTTGTGAATTTGCGCCATCACGGCGTCCGGCAGTGCGGTGGGCATCGCCAGGGTTTCCGAAGCTCACCTGAGCTGATTATCGTGGTCTTGCTATGTTGCGACGCGTCTGAGAGGAATGAGACGAACCAGAGACGAGATGTAGCTGATGCTTGAATTGACGGTGCGATATAATGGTATAGCTGATGCGACCATGTGCTTGAACGCGACAGCTGTTCGCCACTCACCTCCGCATGCAGAGGCTTGGCGGAGGGAGAAAACGACTGTCAAATCGAGATAATGCGTTGCTTCGCGGGCGATTGCTATACAGATCGGAGTTGTAGTTCGAATGAGTCGTGGTATCGGATAGGCAGCGCGATTCTCCTTTCTTTTGAGACGATGTCGTCGCGCTAAGCGCCACGGCCAAAAGCCGCTCACGTGATTTCTCGGCGACTCTTGTTCCATACTTTTACAGAAAACATTTGAACATTTGAACATCCAAAGCTAACACAAAGATTTTAGGGATTCTCGTCGAGATCTACAGCTCTAAACATGGTTTGAAATGCTTTGTGGAGTCCTACATGCTTTTCTTATTAGCTTCCACAATTGCTCTATACGTGTGAAAGACGAAGACCATGCGGTTCATAAGAACGCGTCATCTTATGAAATGCACATATGCATTATGTCCGAAACAAAAAGCAAATCTACCAAGTTGATGTTACACGAGATCCAGCTTTTCTCAAGCCCAAGCCTGGTTTCGTCCATGGATAAATGCTTCCTCCGCTGCTCCAAACTCCTGTCCCAAAATGATTGCGAAAAATAGACCTGGTATCTTATATCCAAACGCCGGGCCGTATACAGTGATCGATCGCAAAATAACATGCTAAACCGAAATGGTGTTACAGACAAAAAAGAAGAACGCTTTAAAAGTGCGCTCGCTGAGGGTTGCTTGGTCGTCGTTCGACCTTGATGGGCTCACTGTCGACAGCAAGAATTGTGGTTGCGCCTTGTTGTGAGGTCCCAGAGACCGGCATCTGGATCAGCGTCGTACGTATGCGGAAGGTTCCAGCCTGGCGGATCAGCAAGCCGGAGAATGTGAAGTAGCCCAATGCCACGCGACACGGCTGGCTACGGGCCATGGTCTCGACGTGCTCCTCTGGGATTTCATGTACAGAGTCGAACAGCTTCTGCCCAGTGAGCATGCCAGACTCAACCGGGACACGCTCGCCGCTGCGCGTGTCTTTGACAAGAGACGCCACAGCGAATAGCCGGGTAATGTCAACATTGGAGCCATCAATCGCAAGGTCTGCGGTAGGGAAACGCAGGCTGGCCATGACAGATGTCTCGACTTCCATGCCCAATGGGACGACTCTGTGTGGCTGGCCAATAACGTCCAGCTCCCACTTTGGCCGCACGGAAGACTTCATGTTTGACTGTGAGTTGGAGGATTTGCGTCTGTGCCCTGACTCGGACTTGGAGGGCGACTTGTGGCTTGAGGTCCTTCGTGAGCGTTTGACTTCTCGGTCGTCTGCACCACTGTCTTTCTGGTGCCTCCTTGGCGCGCCTCGCAACTGGCCGGCATCGACGACTCTGGGGCCTTGATTGTCGTGTAGGTAGGTCCGCTGGCTGCCGTCTGTGACCATGATGCTTGCTGGTGGTGGACTTGTTTATGTTGATATGATGAAACCAGGATGATGCTGGGCTCCGAGGTACTCGTGGAGGCTGGAGTAGTGCAGCGATTGGGTGCAAATCTTGAGGTTTGACACAGTAGCTTTCTGGAAAACACGTTAGTTGGTGTTTCAGGCTGCGTCAATGGCCTCGACCGCGGAGGCACGACAGTAGGCGCGGGCTCACAAGGTAGACACGAAACCGGTGGTTTGGTTCTTGTTACGCTCGGATCGTGTGGAGACGGAGACGATTTATGTGGATTGCTTGAGAGACTGGTCGATGGAATTGCGAGTTTCTGGTAACCTATGAGGAGCGCCGGCAGTTGACTTAAGTATCTACAGCCTGAGTCAACTACGTCCCTTTCGAGGCAGTGGAAGTCATATTGTCAGGACGTGAAGGCATACTGAATCTGGAACTACCCAGTAGCGCAACCGGGGAAACGGGATTCGCGCCACGATAGTCGAATGTTCTACCTGATGGTCTATACAAGGGTGATGATGGACCACAAAGGGGAGTCGACCCCTGTCCCGCGGCGACGGACAGTGCTGATGCAGCGAAGTGCAGGAACCGCACGCGCACCAGACGAGGCGAAGTTCGATCGCCCTCGTCATGGGGCAGATTCATTGGCCCTATGCAGTAGTGGATTGATTGTGGGCGTGGGCAGTTGTCGCGATCGGAGTCCGGATGCGGTCCACTGCGTCGGGCTCAGCAAGATCCAGCGGGATCTCCTGGCGTTCGCTTGCTCACAGCCGAACCACTAGTTCGGGGTCGATTGATAGTGTCACCTGAGTCAAGCACAATTTGTGCCCAGTATAGTGTTCTTCGCTGGCTACTTTGACAGACAACGGATTGAGTTGATGAAGCTGGACAGTCAGCTGAGGCCATCTGTCACCTGTCGAACTATCACGGCGATCGTAGCACACTTGCTGGCTTCCCTCAAGCTCTCTTCGCCAGCACAAGAGTACAAACCCCCACGATCTCATCTAGCCTGTGGGTTGGCATCATGCTCTATCGTACATGAGCGACAGGGATATAGAGTCCGGCCCACGACGGGCCGGCCATCAGGGCTCACCGAAGATCTCCGCAATGATGTACCAACGGGACGGCACCTGGGATGAGCCCGACAACCCTATTCCAAATGTCGGTGATGCATGAGGTGAGGCTGGCGAATCAGAATGCACCGCGACTGTCGCCTCTCAGACATCACAGGGTGACAGGATTACAAGATATTGGGGCAGGGGCGCCATGGAGCGCCAGCTCTAACACTTTCAATCTACCCTTGGTCTCAAGGATCGTGTCAGGCGTGCAGCCTATCCCTACTCCGTGCGTGGGCCTGCACGATGCGATGGCGGCCACGAATCCTCCTGCTTGGAAGCCCTGCGTGGCCGCCCGAATCGGGTGGTTGCAACGCGCGATGAGCCCTCCTCCAATCTATCGCTTGTGCATCACTTGCGCGGCATCGCAGGACCTTCACGACGGGGGATTGTCATGCCATGTTCCACCCGTGCCCGGCCCGACCGCTAAACTAGCATCTTCCTTGTCGGCCGTAGCACTGCAAAGTATACGACCTGTCACTCTGAACTGTCATTGCGCCATCACGGCTTCACCTCCTGGTTCTGCAGAACATCCCACGTCTTTGCCCTGTGCCCACCCGGCGCCATGGACGCGCATGCCCTCCATCCGATCGCGTAGCCATGGCGTTTGCAGCTGAGGCCTTGCGTCACCGAGCGCACCGTGGGTTTCGCTTTGATCGGGGCGGCGCCTCGAATCTATCGAGATCCACAAGCCTCTTTTCCCCCCAACTGCACAGAGCAAGGATCAAGAGCCCTGCCCAACAACAGCACAGAGTCGCTGCGCTGTCACACTGCAGCTGGCCAGAGCCCTGACAGGCCTTGACCGGACGCTGTGCTTTGCGTGTCTATCTATATGCAGGTACCGAGAACGAGCGTCCAGAGGCTTTTCCCGGTCCAAGTTCTTGTGTCGCTCCC
Organism: Cladosporium oxysporum; assembly: GCA_035771495.1. NCBI lineage: Eukaryota > Fungi > Ascomycota > Dothideomycetes > Cladosporiales > Cladosporiaceae > Cladosporium > Cladosporium oxysporum. Next base: position 1,393,761 of record JAWNKS010000007.1, read on the forward strand.
ACAGGCCGTGCTCAGCCTCTAATACGTTGCGCCATGTCATATGGACTCCCGATTTCCAGGTCCAAGTCACTGGGAGCAGCCCATATCGGAACCGGCGCGCGCGTAAAGTCATGCTTACATTCATGCTAACGGACACCCGCGCCCGTAGAACTGGGATGGGAGCATGCCCACGCATCCCACCCACGCTCAAGCACATGGGCGGCCTCGGCTACATGCACACAATCAGCTCGACACGCGGGCATCTTGATCTGAGGCCGTTGGACTGGGGACTGGCAGATGAAAGGTGCATGGCAGCCTTGTCCGATTCTACCTGCGATCTGGTAAAACGGCTACATGTACGATGGGCGGGCTGCTTGTGTTGCGTAGCAGTCGGCGCAAGCGCCTCGAACGGCATGACTGGACGCTGCAGGCGCCCTTGGGGGCGCTCGCGGCTGGCAGTGCAGCGCCTTTGTCGAGGGCGGATGAGGGCTTCATCATGGCTGTGGTTACTGATCCAGCCTTCCAAGCCGCACTGTACATGTAGTTGCGACATACCTGTCCCGGGGAGAGAGCCGAGCCGGTGACACACGCCTGGGTTCGTCGAGTCGCAGGCATCCGGCTTTGGCTTGCGGCCCTGCGCGTGTGAGGAAGAAAGAAGCGAGTTTGTCATGTGATCTTCCCGCCGGAAGAGCTGTTCCACCTGCCCCATGACCAAAAGAGATACATCGAAACGATTGCGTGCAGCTACAAGTAACGCGAAAACGGTATGTGCCAAGACAAGTAAGATCCCCTAACACCATCTCGATTTCGCTCGCGTCGCTCCATCTAGATCTGCCTGCTCCGTCCAGATGGTAATGTAGGGCAAACAGGCGATACTGCAGATCGCTTTGGTAGACACGTCGGGTGTCAGATAATGCAGGCCGGACGTCCGCCTTTCCACAAATGATCGTAAGACACATGTCCAAGCGAATGTGGATGCGGGTTTGGCTGCAAGCATCCTGTGCAGATCACCTGCTCGAGCCGTACGCACAGAAAAAAAAAGGCGAAAATGTAGCTAAGTAACGAAGTTTGGGGCATAGTAATAGGGTTTCCTGTATGCAACTGTGCTATTAATGACAGCATCCAACTAAATAATAATGCGTCGAAACAAAACCCTGGGGTATCAGTATGAACGCACAACAACTGCTCCAATCTCCTCCAGATATCCCTTCCCAAAATCATAATAACTGAAAGTCAACTTTTCGACCATCTTATGGCAAAACCAAATATACCCACACGCGCTGTTTCAGACCTACTTATGCCAGATTCCGTTTTCGTCCTGGACGCCAATTTCGTAGCCGAGAAGCACCTCCGTGCCGCCGCCTTCCCAGCCGCGGTTGCCGGCACTGGAGAGCATGAAACGGCACGTTGGGTCGATGTAGATTGACGATATCACACCGCCACGGTGGCCAGGAACGATGGTGAAGGGCACGGTACGGTGGCGGGCCGAATCAGATTGTGCGACGTCATAGATGCGCAGAATATCATTCGAAGCACTAGACGCATTTTATGTTAGCTTACTGGAAGGAGAGTGTAGAGTGTTTGACTTACCACACGAGGTGTCGCTTGTTAGGCATAGCGCGGACGGCATACACGGGGCCACTGCCTGCTTGGAACTTGAAGTTACGGTTCGCTTCGCTGCGCTTGCTTCCCAAGTGATGAATCGAATACTCATCGACCGAGCAATTGCGTCGGCCGGCGTAGATGAAATTGCCATCCGGACTCCAGCAAGCGCCTGTGCACCAAGGAGGTGTGCCGCCTTGCGGGACTATGGTGGCAATCGGTGACTGCATACGACGATCCCATATGCGAAGCGTGCCGTCCTGCGAGGCATCGAGGAACGTGGATTCGCTCTGAGGTGGCAAGTCTGATGCTGATTTTTCTTCTTCGTTCGTGGGCGGTGCCGTGAGTGGTTCGTCCGAATGTGGGAGCCCGTTTGTGAGCGGACTTGCAGGCTTGGATCCATCTTTTGGTGACTGCCCGTTTACCTGATCTTTGTTAGGTTTCGGTGATGATGCCGCTGCTCCGTCAGCGTTTGAAACTTGTGCTCCTGTCGTCTCCCCAGCAGGCTGCACTGGGCCGCCGCTACCCATACCAGTCATCTCAGCATCCGGCACTCCTGGCGCGTCATCCTCTTGCATTTCACTAGTGAGTGCCCGAGTAAGTTCGTCGTCATCGTCGCCAAAGACGTTGTCGGTCGCTCCTCCTCCACCATTACCCGTCTCTTCACCAAAGAGAGATCCATGGTCTTCGCCGAAGAGGCTACCAGTCGGTGAGCCCATGGCGTCTTCCTCGCCATCTTTGTTGTCATAACCGTTTATCAAATCACCATTGGTGAAGGGTGCATCGTTGTTACTTGAAAACGTCCCATTTGTCGGCTCTGGTAAGCTGTCGACAACTTCTGGTACCGGTAAATCACTCATTGGTCGCACTTCGATAGCGCTAATCTGTCCACCAGCACCACGGAACGATCGTCTCACTTTGCCGGTGTTGAGGTCCCAGTCGTGAATCGTCTTGTCCCAACTGCCCGATAGTAGGCCTGTTTCATCTTGAGAGAGGGTCAAGACAGACACAGCGCTTGTATGTTCTTTGAGTGTGGTAATTCTGGTTCCTGCTTGGTGTCTGCATGTCTGCAAATTGATACCTCCGCTCTCTAAACCGGATAATAGCCAAGCAGCTTGATGTTGCACGGCCAGTGAGTACACGGGCGATGTCCACTTCCCCTCGTCTGCGGATGGTGGCGTTCGCACGGTCGGCTCTTCGTTCTCCCAGTATGTTACAAGAGATCCGGCCTTCATGACACTGTCCACAAAAGGATGCTTTTGCGCGACCGTAAGCGGCACTTTGCCGTTCACTGTGTCCATCCAGTTGTACATGCGCACGTAACCGTCCGTACCGCCGCTGAACACCCAATGCATGTCCGGTGTCACTGCCACAGCGTTTATGGAGGTGCTTTGAGGTGCTGCCATTGTTGGAACGATGTCATAAGCTTGCGCTGATAGAGCTTCAGCGCGGACTGGCGGTATGAAAGGAGTCACTATAGCGCCCGCTGGCGACCTGGTTCCTCGAGGCGAAGGCGAGGTCAAAACGACGGCTGGATTGGGTGGCCGCTCCGTTCTACTCGAGGGTCTTTGCGGTTGGTTGTCTCGTCGCGAAGGTGAGTCTGGCTCGTCTTGATCCCCGTCGTCGTCCTCGTCATTATCATTGTCATCATTATCATCGTCTTCGTCTTCGTCCCCATTGCCATCGTCGTCCTGCTCTTGATCCTGGTCTTGATCCTGGTCGTCATTGGGTTCATTCACGTCCTCCATCTCCTCATCCTCGTCCTCTTCCCCTGAGCCAGCAGTGGGATCCATGTCGTCGTCGAAAGCCACCATGGCTGCGATATGACCGTACTAGGCGAAAGATGCGGTATTGCTTATGTGTTTCGAGGCAGATCTCAAGGTCCGAGGCGCTGGCTGATGCGCCGGAGGTTGTGACTGGCGCGCTCTTTCTCGAAAGCAGCCGGCTGGGTGCGGTAATCTATACTCTAGATCCCGCGCGTAGTTTGCTGGTCGCTCCGTCTGTGCAGGTAGTGTGTGAGGCGCGCGACAGCCGTTATGCCTGAACACATCCAGCTTGACCTTTAAAGCATGGCCGCACCGCTGTCTCCGCAAGCGCAACTCTCCCCGCCTGCACGAACGGGCCGCAGAGCCTCATTAAGGTAGTGCAAAGCTTCGGGCCTGGCTCCTTGCTGCTCACTTTCACATGTGCTGGAGCTGGACGTCGTCTGCTTGAGAGATGCCTGTGGAAATGTGTTGTAATGCCCATTCTTCGCACTGGTACAGCCACCATCCCTCCTGGCATCGTAGCAGTTGTGGGAGTAGGATTTTACAAGCCACCGACCGGTTCCAAGCCAAAGACCGCTCCGATTACGAACCTCCAAGGACGCTGCGCCTGCATTGTTATCTACTGAGCAACTAACCACTCGACTCGCTACGATGGAACACACGTCCGCCGAGATCTCAGTGGCAAGAAGGGCCCTTTTCGGTTGGCTTGGTCCGTACCACAATCCCTGCTGCTTGCTTGTTTATGCGAGCAAACGAATCTTCCAACACTGCAATCTCGTGCATATACGAGCACTGGCAGCGAAGTTAGCACGGTCCTGGCACGCTCAAACAGCTCATACTGCGGTTCGGATGGCGTTGGCATGGCTTGTATGCCTTGAGAGGTTTGTACATACTTGTAGTCGCATTCGGGAATACTCTATTACCACATCATGCAATTTTCAATGCAGTATTACCAGGTCCGGCTCAGCGAACATGCTTATATGGCGGTGTGTCACTGTTTCTGGCGTGTCAGGGTGCAGTGCTTCCAGCATCTGCCGCTGCAAGCTGAGCTGCGCCTTTCCGGTGAGATGCAGGTCGCTCCTTCCTCCTACCCTCCTTCCGTTTGTTTGCGGAAGCCAAACACCGTGGCAACATGCAAACACGAAACGCGCTCACTTCCGCTTTCGCCACTTCTTCACAACTTTTTCTCCGTGGCTTTGACATGCACATTGACACTGGCGCCTTCGGTACCAGCACTGTCTTACGCCATCATCTTCGCGACGAGCAGTGAACTGGCAGTAGTCATCACTGCCAGTTATCTGCTTTTTCTCCGCTTTTCTACACCTTCACCACTCCACTTCCTCCTCACTCCCGCCTAGCCTCCCTCCTAGTCACTCCACACCGTACATCTATCACGATGAACGAGGAACTCATCGAGCGCTTCAAGCGCCACAAGAACAGCCCTCGAGGCAACAAGGCACAGGCAGAGGTCTGGCTGCTCCCGCAAAAGCTCAACAACAGGGTTCGGCAGTACTATGAGCCATCCAAGAAGCCCTCAGAGGCAGAGCCTTGGCTCAACCGCCCTGAAATGCCGACCTCCGATGAAATCATGGACATTGACAGCGACAACTCGTCCAATCCAGACATTGTGGAGATCGTTCCAAACCGTGAGACCGGCGGGTGGGAGTCTCAGGGTGAGTTGTCACGTCCCTCGCCTGCAGCTTGAAGCACGACTAACATCGCAATAGACGCCTACCTGTCGGCTCACTACGAGCTTCTCCGCGAGGATGCAATTCGTCCACTGCGCGAGGCTATTTGCCATCTTCGAAGGGAGCCGGACCGAAACGAAGACGCTTTCAAGAGTACCATCGGGATTTATCAGGATGTGAGTGAACTCTGTCGCCTGAGCGCTGCAATGGAACCCCAACTGATCCACATATCTTGCAGGTCTACATCCGCGGGGTCATATGCTCTACCCGAGGCATTGCCCTGCGTATCACCTTCAGCACCTTTCGTGCACAGAAAAAGATATTGTGGGAGCAGAGCAAACGACTCATAAGCGGCAGCCTAGTCGTGCTCACCCCAGCTGCGGACATGTTCAACAGCAAGGCGATTGTCGCCACTGTTGCAGCGCGACAACTTGCTACACTCAATCAGAATCCACCAGAAATCGACCTCTTCATTGCACGTGCAGAGGATCTGGAGATCGACCCGGCAATGAAGTTTGTCATGGTCGAAGAGCGTTCGGCTTATTTCGAAGCTAATAAACATACTCTGCTGGCTCTCCAAAAGATGGCAGAACAACCATTCCCTCTAGCTGAACATCTCGTTCAAGTCCAATCCAATGTCGCGGCACCAGCATACGTGGAAAAAGACCCTCACATGGACATGACGAGCGTTTTCACAAACAACAGAAACGAGACCTACGAAAATGTCGACACATTGAACGGTTGGCCAGCGCAGCCACAAAGTGATCTCGACCAGTCGCAAACCACAGCTCTACGCCGCATCCTGACCAAGAAGCTGGCCATCATCCAAGGTCCCCCTGGAACTGGCAAGACCCATGTCTCTGTTCAGGCGCTCAAGGTGATGCTCGCGAACATGAGAAAGGATGATCCTCCGATCATCATTACTTGTCAAACCAACCATGCTCTCGATCAGCTGCTTCGTCACGTTGCAAAGTTCGAAGAAAATTTCATTCGAATGGGAAGCCGAAGCAAGGACAGGGACGTCGTCAAGAAACGCACTCTCTATGATGTGCGTAACTCAGAGTCAAGTAACGCGCTTGCTGGGAGCGTGGGTCCAGGTGCAAAGAAGAAGATGAAAGATCTGGAGAAGGACATCGTGGCAATTCTCTCGCCGCTCAAGACAGACGAGAAGGCCTTGCTTGATCATCGCCTTCTGGAGAAACTCGGACTCCTCACATCGAAGCAAGCCGACTCTCTGGAGGCTGGTGCATCTCAATGGGTCCAAGCGACGCTCAGCAATCCCAATCAAGCTGCTCGCTCGCCGCTTACTGTGTGGCTCGGGCGCTCTGTAGAGATTGTTCAGTGTCCTGGAGAGCCCCAAGACTTCGGCTTTGACTTGGAAGAAGCAGATCTCGAATACGAACAACTAATGGAGATCGAAGCCGAGAACTTCGCGAGAGAAGACGAAGAGTTTGACGGACTGATCGGCAACATCTACACTGTCGCTGATCATTTCACTGGGCGCAAGCCGCAAGGTGTGAACACAACCAAAGTCACGAGCTGCTTGAAGGAGCAGGACATGTGGAAGGTGCCGGAGAACATCAGAGGTGCTGTATACCGCCACCTGCAAGATGAGGCAAAGAAATGCATACGCGACAAGCTGCGTGACAAGGTCAAAGCATACGATACGCAAGCACGCCTCCGAAGCATTGGCAACTGGGAGAAAGACGAGACCATCCTCCGCAAGCAGAAGATCATCGGGATGACCACCACTGGTTTCAGCAAATACCGAGGCCTCATTTCTGCTTTGCAGCCAAGAGTGGTACTGATTGAAGAAGCAGCCGAGACGCTTGAGGCACCAGTCATCTCCACGTGCTTGCCCTCGCTCCAACAGCTTATTCTGGTTGGTGATCACCAGCAATTACGCCCACACTGCAATGTCTCAGCTCATGAAGGCAAGCCATACTACTTCAACATCTCCTTGTTCGAGCGGATGGTCAAAAATCGAGTTGATTACGATACGCTCAGGAAGCAGCGCAGGATGATCCCAGAGATCCGCCGCTTACTCACTCCAATTTACCGGGACCAAATCCAAGACCATGCCAGCGTTCTCAACCCATTGAATCGCCCAAATGTTCCCGGTATGGGTGGCGTCAACTCATTCTTCTTCTCGCACCAGTGGCCAGAAACACGCGATGACCAGATGTCGGCCATCAACAAAGAAGAAGCAACCATGATAGTCGGCTTCGTCGAGTACCTCGTATACAATGAATTCCCGGCAGAAGACATTACCATTCTGACATTCTACAACGGACAGCGAAAGCAAATTCTCAGCTCACTCCGCAAGAATCCTACGTTCGGTGACAGACAGTTTAAAGTTTTTACTGTTGACTCATACCAAGGCGAAGAAAACAAAGTCGTCATTTTGTCTCTGGTCCGCAGCAATGACAATGACCAGATTGGTTTCCTTGGCGTTGACAACCGTGTCTGTGTTGCTCTGTCCCGCGCTCAGTGCGGATTCTACATGTTTGGAAATGGAATGCTCATGTTCAGGAACAGCAGAACGTGGGAAAAGGTCCTCCAAATCATTTCTGGGAACAAGAGCAAGGCCGATCGCCCAAAGACTCTACCTCGTCGAATTGGTGATAAGCTGCCCGTCGAATGCCAGAACCACGAGACCACCACCCAGATCAGCGATGCGAGTGACTGGGAGACCATATCTGGCGGCTGCATGCTGAAGTGCAAGACCTTGTTGTCATGTGGTCACGAATGCCCGCTGACCTGCCATAAATTCACCCATGACAACGTACACTGCCACCACATGAACGAGGTTCACCTCAAGTGTGGACACATCTCCTCCTTTCTATGCGGCGAAGACCAAACCTGTTCGATCTGCCCCAAAGCCCGTTCGCCTCACAAGAAAACCAACAGCCTGGCCACGCAAGGATCTTCTGGATCCTCCAATTCTTGGCAATCCTTCGCAGAAGAGGAGCCAGCTCGCTACGCTGCCGCTGCATTGATGTTGACTCACAAAGCATCGAGCTCCTCGGTCAAAGCAGCAACTGCTGAGCCGTCTCGCTTGGTTGAAATTGATGATGGTGTTGGGGACGTTGCGCGTCGTGCAGAGTCCCTGACTCTCGGCGACAGCAGCAAGGCCAGGCGTGCTCAGAAGAGCTCAAGTGGCGAGTCTGGGGGGATTAGCCTGATGGATTAAATACCCGCGGGTTTACGACTAGTGTCAAGAAGACGCGATATGCATAGCTTGAAGGGTATGAAAACTTCAGCGAAGGTTAGCTTATGATGAGAATGAAATGTTTATGCATGGCACAAGCTCCCGTCTGCTCCCATGTTCACTGCCAATGCCTTGAATCATTTACTAAGCGGTGGAAGGAAGGTCTTCGAAGAGCGAGCCTTTGTTCAGGTGTTCAGCGAATGTAGCGGCTCATCAACAGTCGCCTCGCTCAGTAGTATACACCACGTGCTTGCCTTCGAGTAACTTTTGGATCTTCAACAATCTTTTTGACGTTTTTATTCGTTATATATGTAGAGTGTGGTTCTACTTAAAGCGACTCGCAAGTCATCGTCGCCATCATGTCATCATCAAAACGCTTACGCGACACCCAACTCCTTGTAGAAAGCCTCAGTGCTTGGCTCGCGGCCCAGGAACTCCTTCAAGCTTTCCATCTCGTCGCGGCTGCCGCCCTTCTCGAGCACGGTGTATCTGTATCGCCTGCCCTCCTTGCCGTTCATCGGGTCCTTCTTGAACACGCTGTAGAACATGTCGGCGGAGTAGACCTGGCTGCTGAGGTAGCCGTAGTAGCCGGCGTCGTAGCCACCGATCAAATGACCGAAAGTGGCCTGGCCGTGGCCCCACTTGTATCCCTCGCCGAGAGCTTCCGGACCGTCGATCTTGCTGATTTCCTTGCGGAGGCGGTTGTAGGTCTCGCTGGCGTCGAGGTTCTTGACTTCTTCGTGGGAGGAAGCTTCGTGCACGGCCATGTCGAAGATGCCGAAGTGCAGCTGGCGGAGGTTGAAGAGGGCGTCGTTGACGTGGCGGGTGTTGACAATGTTCTCAATCAAGTCGTCGGGCATGGACTCTGAAGGCCTCTCGCTTGAGCTGGAGCTTGCTTTGTATGCCTCGGCGTACTCGGGAGAGAGGTATGACCAGTGCTTGGAGAGGCTCTTGAGCTGTGAAGGCGTCCAGCACCAGTTTTCCAGCATTTGCGAAGGCGCCTCAACAAAGTCTCTGACAGTGGAAGTGCCATGGAATCGCGAGTAGATGGTCTTAGAAACGAGATCGTGGATACCGTGGCCAAGCTCGTGGAACAGAGTGACGACCTCGTCGTGCTTGAGAAGTGAGGGCTTCTTCGGTGAGGGCTTGCTGAAGTTGCAGACAAGAGCAGTGGCTGGGTAGCGACGTGAGCCGTCGGCAGTGATGAAGCCTGGCTGAATGTTGAAGTTTGCCGCATGGCCGTACTTGCCATCACGAGGGAAAAGGTCGAGGTAGAGGTAACCAACGAATCCATTGCCCTCGCCTTCGTCGTTCCAGACGGAGAACATCTGGACATCGGGGTGCCAGGTAATGTCCTCGCCCTTGCCGCTCTCTGAGATCGCCTTGCGGTCTTCGCCCTCGATTTTCACGAATTCAAGGCCGAAGAGCTCCTCGAAGATCTTCAGCATGCCCTCGATCGTTGACTGCAACGGGAAATACTCTGAAATCAGCTTCTGGTCGAGCTGGAAGTCCTTCTCGAGCATGAGCGTGTCGTAGAAGCGGTGGTCCCACAGGAAGTAGTTGTCCGCCTTTCCAGTCTCCGCCTTCTTCAATTCCTTGAGTTTGGCAATCTCCTTCTCGCCGCCAGGCGCAAGACGCGTCCTCAGATCTCCAAGGAAATCGTCGACTGTCTTGGGTGTTTTTGCCATTTTGTCCTCGATTCTGAAGGTGGCGTGGTTAGGGTATCCAAGAATGCGAGCTGCCTCATCGCGCAACACAATAGCCTCCTTGAAAAGCGCAATGTTGTCGTTGCACTTGTTCTCGTTCTCAATGAACACCTTGTGCCTAGTCTCCACGTTCTTGCAGTACTTCTGTGTCGGGAACAGGTCAGGGTACTTGAACGTGAGCCAGAGCTTGCCCTCGTTCTCAGTTCCTGCCTCGCCCTTCTTCAGGTCGCTTGTGACATCCTCAGGTACACCTTCCAGCTCTTGGGGAGTCAGCCAGATTCCACCCTGCTCCTCGTTCAGGTTCTTTTGGAATGTGATGCTCAGTTCAGACAGACGCTTCTTGATCGCCTTGAAACGGTCTCTCTGAGGGCCAGCGGGGATACCCAGTCCCATCCTGATGTAGCCCTTGTGATCCTTCTCCAGCAGTCGCCTGCTCTCAGGATCGAGCTTGTCATCGTTCTTCTGCTTCTTGTAGACAGCGTCCACCAACTCGAAAATGTCCTCCCTCATCGATGCCTCGATCGAATAGTCGTCCATCTTCTTCTCAGCCTCAGTACTGGCATCTCTCAGCTTGGCGTCGGTTGACACAGCCTGGTAGAAGCCAATGATGTGTGATTCGAGGCTCATCTCGTTGTCGCTCCTGGCCATGGGCAACATGACGCTGTCGAAGGTTGCCTTGTCGATCTTGTTGTCGGCGACGATCTTGTCCATCAATGTCTTGCTGTCCTTCAGCAGGCGGTCGGTCGCCTTGCCCACAGTCTCGGGCGTATGGGTGAACAGAGGCGGGGCCTGAGGCGGCTTCTGGAACTTGGCGCCGGCCATTGTGCTCGAAGTGAGAGGTCTGTAGCTTCCGATGGAGAATGAGCCTTTGGGTGCGAATGTGCGCAGGCGTGGAGCGAGAAGCTGAAAGAGCGCCACGGTTGCGAAGAGGAGGAGGAGAGAGAGGAGGAAGGGACGGCGTAGGAGGGAGGAGCGTAAACCCGATGGAGCCAGTCTGTGAGATGCGGGTCTCTGGAGACCGGTGGTGCGTTGGTTTGGTAGTTAGTGAGTGGGTGAGGCGGTGAAGGTAAATGCTTGATGACTTGGAAGCAGCAAGGTGGCAGCTGGAGCTGGTCTAGACTAATGTCCGTGGAACATGTGATGATGGAAGCCGCAGCCCACCCTCGTGCCTGAGGCTGAGGCTGAGAGATGCGAGATGCGAGATCCGGATCAAGGGAATCATCAGCCGCAGATGTGAGAGATAAGCTCAATGGGAATACGACGTGAGTATGTACCTACTTATTAGGTATAGTACATATATACAGTACATCAGCAATATCACACACAAGCTACTGCCTGCAGCTCATTCACGCAATACACCCCCGCGCTCGCGTGAGACCCATCGAGCTACAACATGTGTGTCGCATCACGATGGTATACTAGTAGTTCTCATTGGCATTACATGTATACATTCACAGCCAATATGATAGCCATGCCTCAGCTCTTCTCGGCACAGGAAATACTGACAAGATTCTGCTCCAAAGTAATTGTCTCCCCATCGTCAGCCTCCCTGGGCTGCAGGACGAGAGCCGTCATTTTCCCGCCATTGACACATCCACTGTCAAGACCAAAGGAATAGTCTTTCATCTGAAGATCTCGTTTCGAATCATGGCCGTACACCAGAGTGAGTCGATCACTCCTGAGCTTAATCCCTTGGAGCTCGTTCCAGCTGTCCGCCCACCACTTTCCGTCCTTGAACTCGTCAGTGGGCAAGTAGCCAACTTGCTCATACTTAGTGATAGCACTCTGTCGTGCTTCTTTGATCTCTTTTTGCGATGGGTCCTGTCCGGGATACAAGTCCGCCAACCGTTCTTCGATTGTGTTTAGGAATTCTTCGCTTTGAGTGGTCTCGTCGTGGCCGTCGAAGTCGATTAGTGCTCGTATGTTATACATAGCCCACGGTTCTTGCTCATCGATGCTCATTCCTGGCACCATTCCTGAGGAAAAGAAATTGTTAGCTGTCTTGATATCAAATGATCAGTCGTCCTTGCTCGTGTTTGAGAAGTAATCATATGCGATATCAATCCTCCGAAGACGAGTTCTCACACGGAAGCTGTAACATACTACACGATTGTTAGCCATTGGTTGTCCACTAAATCATAGTGAGATGAAACGAACCCGCCATGAACAACAGCAACATTTCCCATACCAGGAAGATCACCCAATCTAAGAGCAACAGGCGCAGCCGCAAGCCACATCCGCTGCTCCGGACTCAAAGACTGCGCAACCTCGAGAGCATCTTTCTTGCCGGAGCCCAAAGACTTCTTGAACTGCTTATATGCCTTGTCGCCATCTTTGCCTTTAGCTTCAGCTTGAAGCCTAGCCTCTTCAGCACCAGCCCAGACCCGCAAGACTTTGTCTTCGTGGTTGCCGCGGACAGTTGTGGCGTTGATGTCCATAGCATATTGTACGACGCCGGCGCTTTCGGGGCCCTTGTTGACCAGATCGCCGACGAAGATGACTCGATCGCCGCGTGAGGCTGCATAGTCTGCTTTTCCGAGCAGCGCTTGTAGTTCGTCGAGCATGCCGTGTACATCTCCAATGATCAGAAGGCGGGCGGCAGCATTCGCAGCTGTTGGCGAATATGGTGGCGAATAGACAGCGTTGTGCGTAGGATTTCTTATGAACTCTATCTGATCAGATAGACTGCCGGAGGCGTATACTGACAGGCTCGTGACGACGGTCAGAAGGTTTCTTAACATGGCTGCTGTGGTATTGGCCAGAAATGGATTGTGGGACAATGTTTGTTGCGGTACGCACTTTTTGCGATGGAACCATCAGGCGCCATTTTGAGGGCTTTGACATCTCCAGATCAGATCGTTAAGTTATGTTTTTCGTCTAGCGTGTCTAATCAGATCTGGCGTTGAGTCGTGCTGCAGTCCAGTATCAGCCCACGTGCTGGTCAGGATGCATACAATTGTGGGTCTGGGCTTGGCTTGATTCCAGGTTGCTCAAATGTGGCAAGGATTGTTAGGATTAGTTCTTTCGTATTAGGTCAGATATTTATACCAATATATCAATATATATGACAAGTACGAACAAAGGTGGTGATAAGCATGATATGTTCAATGAGTACCGGTCTTCGCTAGAGCTTCCTCCATCACCATGACGTTAGCGAACAAAGATGATGGCTGGTTTATACTTGACATCATTTTTTAGGGATGCTTTAGGAGGTAGTTTGGCATTTTGCACTTCTTACATATACTTCATGTGTCAACATACAAGGCCGGTTTCATCGTTCAGGAATCTTGCAGCACTAGAAAGAAGTTCCCAACAAAACTACGGGGCCCAAAGATCCACAGCATGGAGGTAGTTTCACTGTCTTCTGTCCAACGCAAATCAACACTGGCATATCTTCATTATATCACGCCATGGAAATCTCGCAAAGATAGAGTCGATTGACCAGCTTCAGACTCGCAAGAGTCTACTTTCGCTTCAGGATAGCAAAAGCCGCCGCTGCTACAACAGCAACCAGCCCAGTCCCATAGAGCGCCATGTTCTTCAGCGCCGCTGCCTGCATCACTTGCCCTGCCGTCTCATTATTCTTTGAAAAGTCGGCCTTGCTGTTGCGATTTGGGAACTCTGCCTCTGGCACCTGCTCGTTTAGGAATCTACATAGGGGATCCCACCCTTCTTTCACATTGAACACGAGCAGGTTTTCCTCCGGGACAAGCTTTTTTATCTCTGCGTTGTGGTCCTTATACAGCTGCTTCGCCGTCTCGGTGCCATCGTGGTAGTCCCGCCACAACGCGGCGAAGACGGGCGCATCCTTCGCAATGAGCTCGGTCAGTTCCAGGACTTTGGGATTCCCTGGCACGAACCAAAACGCAAACCTGGCGAACCACGTTTCGGGGATCATCTGTTTTGCGTAGTGGATGAGCGTGGTCAACGAGGATCGGTGCCACTGGTCGACGTTGTCCCGCTCGGTCAAGATGACTTTTGCGTCCGGGTAGGCCTCCAGCAGCTCTCTGTAGAAAATGACACATGGGTTGTCGGTGACTGCCTGGCAGTGGCCGAGCAAGGCGTCCCACTGCTCTTTGCCGTACGGCTTGCCAATGCCTCTGAACTTGGCCTTCATAGCATCCACCCACATCTCTGAGTCTCGAGGGTTCTCCTGGAGTGGGCTGGCGAAGTGATAGCAGTCTTTGTAGCCTAGTTGGACAAGCGCTTGGCGTAGGGATACTGTTCCAGTGCGGGAGAGACCTACCCAGAGTCAGTATTTTGAGCTCAGGTCATTTTAGCAAACTTCAGGTACCTAAACAGAGGACACGGAGAGGCACAGTACGAGTGCAGTGGCGTCGGTCTATGTCGGTTTGGTAGGCTAAGCTTGCCATGTCGCCAGGATCGAAGACATGATCTCTGGGGGGTTGCTGCTTCGGACCAGCCATGATTCTGAGCTATTCAATAGTGTGTCGTCTGATCTTCGTGAAGAGAAAGGCGACCTGAACGAGAATCAAGCAATGCGATGAAGCAGTCATGTCGATAGCATACCGATCGCCCTTTATACTTCCACCCACCTGGCACCGTCCCAGCTGACTGGAAGCTTTCTGGACGCAAGATCATCAAGAGGACTGGACACAACGGGCAAGCCGATCTGACAAAGTCCCACGGACCATCAACACACAAACCTCAAAAGTGTCTTTCAGCCCCGACGGTGATCCCTTTCACATTGGTGATAGGTCAATGTAACTCGGACGGGTGACCTGCCGAATCCTGCCGCTGCGTGTGAGTGAGCTGAGGTGCATGTGGGCTCTCCGCTCCCTATCAAGGGACGCCTTACCCGCAGGCCGAGGACCCAAGTTGGTTGTTTGATGCGCTGTGTGGCATGGGAGCGCTGCAGTCCTTCAAGTGGTGGGTAAAGATGCGCGACGAGCAGGCACCGTGATATCACATGTCCATGTATTGAGCGCCATGTTCGCGACAGGTTGCTCCAACGCATGTGGTGCTTGGTGGTCCCAATCTCCATTCAATTCTCGCTGCTCTACTTTAGGGTCGAGGGTTGGGGTAGTCTGTTACTGAGCAGTTTATCATCTTCTCGGGCCCCTACAATAGTGTTGAGGTATACGAGCTTCTGTCATTCAGAAAATCACTATGATTCATCTTGAAACCATTGTCCGTTGGTGGAAACCTCGCCGTGTCGCTTTCGCGTGTGTTTTAGCGATATTGTCAGAACGATTCAAGCTTTGAGATAAGGGCGGCCTGGCCTCATGCACATGCTGAAAAATGATACAACACACACCTCGAAGGTTGGAAGCATAACTATCGAGCCCGTACCTGATTTACCACAACCTGGAAGCTTCTGAGTATACAAACACTCTCATATGATGTACTTTTTATGCCATTTCAAGGCATCCGCAATCGTCAATACACAGATACGCTGAAGATGTAACATCGCTCGGCTCGCAGGTCCCTCCGATATGCGGCCACCCTTTAGCGTCAATCTAACCGCAGCCTCTCAGATCATGCTACTGTGACGAATCGGGAGAGTTGCAGAAGTATCGAAGACGTCTTTACGAAGGATGCGCACGAGATTGGCTCGATGATGTGGCCTGATGGTATGCTGCTGGGTGATGCACTTTTGTTGCGCGGGTAGCACCCTCTAAAGGTATCTTGCCTACAATGAACGCCGTCCATGTCTATCGGTCTCTAGCCTTTCCATGCGTTCGAAGGTCATCCTCAAATGACTCTGGCTGGTTCTTGCACAGTCGAAGAAGCACCCTCGTCTGAGAGCTCGCGGCGCAGGACTTCATGCCTACGCGACATGTGTGATTTGGCATATGGTAGACGTGCGCCTCGCAACTTTGCCTCAGACACTTGGAAGGACCAATGTACCTGTGGGCGACCATACTGGGTCGCAACGTCAACAACAGAGCTGCGCGACACTGTCGCTGTGTCGTTGGCAACGGCCAGATATCTGGCTAGTCTAGTCTTCATCATCGTTGATGACAGTCGAGACTTCACGCACCGCCCAGCACCATCTCACAGATCCTGCCTCCTCTTTCTCCGTTGAGGAACTCCATGGCGCCTTCATCGTCGTCTAGTTCCAGACTCGCCTCGTAACCTCTCCTCACATTCTCCTCGTCAACCTTGATGCCGCCCTCCACAAGCACCCTAACCACACCCGACACCCGCGCAATATCGCGCCTCGTAGCCTCCGAAATCTCGTCGTTCTGGCTCGAGTAAATAGCCTCGCTCGTGCTCTGCTCCAACCGATTGATGCCCACCTCCGCATTAGCTTGCTGCGTCTGCTCCGCCACGTGCTTCTCAATCCACACATATCCATTTACGCCCAGAATGACGTCCACCTCGCCGCCCTTGGTCTGCAGCGTGAAAATCTGCCTGCGGGCCCTGACCACGCCCGCGCCGCCGCCAACGCCAGAAACAGCCATGAAGTGCCCGTTCTTCAGCTTGCCGTACTTGAGACTGCGCGTGTGCAACGATGCGCTGCCGTCCTGGAAAAGTCCCTGCACTTCCGCGACCAGCAGCTCGCCCTCGCCGAAGAATGATCGGATGTTCAGCTCGTCGACGCTCGTGCGCCGGCGCAAGATGCCACCAGGCAAGTTGATCGAGCTCAGCAGCAGGTTCGCCAGCAGCGGCGCCGCGACGTCCACCTTCCACCGCCTGCTCTGCACCTCGACGATGCGCCCGATGACCAGGTCGCCGATCTCAGGCGTGTAGCGTGCGCGCAGCGGCACGACGGACAGCAGCTTGTTGGTTTTTTGCAGGGTGCCGGCGAGCGTGGAGCGAATTGCGCTGCTTTCGTCCGCGGCGAAGGTGCCGTGGCCGCGCATCCATTGCGGGTCGTCGGTGACGATTTGGCCCGGTGTGATGATTGTAGTATTGCGCTGCTTGGCGGAGGGGAGGTTGTCGATGTCCATCTCGTCCGAGGAGTCGTCTTCGCTGTCGTGGGCATGGGAGGGATCGGGGACGCGGGGTTTGAGGTTTGGTGGAGGGCCTGCAGGCGCTGGGGGGAGGATCGTGATTGCCATTGTGGATGTATTGCAGGTGGGCACTGCAAGTGTGAGGGTGTGGTGGTTGTGGAGAGTGGTATTGCTATTGCTATGGTGGTGGTTTGCTGCGCGAAGCTCCAATCAAATCCTAACTAAATTTCAAGCGCAATGACGTGGGGCTAGATCAAATATCAGATGAAAGTTACAGCGAAGTACATGCAGTATCACACCACGTTCAAGGCATCTGCACATTTGCATGTATACATGTATATACAATCAAATGAGCCTAGGTATGCGAAGGAGATATAATTATGTTGTCACAGTTGTTGTTTAGGATGACGTGTAGCCTCCAGACATGGTGCCGCTGATCGAGGCCCTTGGGCGATGCTTCGTCTAAGAGTGCTTGTGCTGCAAGTATGTCTACAACACCGCAACGTGCATGCTCGATTTTTTGATATCTGCGGCTCTACTTTTGGTGCAGCCATCTCGTCAAAAAGAGTGATCAGCCCTAGTCAGCAGTTCGGATATTTATCACATTGGCTGATCGCACTCCCAAGGCAGCCTTTCATTGAACGTCTCCTTTCCACTTGCACCGCCCTTCCATTCGAGTAGTCTTTTCACCTCATTCTCCAGACCGCTCGTTATATTCTTGATCGCACCAGCATCCCAGCCGCGTGCGATGCGCTTGTTCGCCAATAGCTCCCCAGCTCCATATGGATCTTTCACGAACAGATCATAGCCTCGTTTGCGTTCGCCATCTTGCACGTCTCGCAGCTCTTCAAGGGTCATGGGAGGATTGAGCCCGAATACGCGAAGCCTAGCAGCTGGATATCTTATAGCGGGCCCGTGGAGTTCCAGGAAACGAAGCTCTTTGAACGCATGCGTGATCACCGTCACTTGCGCGGGATATGTACCTGTGAGGTGTTTGAAACGGAGGATGGAGAACAGCAGATTTTGAAAACTGTCCGTCGCATGTGTTTCGACACCACATCGCGCGGTAAGAGGTGGGTCGTCAAGCGGATAGGATTGCCAATTCATGACAGAGCTGACAAGCTGGTAGCTCTCGGCCTCCGTAGTATTCACCTGTGTCTGTGTCTTGCCTCCGGAGAAAAGCAGCAGTGCGCCCGGATCCTTCGCTAGTATTGACGTCCCTGCGGCGATATGTTGCATGAACGTGTGATGCTCGCCGACTTTGCCGGTGGCCGTGTCAGACGCCTGGAAGTGCTGCAGGATCCATGAAGACTCGTCGACGGGATTGTCACGGCAGAAGGTGGCATGGCAACACACGAGGACGAGGTGTGTGTAAGTCTGCGATGGCATCTTAACTGCAGGCCAGATCACGGCTGAGGCACAGGGCCAATGCGAGGATTGTTATTATTGTCACGGTGGATATGCATATTAGTGCGGTGTTGTGCGACGAGAGCACGCCCGTGATCTTACTCAGATTTCAGGACAGGGCTGGGGGCGTGCGAGTCACGGAGCTGGGTGGTGCAGTGCTGATCTGGCACTACTAATAATGTTCGCAGGGGTTCTCAGCAGCGATTGTGCCGGTAAAGAGTGGATCGGGATGTTTGTGTAGGCGCCGGACGCGACTAATGGAAGCGTGGCAAATGCGTGATGCACCAGGCGTGCATGTGCATACTGCTACCGTACTGTACCACCACTGCTGATGCAGCGTGCAGTCCATCCATCCAGCTCGGTGAACACGAGCACACGAGGCCACCGGGAGGCGCAGCGGGCATATGGACGCTAGCAGGCCACCGCGCCGCGCAAAAATAGCAGTCGACGTAAGTTACTGGCCGTTTTTTCGTTGTTTGGTGTCTGGGGAAGTGGACTGCTGGCAGGATGGCAGGCTGATGTGGCGGTGGCCTGGGTAACACGAGGCGCTGCGTGTGAATGAAAAATAAAATAAAAATGATAGCCAGCACGTGAATACGGGTAGTAGGTGTAAGAGACGGACGACGATGTTGCTGTAATTAATCTACTGGCAGGCCTCTCGTTCCAGAATCACTCTATACTGCCACTATACTCAGCACAACGGGCCTGTGGACGCAGATTATTCCCACATTCCTCGGCGACAGCCACTGTTCCCTCCCCTGCTTCTGAAACACGCGCGTTAAAGGAGACGACGGCTGACGACCCTGCCCACCACTTAGCTCGCGCTATACACCGGGCTAGCCCACAGACCTTGGACCTCCTCCGCAAAAGCAGCGAGAAGCTCCAACTCTCTCGCAGTCGTCCGCAACCTATCTGCCTACTACTCTACTATACTGCTGTTGTCTGCCAGCTCTTTGTCTGCGACAACACAACACTCACCTGGGCACTCTCCTCCTGCCTATCACTCTCCCTTCCACATTCTTTGTCACCGTCCATCCTGACTGTCGCGCCCTCACGCGACCCACCTCTCCCGTCCGTCAGTCAATTGACGTCGTTTTGCCTGCATTCCATCAGTCAACATGGCATATCAGGGAGGCGGCCACGACGGCTATGGCCATTCGCAGCGCGATGCCTCGCCCGCCGGTGTATGTCAACCTCAGCATTTCATGATATCGTAGCTAACCCACTTTCTTCAGCAACCTTACCACGCTCCACCACCGCGACACGACAGCGACGACGAGGTCGAACGCTCGTTGCTCAACCCCACCGGCCCCTTCAGCGGCCCATTCGACGATCCCCACAGCCGTGTAGGTACTCCTGGCGGCCCAGACACCCGAGGCTACAACCTAGAGGAGTCCTACATGGGTTCGCACGCTCCTTACAACAACGGCTACTCGGAGACTAGCTATGCTGGCACCACTCTCCATGACCCGCCCTATGGCGGTGATCTTCCCAGCCGCGAGCCTTACGAGCGTAGCGAGACTGGCAGCACAGAGGCGTGGGCTGCAAGACAAGCTCCTGCTGCGACTGCTCTCAAACGTGGAGCTACCCGTAAAGTCAAGCTCGTCCAGGGCGCTGTGCTGAGTGCAGACTACCCTGTGCCTTCTGCTATCCAGAACGCTGTGCAGGCCAAGTACAGAAACGATCTCGAAAGCGGCAGCGAAGAGTTCACCCACATGCGCTACACCGCCGCTACCTGCGATCCCAACGATTTCACTCTCAAGAACGGCTACAATCTCAGGCCGGCCATGTACAACAGACACACTGAGCTGCTCATTGCCGTCACCTACTACAACGAAGACAAAGAGCTCACATCGCGTACTCTCCACGGTGTGATGCAGAACATTCGCGACATTGTCAACATCAAGAAGTCGGAGTTCTGGAACAAAGGAGGTCCGGCTTGGCAGAAGATTGTCGTGTGCTTGGTCTTCGATGGTATCGACCCTTGCGACAAGGGCACCCTTGACGTGCTGGCCACGATTGGTGTCTACCAAGACGGTATCATGAAGAAAGACATCGACGGCAAGGAGACCGTCGCCCACATCTTCGAATACACCACCCAACTCTCTGTCACACCCAACCAGCAGCTGATCCGTCCTATGGATGATGGTCCCTCGACTCTGCCTCCTGTGCAGATGATGTTCTGTTTGAAGCAGAAGAACACCAAGAAGATCAACTCCCACAGATGGCTGTTCACCGCTTTCGGTCGCATTCTCAACCCCGAGGTTTGCATTTTGCTCGACGCCGGTACCAAGCCTGGCCACAAGGCCTTGCTCGCTCTCTGGGAAGCCTTCTACAATGACAAGGATCTTGGAGGCTCTTGCGGTGAGATCCACGCTCTCCTTGGTAAGGGTTGGAAAAACTTGGTCAATCCGCTGGTAGCGGCACAGAACTTTGAGTACAAGATCTCAAATATCCTGGACAAACCCCTCGAGTCGTCCTTCGGTTACGTGTCTGTGCTGCCAGGTGCCTTCTCTGCGTACCGCTTCCGCGCAATCATGGGCCGTCCTCTTGAGCAGTACTTCCACGGTGACCACACCTTGGCGAAGCAGCTCGGTCCCAAGGGTATCGAAGGCATGAACATTTTCAAGAAGAACATGTTCTTGGCCGAGGACCGTATTCTTTGTTTCGAGCTCGTCGCGAAGGCGGGTAGCAAATGGCATCTTACATACGTCAAGTCATCCAAGGGCGAGACTGATGTGCCAGAAGGCGCTGCGGAATTCATCGGCCAGCGTCGTCGTTGGCTTAACGGTTCTTTCGCCGCTACCATCTACTCCCTGATGCATTTCGGACGCATGTACCGCTCTGGCCACAACCTCATTCGCATGATCTTCCTGCACATCCAACTGATTTACAACTTGGCTAACGTTATCATGACATGGTTTGCTCTCGGTAAGTTCATTACAACATATTAATATCGGCATCGCTAACTGTTTCAGCTTCCTACTGGCTCACCACTATGGTTATTATGGATCTCGTCGGTACACCAAGCGCACAAAACGACAACAAAGCATTTCCCTTCGGCAACGACGCAACCCCGATCATCAACACCGTCCTCAAATACATCTACCTGGGCTTCCTGCTACTGCAATTCATTCTGGCGCTTGGTAACAGACCGAAGGGTTCTCGCTGGTCGTACATCACCTCCTTCATTGTTTTCGCCATCATTCAGCTCTACGTCATCGTCGACTCGGTCTATCTCGTCGTCCGGGCTATTACGAGTCCAACTTTCATCCCCAAAGATGGCGACACTTCGCAGGTCATATCCGAGTTCTTCTCGCCTGCAGGAGCTGGTGTTATTCTCGTCGCTGTTGCAGCAACCTTCGGTCTCTACTTCGTCGCCTCCTTCCTTTACCTGGATCCTTGGCACATGTTCACCTCTTTCCCCCAATACCTTCTGATTGCCAGCAGTTACATCAACATTCTCAACGTTTACGCTTACAGCAACTGGCATGATGTTTCTTGGGGAACCAAGGGATCCGACAAAGCCGACGCCCTGCCCTCTGCCCAGACCACCAAAACAGGCGATGGCAAAGCAGCTGTCATTGAAGAAGCCGATCTCTCACAAGCAGACATCGACTCTCAATTCGAGCAGACTGTCAAGAGAGCTCTCACACCTCACGTCGCGCCCAAGGAGGATACAAAGAAGACTCTGGAGGACTCCTACAAGTCCTTCCGTACTCGTCTGGTCGCGTTCTGGCTCTTCTCGAACGCCCTGCTTGCCGTCATCATCACCAACGACAGTGCCGACAAGTTTGGCTTCACTTCGGGCGCTTCGCAACGTACCCAGAACTTCTTCCGCGCTTTGCTGTACGCCACGGCTGCCCTAGCATTTATCCGTTTCATTGGATGTTTGTGGTTCTTGGGTAAGACCGGTCTTCTGTGCTGCTTCGCAAGGAGATAGACAAAGTCCGCATAATGGAAGAGATGAAAAGAGATTCAGGCCTGGCGCTTATCTCTAATTGGAAACCATGAGAGAGTAATGGTGTGCATGTTGGCTTGGGAGAGAATCCCAACGCTAGTTCCCACCGCGGTGGGAAAGAAAGTCTGGATTTCTGGTGCTTTGCCATTCTTCTGCGACTTCGCCTTGAGCGGGTCGAAGTGTCTTTGTACCGTTGTTTTGACTACGATGTATTGGTATCAAGCTAGTCGTTACGAAAGAATGTTATCTTACAAGTTTACAATTGCGCAACTTCGGGAAACTGAGATGAAAGCGGTCCTCCCAATGACAGAACAGTCCGTGCCAGACCGCGTGTTTAATGTACCTACTTACCTACATCTCGTCGTCTCGATCTCCACTTCCGTCAGTCACGATCAAAAGTCGGAAGCCATCGCTTCACGTCGTCGGGTGGGCTTAAGTAAATATGGGGTAATGTAATCGGGTCCCTACAGAGAAGACATGCCAGAGATGCCAGATATTCGCGCATCAACAACACGTGCGTTGACAAAGAAAACCTGTCCGTTGTCGGGAATTGATTCACGGGAAGGGCTTGCGTGACCGATTTTTCAGGTTGCTATCGCGTAAGAGATGGATGCTTGGAACGATGATCTTGCCCGTTGTCGCTCTTGGCTAGTGGCTTTCGCTGCTTCGCTGGCTTGGCTCAGCGTCTTCCATGCAGCGATCGGGGAGGAAGTGGTATCACTAGGGTGCTGGTTGACGTAGCGTTGGATGTTGCGTTCATTCATCTGGGACTATGTATCTGTGGTAAAGCTATCGGAATGTATGCGATGTCGCATTGGTGGTGGTGGATTAAGGTACCCCACGGAGAAAGAGGTGAAGTCAGATTTGCCCTGAACGCTTCCGCTTTTTTGGCGGCAGAAAGACTGGACCTGCGCTATAGCACTCCAGAGCCTTGACATGTAGATCACCAGGAGAGAGGGAAAAAACGGACACTCGGGTCTACGTGTTGAGGCTTAGCAACGGTTTTGACCTAAGATGCCGCGATGCGCCAATGGAGCAGTCACCGCGTGGAGGACCGAACTCAATTTCACACTCCGGTGGATATGCGTGTACGTGATCGCGTCCTCTGGTCTGCAGCAATTGGCTTTTTTGGCTGTGTCCTCAGCCAGGGCTTTGCATTCCCAGAGGTCATCGTCTGGGTATAAGTTGCGTCGTTTCCGTCGCGGATTTGGTGGAATGGTTTCCTAAAGCAAAGGCTCATCATACTCAGTTTGGGTCACCATGCCTTCTTCTTCTATCTTATCGACTGCGTTCTTCGCGTCGAACGTCGTTGTTTCTGCTTTCGCTTCTGCTCTCTCCACGACGGGCCAGACGGTTGTGTTGGATGGCGTGTCGTTTTATCTGCCAGCAGAGACAGTCGCTACACTCGATGTCTCCTCGCTGCCTCAGAAGGTCAAGGATGCGAGCCTGACGCCTTTGACTGTCGTCACGACAGATAGCTCCTCGTACGATGCACAGGCTTTCGAGGCTGCTGTCTCCAACTTCACAGCAACCGACGACGTCTTCTCTGCTGGATTCTTGGAATCCGTCTACGTTCAGTACACGGGTCAACAATCATACGACTCCTCTCCGAAGCTGAACAGCGTGCAGAATGTGACGGATGCTGTGTGGAGCAGCACTGTCTCACAGAACGCCAGCATTCCCAACGGCCCTTACTTTGTGACTGCTTCAGGAGCTGTCCACCAAGCATGGAGGCTCTACAGCGACTTTGCGGACACTTTCTCTGAGACTCTTTTCCCAGCTGCGGATGGAACCTTCTCCATCCTTCCAGCGAACCTCCCAGGCCAGGCTTTGGCGGTTGCGGTCCCTTCTAGACTCTACTACACCAAGACTGCAGAAAAGCCTCTTGCTGGCGTGCGTACTGGTATTAAGGACATCTTCGATATTGCCGGCATCAAAACTTCTAATGGCAACAGGGCGTGGTACCGCCTTTACCCGGCCGCGAACGAGACTGCTCTTATCGTCCAGAGGTTGATTGATGCGGGTGCCGTTATCATTGGCAAGATGAAGACCTCTCAGTTCGCGAACGGAGAAGCTCCGACTGCGGATTGGGTCGACTACCACAGCCCTTTCAACCCCAGAGGTGATGGTTACCAGGATCCCAGCTCTTCCTCTTCGGGCCCTGGAGCTGGTGCTGCTGCTTATGACTGGCTCGACCTGACGCTTGGCTCGGATACTGGAGACAGTATTCGTGCGCCGTCAAATGTGCAAGGTATCTACGGCAACAGGCCTACGCACGATCTTGTGGAGCTTACTGGTGCGATGCCGCTTGCACCTGAGCTTGATACGCCTGGATTCTTGACTCGCGACCCGATCTTGTGGGCAGAAGCTTCCAAGGTCATGTACGCAGGTAACATCACTTCGCCGCCTGCTCGTCCGAATCGCATTGTGACGACGGGTTTCCCCACCAACGCTACTAAGCCTGGCGATCAACTCCTTATCGACTTCCTTGAGCAAGTCACTGCCTTCATGCAAGCCAACACAACAGCCATCGACGTTCCCAAATCTTGGGAAGCCACCTCAAACGTCAACGTTACCCTCAACAGCTACCTAAACATCACCTACGCAATCATCATCGCCCAAGAACAAGTAAAGCGCATCCGCGATCCTTTCTACGCAGACTACGCCGCCGCTAACGACGGCCGCCGACCTTTCATCAACCCATCGCCGCTCGCCCGCTGGGCCTTTGGCGAAACCTTCCCACCAACCCAACTCGCAGAAGAGAACCGCAAACGCTCCATCTTCTCCAAGTGGTTTGCAAGCGAAGTCCTCGTAGCCGACGACCACACCTGCAGCGACGGCTTCCTGTTCTACGTCGGCTCGCAAGCCACCACCAAATACCGCAACAGCTACAGAGGCGCCCCCAAGCCGCCTACCGGCTGGAACAACGCGATGATGTCCACGTACTGGGGCGGGCCGGACTTCGTCGTGCCCATCGGCGAGGCTACGTACTTTTCCAATATCACTCAGCATGAGGAGAAGCTGCCTGTGACGGTCGATATCATGGCGGCTCGCGGTTGCGATGGGCTGATTTTCGATCTTGTGAGAGATTTGGTCGAGGCGGGGATCCTGAAGCCTAGTGTTGCTGGGCGTAGCAATGTTGGCGGTGGGGAAATCCTGTTGAGGAGGAGCGATGAGTGAGTAGTCTTTCTTAGCGAGGCATACGATTAGCATACGACGTGTAGAGCGTCTTTAAAAGTACATGTGATTATTCTATAATTTCTTTCCATCACAGAAGCTTCAATAGCTGGGCCTTCCTCCACGATCTCTCGATTACGACCGAGCCTGCCTGATAATTTTTCTTCCGCATGCTACAACTATCCGGCGCAACTGATCCATAATCAAAGGCTCGTCTCGGTGAAGTTGGTCTTGGACAGATCGGGGTCGCCAGGCAGGATATACGGCTTGACCTGTGGCAAACGGTTGAGCGTCTCCTCGCTAAAGCCCAAATGGTCTTTGACAACCTGCTTTGGCGTCAATCCAAGCCATTGGGCGACAGAGATATCGTTGTAGATCGGTGCCTGTAGAACCTCTGTGAAAACGAATGATTAGTACTTAAGATCACATCTGCAAAGACAAGAGGGTGCTAAGCAACTTACCGACATAAACCAAGTCCTCGTCCCCGGTATTCTCGAGGTAGTGTGCGCTGGTCACGGGAATGTATCCCACGTCGCCGGCCTGGAAATCGAACGTTCGACTCGCTTCGGGCGCTACGTAGATGGTCAGACGGCCTTGGCCGCTGATGATGTAGTTCCATTCGTCGCTGGTGGTGTGCCAGTGTAGCTCGCGCATGGCTCCCGGTTTAATGGTGAACAGCGCTGCGGCGAAGTTGCTGGCAATTGGGAAGGATTGTGGGTCGATGATCTTGAGACTTCCGCCGGGCACCTCGTAGGCTTGTTGTTGGCTGAGGTGGTAGCTGTATGTGCTGGTCTGGGGGATGATGCCGGCGGGACCGGTGATGTTGGATTCTGAGGCGTTGGTGGGATAGGGCGTGCCGTTGAAGATGTACAGCTCGCCATCGGGGATTTTGTCGAACGCTGAGGTGTCGGTGCGGAAGTTCTTCGCCAGGACGGATTTTGGGTTGCGCTCGAAGAGCTCCGAGACTAGAGAAGTGCCGTCTTCGCTGAAGGATCCGTCGTCGAAGATCAGGAGGAACTCAACGCCGAGTTGCGATGCCTGGATGGAGTGAGGGATGCCGGCTGGGAAGAACCACACGTCGCCTGCTTGTAGGTCATCGTCGAAAGTAGCGCCGGCTTCGTTGACGGCGTTCACACGAACAGACCCGTTCAATATGAGAGCCCATTCGTTTGCTTTATGCCAGTGCAACTCGCGGTAGGCGTTCGGCTCCAGGCGCATGTCAACACCAGCCATGGCTTTCGCAATTGGGAGTTGATCGGTATTCTGCTGGCGAGCGTAGCCGGACCCGGCGAGGCCATGGCGGTTATGCGATAGTCCCAGAGGCCATTTGCCATTGGGAACATCACCGCTGTCTGTTGTAGGAGGAATGTAAAGTGATGGATTCTGGCTCTCGAGCTGTTGATTGCGAGGTCCGGGATCCGTTGGGCTGTCTCCGCTGCCGGCAAATGGCTGAGGGTTTTTGACGCCCTCAAGGCCGATGTACAATCCAAGATCTGGATCAGCATCTTGGTTGAGGCCGGTGCCAAAATCGTCTTTAGGAATATCCGTGGAATCGGATGGGGTCGGGTATGCCGGATCGTAGCCAGCGAGCGATTTATCCCCTCGAAGCGAACCTGATGCTCCAGGAGGACCAGGCGCTAGTCCAACTGGTGTATCATCCCTCTTGTCGACGCCAGTCGGGGCTGCTAAGCCCGTTGCTAGCAGCGTTGCTATGGCGAAAGCGTTTTGCCACATCGTATCTGTCTGCGTATGCCTGTGAAAAAAATGGGATTGTGCTTGAGAGTGATGGGATGAGATTACTTCAAACGGCGGCAAAGGGCATACTTATAGCTTATTCGGACGCATCAATGCATCATATCGATGCGAGTCTGGCATTTGCACGTGCTTGACAGTATGCTGGTGTTTGATGCTAGCCAGTGATACGCTGTGCGGAAGCTGCGGACTGCAATGTGATGATCCAATGTGATTACAAAAAGGCGGCGAGGTTCAAGACCGGAACTCGCGGACGCCTAGATGATTCTGTGCGTCAGGTTTGAGGCCGGTTGCCGATATGTTGCCTAAATCAGTCTTGAATGACACCTGCCAGGTGGATATGATTCGTGTCATTGAACAGACGCCAATAGATTGGGCACTTTTCGACGAGCGAGAACTACCGGCTCTGGGAATCTTGGGATGACGTCTTGATCATCGTCTTCCCAGACAGGCCACCAAGAACGCTCGCTCGGTATGCCTGAGGGCGAGCATGACGACAAGCCGCGAGTGCAATTAAGGTCACAGCCAAGCACGTCAAGCCTTACTGCCAGGGATATAGATTGGGGGTAGGTTGTGGAGTAGTGGAGTTGTTAGATCTTTGGGAACGCTGCCAGAAGTACCGAGCGGTCCGCAATTGCCTTGACACTTTGCCGGCTTTGAGTTTGCGCGCCGCGAGGAACAGAGTTGCAGGATGGAGTTCTCAGAGCCTACAGAGCCTAAAGAAGGAATGAGGAGCTCTTTCGGAGGTTTGGATGGTCCTGCTCGTCATCGTAGGAGTTAGCCCCGCCCACGGGCCGGTGTGATCTGCATCTGCGTCAGCCTTATCACACAATCGACGAACGAGATGCACTGTGAGAGCACGGAGCTGAGCCTACATTCTGCTTAGTTCATACCACCACGCCAGTCTACGCGGAAAACCCGGCATGTGCGTTTGCGAGAATGTCACGGTATCTTTATGGCATTCTGAACAATAGACAGTCGAAGGAACATAGTTTCAATTCAACCAAAAAATGACACGAGTTTCACAAAAGGCCATTTTGTAACTTTATTGCATTTCGTTGTTCTATACAAAAGGTACTGACTGTTCGATGTGCCACCTGCTACCCTTTGAGAATGCTGGATCTTCTTAGGGGGTAGCGTCAATCACTCTATGCCCTCGTGCAAGTAGCTCGAACTTTATTCAAGAAAGCGCGAATATTGACGGAAGGGCGAGTTGGGCTGAAAAGTCGTGTGGATGTTGTGCTGAATTGTGTTGGGCGGCTGGAACTCGTAAAGGCGGCTGGTGCGGAAGACAAGGAAATGTCGGTCGTTGTATGCATTGATCATGGACGCTCAAGGATAGGGAAACTGGAAGTGGGGAAGCATCGGTGAATATCGTCGCATTCATAACAGTCGGAGGTCATCTGCCATCAAGAGGGCGATGCGCGCGATTTGTACCAAGCGATATTCTCGGGCTTATGATTAAGTGCTCGCAAAGTCGACGGCAGCCCGACCGTGCAAGGCGAGCAGTCGCATGTACTTGTCGTAGGTGTAATCAAACTGCTGTTTTAATGCGAGCGAATGGCCGCGGCACTTGGTACATCGGAAATTGCGGGCATTGGCGAGACACTGTACGGAATCTATCTTGGTCTTGACAGGGCTCGTCGTATCGCTCAAAATACTTCCACTGTAGGAATGCGTTGTAGTGACGGGCACATTCGTCCTCGTGTTGCTTCAAGTCAATGTATTGCGAGACAAGTACTGTCTCACACGTCTTGATAGCAGACTCGATCCTCTCCATGCCAGGACGATAATTGTCTGGAAGGGTTGGGTGCACATGCGTAATGTTTCCATAGCAGGTTGTCTGCTCTGACGGCGCAGGTATGAAGACATCCGCGTGAGGTGATAGTCCAGATTCGTAAGTCATCTCGTACGGTGACATAGGAACGAAGCTGGTCGCTTGTGGCGATAGTCCAGATCCAGGCGTCATCTCGCACGGCGACGAAGTGACGAAGTAAGTCGCTTGTGGTTCCAGATCATATTCAGCCTGCACAGTTGACATAGAAACGGACGGGATAGCGTGCAGTGATAGATCAGAGGTTGCGAGGATGTACGCAGATGGGACAACGAATTCAGCCGCGGTGGGGGACAATTTCGACGAGGTTGTATACTGCGTGGCAGCGAATGCCTTGAAGATGTTGGCGCGTGGCGACAAGAGAGACCTGACAACCATGTTGCGCTTTGATGCTTTGGCAGAATCCATTGGAGCTGGTGTTGTAGACCTTGTGATATGGAGAGTGGGTTTGAGTATCAAGGTGGTCTGTGCTGATGGTCGAGCTGTTTGGATGTGAGGAGGAGATCTCTAGAAACAGGGCGAACGGCTCCTAATATACTCCATGGCGGTGAAGAGGCCAGTCCTCAAGAGGACATCCTCGAAGAGGGAAGCGAGAGGACCTGAAGAGGACATGTGAGGACATGTGAGGACACGAGAGGACCTGAGAGGACATGAGGAAACAACCACACCACAGCGCTCAAGAGGTTATGTCCTCATAAGCTCCGACTCGCGGCGCCAAAGATAGCATGCGTACAACAGAGCAGTAACTCCAGATCTGACCAAAAGTAGCTCGCTTCAGCTTCGCTGTGGCGCGCTTCCAACCGCCGTAGCCGATATGTACTTACACACTCTGGTGAACCTGGACATTGCAGTGGGTTGGGAGGACTCGCCGACAGGCACCATTTTTCCTGAAGCGACCGTGGCAAGGCCCAAATATGCTGGTGGCTATGTTGCTGGCAGGTGTTTCTCTGGTGGTGGATGTATGTTTAAAGACAATGAGGCATCCAGAGCTCGAACAAATAATTAAATTATGGGATGGCGCCTGGAAATGGCCCGCAAGCATATTATGTTGCCAAAGTGCAGATAACCAGACGTGGAGTTTATCGCACAGAGCAGGTGCTCTGCTACGTGAGCTTACAGGTCAGAAGGAGCACGAAAGCAAGACCAAGACCAAGTCCAGTCCACAGGTATAGTCTCGTGTGTCCATGTTGCTCCTAGCGACCTTATGATCAGTCAGCTGCGCGATATTGCAGACTTGCCTGTTCCAAAGTCCATCAGACAGCTGAACGCACTTTTCCCAGGCCCGGGGTTGAAACCCTCTGAGAAACCCGTGCATATGGCACATGACACTTTTCCAACAGAACACAAGATGCCAGAATTGGAAATGTCGAGATCCTGTATTCTGGATCATAATCAGGTGGATTTATCCGGACTCTGGCTGTCTTTGTCTCCGTCTGCAATTGCATCGATGAGCACTTCCGATGCAAATCGATCAAATGCTAGTGTATCTCTGAAGAAGTTGTCATAACGGGACCATCCGCATCATTCCCAATAGCTGCAACTTCCTAAAGAGGAGATCTCATTCTCCCCAGTCTTATTAGCAGGGCCCAAGACACTCCGAACCTCTGGCATGGGGCGCGTCGATATGGGGATGCAGACTGCAATGGAATTATAGTAATGTGCCAGAGATTGCGCGCTCGCGTTGGGTGCGGCGTGTGTTGGAGCACATGAAGGCGAGCTCGGCGAGGTCTCCTAAAGCTGCCAAGATGTTACAGGTACACAGTCTTATGCAGGTGGAGGAGGTTGGCTGCCCGATGAGCCGATGCTTAACCGACAATCAACATTGAACGTCCCGTGAGAGTGATTTCTCCCCCTGCTTTCGCTGCTGTGGAGAACGGGCGATTTCCCACACGCTTGAAAGGCTTGATTGGGATCCCCAACATCTCTCTGACTCGGAACGTGATGGACGTCTGCACATAGCAGGTGATGGCCGCTCGGTGTGTTGTCCATGTCAGACCATCACTGCAAAGACTGACCGGTTGTCGTTGCTCACGCTGATATCACCAGCGTGCACGGTGAGCAGACCGTTGTTTGGTCCAGGCACAGAGTTTGGCGATGATCTTGAGACATTCCTCTAGCCTGCCGAGACGCTGCGTGGGCATGTCACTGCAGAGCTCAACAACCCCGGGCGGCAGAGCCGCGTAGGCCTCGAGGGCCTCTATTGGTTTCGCTGAGCGTGGCTCAGCCACCGCACTGTCGCGAAATGACACAAATGACACTATCTTGTGGATGGCAGCGGTTGTTCCAAGCTGTATAGGGTTCAGATCTCCTAACCTATCTGCTTTCGGTGCGCGGCAACCGCTCATCATAATCGTTTAACGTTTCTCATCTGCCGTTGTTGTTGTTTCTATATACAAGCTCAAACCTTCCTTTCTCGTATTCCCGTCTTCAACATTGCCACCTTTGTCTATTTCCTTCTATTCTAAAAACGCCACCATGAAGCTACAGACTGCAGCCTCAACTGGCGTTCTATCGCTCTTTACCATTATAACAGCATTGAGCGGTACCGTTGCAGCACACTCGCAGGTCGAGAAACATGCATCTCTGCATCACGCAACATCCAACTCGAACATAGAGACACGTGACGTCAGACAGAAGTACGATGGGGACAAACACAACACCGAGGGTGAAGCCCATGGCGATATCAAGGCCCCCAAAGGATCAAAGTTTACAAGCCATCCAGTCGGCTCCGATGGCGAAGAGATCGGTGCTTACTGGAGTGAGGATCCAAAGAATGACGAAGTGAAGCACGCTTTCATCATGATCCATGGCAAGCTCAGGGATGGCGATGACTACTGGACCACCATGAACAACATTCTGAAATCAGCCATCGACGCCAACTACCCGGGTGCCGACGATGAAGCAATTGTCGTAGCACCTCAATTCTTTTCGGAGAAGCTCAACTCTGGCCAATACAGTTCGGACATGATGGCATGGGAGGACGTGAATGCATGGCAAGCTGGTGACCCAGCCAGCCACCCAAAGGGCACCAAGCTTACCTCATTCGACGCGCTGGACGCGCTCGTTGAGGAGTTCATGGACGAGGACAAATACCCAAGCATGAAGAACATCACTGTTGTTGGACACGGAGGCGGTGGACAGCTTAACGTGCGCTACGCAATGGTGGCCAAGACACCCGCCAAAGGCAACGCGCATATCCGATACATTCACGGCGACCCCTCGTCTGCTGCCTACTTCACCAGGAACCGTGCACAGAAGATCTCCAGCGGAGAGAAGCTTCCCAGCCGTGACGATTGCGATTACTACAACACCTGGCGCTACGGCTTCGACGAGTTCTACGGCACTGCGGATGGTCTGAAGACTGCTAAGGAATACTTCCAGCAGTACATCACACGCGATGTTGTCTCAATCGTTGGCTACGATGATACAGAGGAAGGCGGAGATCAACTTTGCGCCGCACTCATGCAAGGTGGCATGAAACGTCGCGACCGCAACCTCATCTGGTGGCAATATGTCAACACGCTGGCCAGGACGAACGAAAACGTGACCGGCTTCCCGGCTACGTTCGACGAGCTGCCTGACTACTCAGACGTGTCCCACAACCAGATCAGCATGCGCTTGACAGTCGTTGAGGGCGCTGGCCACGACGCTGAAGATGTCTTCAGTGGCGAAGAAGGTCGCGCTTCTCTGTTCGCTGTTGATGTTCCCGTCGGATGGAGGCCAGACGGATGGCAACCGGCGCCTGCACCCAAGCGTGCTGTCGCCGCCGCCGCTGACAAAGACGAGACCTTACATGAGGCTACTCCGCAATCATCATCTACTCCCAAGGCTGAGTCCGCATCTACTCGCACTGCCACAGAACTCAGCGCTGTCCTTGCTGCTCTTGCGGTCTCAACTGCAGGCTTCTGGTGAGGCGAAAAATGACCAGCAGTGATGGCACAATTACAATTTAAGCAGAAGTACGTCTGAAATATATATACAGAGACACCCATAGACAACAGCATAGATACCACTGTACAAAACACGTTACTTTTTACTCATACATGTCGGGAGGATATATCTCCCGGCTATACCATCGTCCCCACCTCGTCTCGAGCACACTTGGCATGCGGAGAAACCTGCGGAGTCAAATGCACCTAAGGTCGTTATACCACAGTGTAGGACTATTCCCGAGGCTTGTGATGCTTGGAGATCTGCTACCAAGACAGGAGCTCGGTGGGTTGCTTCTGAGTCCGCTGGCCATATAAATTGTCGCAGGTACTGGTAGGAACGTTGCTTCGGATGCTCAACCCGATTGCATTTGAGTGTTCAAGACTGTACTCGTTTGGGTTTGTCGTACGTCAACAACATGGAACAAGCAAACCTGAGTGGAGAGATCAAGACCTCTGCAAACAATACCGAGCATGTTGAGATCAGTGACGAAATTACGACGCAGGTCAGCGGACTGCCAGAGATCTTACGACAATACACAGAATCCGAGTTGAAAGCCATGGAGAAGTCAATCGTTCGCAGGCTTGACATCCGCACCTTGCCTATCCTCGTCATACTGTTTATCGTCAACATACTTGACCGGAACACCATCGCAAATGCACGACTTGGAGGCTTGGAAGCCGAGCTTGGCATGTCTGATACACAATATCAGACGGCACTCATGGTATTATGGGGTATGTCGAGCATGTACGTGGATGAGGCGATGTCTAATTGACTGATCTTCACAGCCGGTTACATCTCGATGATGATTCCCTCGAACATGATGCTTTCCCTCCTGCGACCGAATCTATACTTGCCAACGGTAGTAATCCTTTGGGGCGTTGTAAGTATAACTTACTCCTGCGGATCAAAAGGGTTTCCCTAATGTGTGCAAGGTCTCGGGTGCCACAGGATTTGTCCAGAACTATGCAGGTCTCGTAGCTCTGCGCTTCCTGTGTGGTGTCACTGAGGCGCCTTACTTCGTTGGCGCCATTTTCTTCCTCTCGTCTTGGTACACGAAGACAGAGTTGCCTTTCCGCATTGCGATCTTCTACCTCGGGTACACACTTGCATCGGCTTTCGGCGGTCTAATCGCAGCTGGCATCCTCGATGGTATGGATGGACTCGGCGGCTATCAGTCGTGGGTATGTTCGAATCGTCCCATTGAGATGTTTGCATATTGGCTAATGCCTTGTCCCATAAAAGCGATGGATGTTCATTGTCGAGGGAGCAATCACCGTTGTGTTGGGCTTCTTTGCCTACCCTCTCCTGCCCAATTATCCAAGCAACACGAAATGGTTGAACGAAGCTGAAAGAGCGCTCGCGCAACATCGTCTATCGCTTGAAGTCGACGGTGACACAGATGAGGTCGAGGAGTCAGTCTTCGTCGGCCTTAAGCAAGCTGCGTCTGATCCAAAGACCTGGCTACTTGTGCTGATCTTGACGAGTGCTGTCGTCAGCATGAGCTTCACTTGTGAGTACTGTGTGACCTGACTCCTCGAGCCGAATATCAACTTACAGTTCATCGCTTACTAAACCCTTGCCAGACTTCTTCCCATCTATTGTGCAAACACTTGGCTACCCAAGAGTCCAGACACTATTACTCACTTCGCCGCCGTACTTCCTCGCTTGCATATTCTCACTACTCAACTCGTGGCACAGTGGCAAGACTCTGGAACGATCTTACCATATCTGTGTAGGCGCTGCCATCTCTGTAGTTGGCCAGGTTCTGTCGACAACCACGCATAACCTAGGCGCACGGTATTTTGTAAGTCTGCGTCGAGAGGCATTTTGAACGCAAGAATGACTGACACGGGCTGCAGGCTATGTTTCTCCAGGCTATGGGCGCCTTCTCTATCTTTCAGCTCATTTTGGCATGGATCTCTTCCACGATCCCGCGACCCAAAGCGAAGCGTGGCGTAGCTGTGGCGATCTGTACAGCTGTTGCAAATGCTACGAATATCAGTTCGGCATACCTCTACCCATCGTCGGATGCACCGTAAGTATTCCAGTTCGTTGTAGACAAGAAAGGCTTCCGTGCTGATGAGTGGTTTATGACAGGCTGTATCGGACGGGATGCATTGTCTTGACAGTTGCTCTTGTGACGTGTGCCTGTGCTTCGCTCACACTTCGATACTGGTTGAAGAAGGAAAATGAGAAGCTCAGTCGTGAAGCTGGAGATGTCGGCTTCCGTTACATTCTATAGATGGGTAGGAGGAAGCTGGTGTGGACTATGGTATATGTCCGAGGCAGAGGCAGAGGCAGAGGCAGCCATGTGGTCTTTGGAGCATCATTTAGAGTCACAAGTCTTGATATCACTCGTATCTAAATCTCTGCGCAACAGCTGGCTTCATTCACCGAATCAAGGGGGATTCGTTAGGCGGGAGATCGACATGCGTTGGCGTCTGGCGGTTTAACTCTGGGGTAAAGGCGAGCAACTTGTCCATCAATTCGCAAAAGGAGATTTGATTAATGGAATAAGCCCAAACACTCACTCTTCGCCAGGAGCAAAGGCATGGAATAAATCTCACATCTGCCTCGCGGCAGTGGACAACATCAAACATGCTCAAGACACCGCCTCTTCAGACGGCTACGGCCACGATCGACACCCTTTGCGGCCGCCTCCAGTCAGCAACACTCCTCGAGGATCGTCGCGCAGCTATTCTCGGTCTGAGAAGCTTCGCAAAGCAGTATCCTGCCTCAGTCGCAAGTGGTTCGCTGCGAGAGCTCATTACTACTCTCCGGCGCGACGGTCTAGGCGAATCCGCCAGCAGCAAGGACAAGGATGCCGACGCGAATGGCATCGACGAGGGCGGCGATGTGGACACGATCAGGCTGGTCATGGAGACGCTGCTCATGCTCTTCAACCCGGACAGCAACAGCCCTGAGGCTGGCGACGAGATCGCCTTCTTCCTTGCCGACGAGTTCTCAATGGTATGTATCACATCGAACCGCAACGCTATAGAGGACATGTTAGAGCTAAGCTAATGCCAGCGCCAAGACAACATATCCCTACTCTTGAACCTCCTCGACCCTACCTCACCCTATGCCGACTACTATTCGAGACTATACAGCGTGCAGATCCTGACTGCCGTTTGCGCCGCGCGACCAGACCGACTACAAGAGTGTGTACTTAATGCGCCTCTGGGGACCAGCCGGGTCGTTGGAGTCTTGGATGATTCAAGAGATGCCGTGAGGAACGCAGGTTTACTTCTGCTTGTGGATCTGACAGGCGGTGCGAACGAAGACTTGCGCAAGATCGTCGCTTTCGAGGATGTCTTTGGCAAGGTCTTTGCGCTTATTCGCATGGAAGGCGGGCTTGCGGATGCAGGCATTGCTGGACAGGACTGTCTCAGTCTTCTTGCAAACCTTATACAGGGCTCTGCTAGCAATCAGAGTAAGGATACCAAAATCATGAACAACGTAAGATGGATACTGACTCGCACGTAGCTATGTTCCGCGAGTCCGGTTGTGTTGGGCATTTCGCGAAACTACTTCACGAGATCTTCCCTCCCGAGGTACCCGAAGCACGATTCATTGCTGAGAGCAGAGAAAAAGCAGGATGGGGAGTTCTACAGCTCCTACGCCTGTTCTTAGTCCGTGGCGAGAACAGTACACCGCATAACCAAGCCGCCTTCTTCAGAGCTGGTGCAGCCCAAGCTCTACTTGACATAAGCTTCCACCCTGGCCTACCAGTGCCCATTCGTGTGGCAGCTCTCAAATCTACAGCTGACCTCATTGCCAACAACCCGCCGATACAAGAGCAGTTTGCAGCACTTCAACTTGCTATCCCTTCGGACAACGAGACAGCCTCCCAGGCTGGCTCACAGACGAACGGATCGCGATCCAACACTACGTCGGCACGGAACAGCGCAAGACCAAGTGTTGAAAAGACACGCGCATATGTTATTGAGGCTCTCCTAGACTTGACGCTTGATCAGCCACGAGGTGAAGCTTCGCTCCGTGCCGCTGCTTGTGCTCTCATCCAAGCCTATCTCGGTAAACACGATCGGATCAAGAATCACTTCCTTCAGCGCGCTATCAGCGGGTATCACCAGGGTGAGGAGGCGGCAAACGTCCTGACATCTCTGCTTCAGCCTGGCACAGACCCTCTCGGTATACTGTTCGCTAGTTGGATTGTCCAAGATCTTTTTGCCGGCATTTCCGATGCTAAGCAGATCTTAGCAGCGGTCAAAGAGGGCAACGAAAGCGAAGGTGAAGAGGTTCTAACATCGGTGCAGGCACTTGGCAGCCAACTCGAGAATGCGATGCAGACTGGAGCGGATGAAAAAGTAATAGCCTCTTATGCAAGCACACTGATGGTCTTCCTTTGGGACTTTGCTGAAGGTGTAGATGACTTGCTTGCAGAAGGTTCTGGTTTGATCCAGGCTTTAGTAGCAAGCGTATCGTCAGCTGCGACTGCGCCACTCACTGCCGGTCTGGCCGCGTCCTTGTTGGGTACTGTTTACGAGTTCAGCACCAAGGACTCCCCTATCTCCCGAAGGACGCTTGCACCCTTGCTCACGCAGAAGCTTGGCCGTGGAAAATATCTCAATGCTCTTCTTGCACTTAGGAGAGACCCTGTCATTCGAGACTTTGGCATTGAGGAGCCCAACGGTGATTCAGAGCTCGTTAACGAAACATTTGTCGACCTTTTCCAAACTGAATACACCCGCCTGCGCAGAGCGATCGACAAGGATCCTGGCATCGAGGTACTGCCTTTCGACGACGCCGCGGCTGGTGTCGACCGAGACGTCTTGGACGACCTGAGACAGCAGCTACAGACTGTAAAAGATGCACTTGCGCAAAGCGAACAGGCTGCACAGCAGTCGGGACAACAGTCCCAAAACGACAAGCTGGCGCTTCAAAAGGACATGCAGTCTGCCAAGTCAGAGCTAGATCGCCTACGAAAGATCAATGACGCTATGCAAAGGGGACACGAAGAAGAGACCACGAAGATGAAGACTCAGCACCAGCGTGAGAAGGAAGGCCTGAACATTGAGCACTCACGTGCCATTGCCAGCGCGCGACAGGAAGCTGATCGCCAAGCTCGCCAGGCACATCAACAACAAGAACAAGGCTTCGCTGGCCGCGTACAAGAGTACGAACGCAGACTTGCGGAGCTGGGCAATGCTCACAGAACCGAGCAGACTGGACACAACACGCTGAAGCAGCAGATTGAGACACTCCGAAAGCAACATTCTGAACTATCTTCCAGAGAACAGGGCGCGGCACGCCATATACAAGACATCACTAAGGCACATGAAGAGCTTAGTCGTGCTCACAAAGATCTTCAAACACGCTCTAGCCAAGCTGAAACTGAGCTGGAGCAGTTGCGCAAGCAGCTCTCCGAGCGCGACGGACAGGTTTCATCTCTTGAAGCCAAGCTCAAGGACCTTCAGGACGACCTTGCTGGCAAAGAGCAGGAACTTGCCACCGAACGTGCCGGCTTCGCTGACCTCGAGAAGGAATTGGACGCAGCTAAGGCAGCTTCTGAGGCTAAGGCGGCGAGCGATAAGGAGAATGCCAGCCGGATTGAGGCGCTTGAGAAAGAGGTGGAGAAGGCTAGAGCGTCTTCTGAAGCTAAGGCAGCAAGTGAAAAGGAAACTGCCGACAAAATTGAGATGCTTGAGAAAGAGCTGGAGACGGCTAAAGCCTCTGCCAAAGCTAAGGCAGCGAGCGAAAAAGAGACTGCCGGCAAAGTTGCAGCACTTGAGAAAGACTTGGAAACGGCTAGAGAATCTTATGAGACCAAGGCTGCGAGCGACAAGGAGACTGCCAGCAGGATCGAGACGCTTGAGAAAGAGCTCAAGTCAGCCAAGGCAGCTTCCAAAGCCAAGGATGCTGGCGATAGCGAGAACTCTGCGAAGATCGAGAAACTCGAGACTTTATCGAAGAACCTCACTGGCAAGGTCAAGGAGCTGCAAGAAGAGGTCAAGACTTCGAAGAAGGCCAAGGACGCTACAGACCTGAAGCTGAAAGACACTGAGAAGAAACATTCCGAGGCCGTGGCAAAGGCCGCACAAAGTGTCAAGGACGCGGAGAAGAAGGCTAAGGATGCTGCCGAGAAGAGTCTCAAGGACGCAGAGAAGAAGGTGCAAGATGCCGAGAAGAAAGCTAAAGATGCCGCGGACAAGGCGAAGAAGGCTTCAGAGGAGAGTGGCAACGCTGCCAACAAGAAGAAGGGCGCTCAGCAGCAGGCGTCCAAGAAGGATGCGGAAGAGGCTGCCAAGGCTGCCGAGACCGCGAAGAAGGAGGCCGAGGCTGCAAAGAAAGAAGTCGAGGCTGCTAAGAAGGATGCTGAGGTCGCAAAGGAGGAAGTCGCGGCTGCTAAAGCTGCCACAGATGCGGCGAAGAAGGCAGCGGATGCGGCGACAGCGGCCGAGAAAGAGGCCAGAGAGGAGTTGGAGAGCTTGGTGCTTGTGATCGAAGATATTGAGAAGAAGCGTGACGAGTACAAGGACAAGGTTAGGGAGTTGGGTGGCGAGGTCAGTGAGGATGAAGAGGATAGCGAAGACGAGGATGAGGATGATGATGAGGGCGATGTCACTCTTGACTGAGATGTTGGTATACTCATCATTTGCCTGTCGTAGTACATGTATGTTGTATTGGTTCACCCCAGGAACCTTAGGCAGACTTCAGTTTCACATTAATCGAGGTTATATTGCACTTGTATAGTGCTCAAACCCTAGCGGATGTCCCGGAGGAGGTAGAAGTAGCCAACCTAGCCGAAGGATTACTGTAGGTAGTTCGTAGCAGTCTGTTGTGGGGATACGATGCTGACAAGCGTCATTAAGCTCTGGCTAAACGGCCGCATGAACGAGGGCGCGAATGAGAAGTGTGCTGGGCACGGCTGGGCACGTTGGCAGCCCTCTACCCAAGCACAATAATGCATATATCCGTTCACTCCACGTGCGCACGTGTTTCGACAGGCCTCGGCTGGTGCTCGTCCAGGAAGGAAAAGGCGTCCTGTCATCATATACACGCCGGCCAGTGAGAGTGAGGCAGAGGTCAGACGAAGCGTTGGACGTCATCCGCCATTCCTGCTGCCACGACTAATCACTAGATCCATCACTAGGGCTCACTCGGCCCTCCTCGGGCCCTTTACTAGCTATTCAACACCCTCATAATCCACATACCTGCCGTGCCTGCATCGCCGCTTCGCTCACCCATGCAGTCCACTACAAAACTTCGCCCTTCCTGAGACTAAGCGAGAAACACCCTCCCAGTGCCGATCACTGGTATCGCAACCAACCACCATGGATCATCACCTCGTCAAGGTCGGCGCTTTCCTCGCCACCATCTTCCTACTTTACAACCTCGTCCGCAACATCAAGCTGCACCGTTCGCGCGCAGCTCTCAAACAGGCCACTGGCGCGCAGTCCGCGATACCCTACCCGCAATGGGAGCGCATCGTTGGCTGGGATGCGTTCCGCGACAGTTTGAAGGCGTTCCGTGAGCACCGTATGCTCGTGCGCCTCGAGGAACGCTTCAAGGAGACTGGCGCGACGACATTTTCCATCGTTGTTCTCGGTCGCAAAACCACCATGACTCTGGAGCCGCAGAACTTGAAGGTCATCCAAGCGCTTGACCACAAGAAATGGGGTCTTGGTCAGAGGAGAGTCACTGCTTTCAAGCCGCTACTTGGTAATGGTGAGTTCTTTCCATTTTAACTGATGATCAATGCTGCATTGCATTTGGCAAGTCATCTAATGTGGCAATGTTGAGCGGGAATCGCCTGGGTTCACTGCACAGGAGTGTGGTCAATTTTTATCGATTCAGCTCACATGCATGTAAACGAACGATGGACGCCTTTAAATCTTGTAGCTGACTCTATATACCATAGGTATCTTCACAAATGACGGCGCTGATTGGGCGCACTCTCGCGAAATGCTTCGCCCGAACTTTGTGAGAAGCCAGATTGGTGATGTCGCGACCTTCGAGAGGCACGTTGCTCACTTGATCTCCAAGCTTCCTCCAAACGGCAGCACTGTCAACCTTGCCGACTACTTCTTCCGCCTGACCATGGACTCGGCCACTGAATTCCTGTTTGGTGAAAGCACCGACTCATTGAGCAAAGACAGCGAAGATGGTTTCGCTGGTGCTTTCAACCGCTCCCAGGATAACATTGCCATGCGTTCACGCTTTGGGCCTTGGGTAAAGCGGCTACCTTTTCTGTTTGATCTTGGAAGTATGGACAAGGATCAGGAATTCGTCCACGACTTTGTTGATTACTACGTCGAAAAGGCATGCGCGAAACGCGACCAGCAGCGTACCGAGAAACAAAGCGAAAAGACTTCCGATCGCTACATCTTCATCGAGGAGATTGTCAGTCAGACTAATGACCGCGTTCGTATCCGCGATGAGTGTCTGAACATCCTCCTTGCCGGCCGCGACACGACTGCTTCCCTTCTTACCAATGTCTGGTGGCTTCTTTCCAAGCGTCCAGATCTCTGGGCCAAACTACAGACCGAAGTCGCCAGCCTCGAGGGTGCTCATCCAACATTCGAGCAGCTGAAGGACCTGAAATTTCTTCGCGCGTTCCTCAATGAGACTCTTCGTCTCTACCCCGTCGTACCACAAAACTCCCGCGAAGCTCAAGAAGACACGACTCTCCCTGTCGGTGGCGGACCAGATGGCACATCTCCTCTCTTCATTCCCAAAGGCGGAGTCGTAGGATGGAGCGTCTACGCCATGCACCGCCGCACCGACTACTACGGTGCTGACGCCGAGGAGTTCAGGCCTGAGCGTTGGCTTGACGACCCTGCGAGCGGCACAAAGGGCCTTCGTCCGTCCTGGGAGTACCTCCCTTTCAATGGTGGCGCCAGGATCTGTCTCGGTCAGCAATTCGCTTTGACTGAGGCTAGCTACACGACAGTGCGCCTTTGCCAGGCTTTCAGTGCTATCGAGAGCCGCGATCCGGGTAACGTCTGGCGTGAGAAGATCAACTTAACTTGTGTGAATCTGGAAGGCGCAAAGGTCGCTTTGACTGCTCGCTGAAGACGCTACGTATGTACGCCCGTCTGACTCTCGCGAACTTTGTTTCACAGATGGATTTGGGTTGAGTTCTTTGCGGGCGAAGCACGATCGCGGGCCTCCAATACAGAAGGCGAGGAACCATCAACGGAAGGATGGCCTGATAGATCTGATTTGAGGACATCCGCTCACGCGGAAAGCGAGACAATTGGTGCGCAACTTCCACCGGGCATTGTTTGGAATGGAGAACATGAATTATGATTACAAGCGACATGATGCAGTACTTCACTCTCCAGTCGGAGACACTCAGTCCGGTCTATAGACTAGACAACAAAGCTTTTTCCAACTCAATGACACGCAAGAAAGCAAAGTTTCAAGCAAGCAAGACCGTACTCTTCCCAATCCAAGTCAAACAGCTATCGTCTTGATCCAGTCCGAATAACTGCATGTCGTGTCCTGTAATCTGAAGAAAGAACCCAGGTATGGTCTCATCTTATCGACAACCCACCCTCTCACGCTCGTTTTCACTTCCTGGTTCTGAGGCCCAGAGCAACAGCGCGAGCGGCGGCGCGCTCCTCGGAAACGATCTCTGCGCTTTCCTCCGATTTCGAGACCTTCTGACGTTTTGGTCCAGGCTTCTGAGGGCTCGAAGGCTCCGTGTAGTCGTCGACTCCTTCGTCGTCCTCGCTCTGACTTTCATCCTCGTCCTCGCTCGTAGCATGAGAATCAACCTTCGGTGCCCGCTGTGACTTCACGCCACCCTTGCGCTTCTTCCCCTCTCCAGCTGTCGCAGTAGCCAGCTTCGCCGTCCCGTCTTGCGATTCCTCACCAGCGTCCTCTTTCAGGATTCTCTCGGCAGCGGCACTGCCCCAGCTCGTCACCACCCAACCTTCCTGCACCTTCACGGTCTGAACTTCCGCCAGTGTGATCTTGCAGCTGTCGTCCCGGTCCCATCGCCCTTCATCGCCATCCGGCTTGCCAGATTTCTCCCAGCAGCCGGGCCGCCCGCCCTGTCCGTTGTGGTGTCTCTGGACTTCGGCGGGGTGGCCGAAGCTCATGCCGCACAAAGCGTGGATGTACGGCTTGTTGGAGCGGGCCATAACGGCGCGTCTGGTAGGGTATACGGGTCCGAGGTGGGAGATTGTGGATGCCCGCGGCAACTTTGACCTTTTGTTGGCTGGCAGTGGGTTGGAACGACTGGGCGTTGGGGCGATGTGGTCGTCGGAGTCTGAACCACTGGGAGTTGCGGATGATGG
The DNA here is from genome assembly GCA_035771495.1 of Cladosporium oxysporum. NCBI lineage: Eukaryota > Fungi > Ascomycota > Dothideomycetes > Cladosporiales > Cladosporiaceae > Cladosporium > Cladosporium oxysporum. Next base: position 1,436,965 of record JAWNKS010000007.1, read on the forward strand.
AGCTTTGTTTCTCTGAAGAGCACGTTTCTTCGTGGGTGATGATGATGTGTGGGTCTTTGGATGTCCGCGAGGGACAGGAGGCGTACTGGCTGGTGAACTTTGATATGTCGAGCTTTGATCTGGAGTGCTTGTTAGGTTTGATACGCCCGAGCGCAATGGAGTCTCGACATCAGTACCATATGTTGCTCGGAACCCGTTGTGTGGCGTCTTCTTTTTGTTCTTCGCTGGTTGGGTGGCCGAAGCCTCGTGGCCCAGCTTTTTCGTCGCGACAGCAGAACCGCTCGATGTGCTCGGAACACTCATGCCACTCTCCGCAATCGCAGCCAGTTCTCCGAATGCCTCCCTGGCAGATGCCCTCTGCCTCTCACTGTCAGCCTCGACCGCCTTGTTCAACCACTCCAGATCGACCTTGCGCCACGTAGCCGGCAAGAAAGCGCGCAATCCAGGCACCAAGTGCGTGGCGTTTGTTTCGAAGAACAGGCGGTACGCCGCAACGTAGAATGAAGTCTCGTTGGATTTGCCTGTGTTGTAATCTTTGCACAATTGCGTGAAGAGGTGCGGTGTGACTGGGTCCGAGTGCGACTCGTAGTGCGATTTCATGGAGTTGAGGAAACCGATGGCGGCGTTCGAAGAGGTAGGAGTGCTTGTTGTGTTTTGGGCCTCGCGGTCGGGCATCTGTACGGGCTGGTGCATGGTTGGAGCGCTCGAAGTTAGCAGTCCGTCAACGGGTTGAGCAGTGTCCTGCTGAGCGACCGATGGGTCCTCGTTGTTGACCAGACTCGTGCGACGCGACATGTTGAACGTGGTGCTGTTTGTGGATTCGCTGAGCGTCCAGCAGATCGGTGAGTAGGGCCTGTGTCCGTCAGTATTAGCGGCTGTGTCTGTATGAGCAACGCAAAGATCGAGGCGGCACGGGCAGAGAGAAGGCAGTGAGCACGATAGCAGGAGCAATGAGAAATGCGTGCGCTGCTTGGTGGCTCAAAGTGCGTCGCAGATTTAGGAACTTGTTGGCAAAACAACAAAACAGCTCGGCAAACATGCAACGCGAGTGGGGCGTCTTTCGCTCTGCGAGTGAGAGGAGTGAGGTCAGAATTTATGACGGCAATTTTGGCTGCTAGCTCGCTGAAGCAATCCTTGAAGCCTGGCGCGATGAGAGATGATCCAACGATGTCAATTAATGGTATTCAGGGAAAGAAGGGTATACAGGAAGGTCGTCAAGTACTCTTACAGGCTCTACGCTACATCTCGATCGGCATCACTGAAGCACGCATGCGTGATCTTCGAATGCGACAAGGCTGCGAAAGGCGCTGGCCGACCTGAAATTACTGTCAGTGCAGCAAGGGCCAAGATCTCTCTGTCTGGGTATCAAAGTCTCAATGCGCCTTGCTCTGCCTGGCAAGCCACAGGCCAACACTTTCTCTCGCCACCTGGCTGCCCCAAAGTCCGCCCTCGCCACCCCTCCTCCACTCTTCGCTGGCACCCTCCTCGCCGAGGCCACCACTTCCGCCACCCCGAGTGGCTTCTGCAAGAATGACTTCCAAGTCGCGTTGTTGTGAAGAGACCCAGCGTTTGACGAAGCTGGCGGGATCCTTAGCCAGGTTCTCGTAGAACTTGCGCTTTGCGTTCGTCTGGTTGAGTTTCTGGACAAGCAGGGCCAGGTCGTCGTCGGTTCGAACAATTGACTGCAAGTCTGCGAGGTGCGACTTCGACGTCGCATATCTGTGTGTGAGGTATGCCGTAGGGTTGGGGAGAGGAACGCGGATGTCGTAGATGGTGGGTGTGGAGGGTTTTGTTTCGCTGTCGGCTGGTGGCGCAAGGTAGGCCTTGTCGACGCGGATGGTGTAGTCAAGCTTAATTGGTGGGAGAGGGCGCAGATGAGGTTGCAAGATATCGGGGAGGTAGGGGAAGGAGAGTTTCTCCTGGTTGAAGAGCTGGGATGTGTCAGTTTATGGTTCTCAATACTTCAGCATGCTTATCACTCACCTTTCGTAAGGGCTCATCGCACACGATTGTCCTCTTGTCGTCGTCCTCTTGTAGGTTCATGGCGCGAGCATACTCCCAGATACCTTGCACCGCACCAAGCATGTCCTCTTCCTCGCTATCCAGAATTTCAGCAAGTCCAGGGCTGAGCTTATATCGCTCCCTTTCGGTGTCTCTCATCAGGCTGATGGTAACATTGACATTCTCATCACCCTTGCGCTCAAACTCAAGTTTGTCGAAGCTGTTTTCAGACGAGTTTGGGTCGTAATTGGGATTGGGGTTCTGAGGTGTGGGTGGCTGCTGCTTCTTCCATTCGATTTGCGAGTAGCCGTCGGGCATGAGCGCTGGGTTCCGGTGGAGGTCGATCGTGATACCTTTGAAGAATGTGCTGAGACGAGGTCTCTTGTCCGGACTTGGCTTGTCCTCTTCCAGCTCAGTCGGGTCCTCAAGAAGGCGGCCTTCGATCTTTACGCGGAATGTGGCCTGGCTGCTCTCGCCCAGATCGAATATGGCGTCCTCGCCCATGCCGCTTCCATCCTCCATGACCTGCCACGGTTGGCCCTCGGCTGTGTTTGAAATCCATACCCTCAGAACGCCCTCTCGACGCGCATATTCCCTCTGTGCATTGTCCTTGACATCCAGCCTCTTGCGCATCATGACCGCATCCAGCCTCTTCTCAACCTCCCTCAGACGCTTGTAACGCGTGACTCCGTCGCCGACAATGACTTCGCTGACGTCCTCGGAGATGTCGCGATCGGTGGGTTTCCTGCTCTGTCTGCGCGCCATGTCGCCGCGACGCGCCGCCTCGATCTGTTGGGCTTGCATTTGCGCAGCGGTCATTTGAGGCTGCTGATTTGGGTGGGGAGGAGGAGCGACCATTGGGCCTGCATTGCGATAGGTCGCCATTAGCTCAGCGTGACTTATTTTGCGACGATGGGAGGTTTGAGGCGTGGAGAACTGGACGCTGCTGCTGCGACGATCCATGGTGGTGGTCTGGAGGTCGCGCGCGGACTAGCCGACAAGCCAAAAGAAGTGGGTCGCGCGCGTCTATGTGGTCGTGTTTGATTGAGGGTGCAGCAATGGTATAGAGGAGCGGATGGGTTGCCTTCAAGAATCACGTACCAGGTCCCCGTCGCGCCTGAGTCGCATGCGGACTACGCTGCTGGCTCGCTTGGGAGAAATTTCGATAGTGCTGCATGCTGGCGACGCGCGCTGTTGACGCCAAGAGGAGGAGGGTGAAGGAGAGCTACGGTAAACGGCAAACACAACGGGGGATGAAGAGAGAGAGGGAGATGTTGGATGTTTGGTGATGACGGGCAAGCAAGCAAGCACCGCGCGCAATAGTGCAGTGATGTGATGTGCAGTGCCAGCGGACGTCGAACGCGCGCGACTTGTTCAAGCGAGATTGAGGGGAACCATTGGTGGCTGGTGCTCACGTGCACTGCATGAAACCACGACACGCATCTATGTAGATATGTAGATTTGTATATCCAAAATGAATCAACGTGATGAGCTCGCTATCTCTACCTGCACACTAGCATGTTCGAGATAGCATAAGCTGGTGGACGCGATGGCCTCGCCTATGCGGCGAAGGCATTTTAGCTCGATGCTATATCATGCAAGATACTGACCTTAACTCAAAGTGGAGAGCATGATGACGATGCATGTTACTGTATCTATCATACATTCTCTCGTCAGATAAAACATCTTGCTTAGAAGTCTTCCACAAGCTCTGGGCACATAGGACCGCGCCTCAAGCGATCACTCAAAACAACCAGCAATGGCCCAATCATTCCTCGCCACCCATGGCATCGACCTCGAAGCCGAACTGGCACGCATTCAAGCGCCAGGCTCTCAATCGACATCCCCACCAGATACCATGCATATCACCAACGTTACTCTCCCCGGCACAACCCACGCCTCAGACCTCTCAATCGCCTCATCCAAAATCACCTCCATTCAACGCCACAATCCCTCATCCAACTCCTCAAACAACACCCTCTCCTCTCCTTCTTGCGCATTGGTAGCTCCCTCCCTATGTCATCCCCACATCCACCTCGACAAACCCTACCTGCTCTCCCACCCACGCTTCGCCGCCTCCCAAACCATCCAAGAAGGAACCTTCGCCGAAGCAATGGCCCTGACTTCCCAAGCCAAACAGAACTTCACTCGCGAAGACCTGCTAGAACGAGGCCAGAGGCTTCTGGACGAGAGCATCGAAGCCGGCGTGACGCACGTGCGAGCCTTCGTCGAAGTCGACGCCGTCGTGGGAACGAAGTGTCTTGACGCTGGGCTGGAGTTGAAAGCGGCTGTGGCGAGGAAGTGCGCAGTGCAGATATGTGCGTTTGCGCAGGTGCCGATCTTCTCAAGCTCGGAGGGAGATGAGGATGGGAGTGTGGTTCGGGGATTGCTCATCGATGCTATTGCGAAGGATGGAGTAGACGTGGTAGGCAGCACGCCTTACGTGGAGAGCGATCGCGAGAAACAGAAGAAGAACATCGAATGGATGGTCGACTTGGCGATCGAGCAAAGAGTGCATCTTGACTTCCACCTGGACTACAACCTTGATCCCTCCCAAGAGCCGATGGTCTGGCATGTAGTCAAGACACTGCACGAGAAATCCTGGAATGAGGTCAACACGGGCAAGACAATCGTGCTAGGCCATTGTACACGCCTAAGTCTATTCACCGACCAGGAATGGAAGAAACTGGCAGAAGAGATCGGCGATTTGCCTGTATCATTCGTCGGTCTCCCAACGAGCGATCTCTTCATGATGCGCACGCCCGAGCGAACAAGAGGAACGCTGAACGTGCCCGAAATGATCAAGTCGTACGGCCTCAACGCCTGCATCGGCGTCAACAACATCGGCAACGCGTTCACGCCGCAAGGAAGCTGCGATCCGCTCTCGTTGGCTTGCAGCTGCATCGGCATTTACTCTTCAGGTATGAAGGCAGATGCAGAATTACTGTATGAGTGCGTGAGCACGCGAGCGAGGAAAGCGATCGGTTTCAGTAGAGTCGAAGGCGAGGATTCGAAGGATGCGAGAGTCGGAACGGACTTGCGTGAAGGTGACAAGGCGGATCTGGTCATCTTTGGGAGCGAGAAGGACTCGTGGAGGACAAGGCGGTCGGTGAGCGAGACTGTGTATCTGTACGATCACTGTCGAGGACGGAAGGCAATGTTGGGAGGCCTTGTGACCACGTGAAGAGAGTCGCGGTGTTCCGAAGCCTTCAATATGTCTCGCAGTATGGCGTAGCATATTCAGCACAGCAACAAAAGCGATGATGGGATATGGGACGATACCATAAGGTGAGAGATAGATGATCTTGCATGAACTGCCACCTAGCATCGCTATGAGGGTGTAAAACATGTAGCTATCATTAATCGGATAAAATCATCTCTATCCAAATCTACCCTCAACGAGACACGAATGCGCAGAGATTACGATCTATCTAAGCTTAGGAGACGCCGGTCAAGACGTTCGCTCCAATAAAATCAGCATTCCATCCCAAACCTGAACAACTGATAAATCGCCTGAGATAGTATATTCACAGCTCTCAACCTCTTCTCCTGCTACGGGTGGCCCGCTGCGTAGTGGTTGATCCAGTGACCTCCACACCCTTGTGGCCATCATCGTAGAGGCTCCTTTGGATGACAGGCTCGTCGCCGAAACCGTCGGCGGCCGGTGCCTGCTCAGGGTTCTTGTCCATCAGCTCCTCAGCACGCTCCCTTGCAGCACGCACGCTACCCTGCTGCTTAGTCGGCTCCGGCAGCTTTTCTTGAGGATAGTAGCTTTTGACTTCCTTTCCTGTTCCCATGGTTCCGAATGGCGGAGGGAAGCGAGTGCGAATAGTCTGGACCATCTTAGAGAACCAGAAGAGGTTGAGCAGGTTGAGAGTGATGTTGGAAGCCAAGTAAGAAGCACCAAGCCACAGCGGCAGGTATCGGACTTCCATGAATGCGGTAGTTTGACCATGAGGGTGGCTGAGATCTCCGTGGTGAGGGAATTCAGCAAACTTGTCCATGTAGTACTTGGGTGTGGTGTAACCCTGGGTGATCGCACGGTAGACATCGTGGAAGACCAAGTAGCTGCTGTAGTTGCCCCAGATGATGCGACAGCAGAAGAAAGTTGTGGTGAGAAATGCGCCGTTGACAGCCTGGTAGACGGAACCCGTCAGGTTGAGCTTGTCGCAGAACCAGTGGATGTTGAGGAACGGGCTAGAAAGCTCGTACAGAAGGAACACAGGGGCGTAGTAGTAGAGGAAAGGGCGCTGTGTTTGGTCAGTGATCGATCCCAGATCGCAATGCTACAGAAAATACTTACGAAACCGAACGAGAAGACGGTAACAGCAGAGATGGCGTGAGCAAGCATGCCCCAGCCGAAGATGTGCACATATCTAGAGCACATGTACAGATCCCAGAGGAAGTAGCCCAAGGCCTGGCTCTGGAGCAGACCGCTCATGCCATCGTATCCCCAGATCCTCTTCTCCCAGTTGCTGTCGCTGCGCCAGTTCTTGCGCTCTTCGTCAAACAGGATGACGTACAAGCTCAAGCCGTTGATCACGCAGCTCTGCACGAAGGAGACGACGTGCACATCCCAGCTGATCCTGGTGCGTTTGCTGAACTTGGGGTAGATGTTGGGGAAGAGGCGGGTGGAGAGGATGGGCGACACCACGCTGGCGATGAAGGAGTACATCGCAAGGGCGAAGAGGACCTCATGGGCGTGGAGAGGGAGAGTCGGCAGGCCAAAAAAGTCGGCGATACGCTGGAAGACAGCCTGCAGCGCGGCAGGCGCCTTGATGGGATTCGGGTCGAGCATGCTGGCGGGATGTTGCAGGTGAGAGGCGACCAGACGGCGGGCGCGAAGATAGAGATGGGACGGGGTCGGGGTTGTTATGAGGATCTCACGACAGCATGGCCGGCTGGGAGGGAGGATCACGAGTGACGGGCTGCGTGAGCAGGCAGAGAGTTGCGATGATGAGACAGGCTAGTCACGGACAAGATTTGGCTGCTGCTGCAAGCTGTGTTGTTGAAGCGCATGCCCGCGTCCAAGGGTCTCTCTAGTGCGCCTCGGCTACGGCCGTTAAACAATTCGTTACGATCACCTGCAGCCTTGCAGGGCCTGGCGATCCGTCACGTGCACATGCCGTCTCACCTCCTGGGTGCATGTCGTGCGATAAGGATATTCAGATACAAGGTGCATATGTACAAGAACTGACCTTCTCTCTTCCTGGTCATGTGAGGCACCGACAAATTATCCTTTCCGTCAAAGCGCCAACACGTACAGCACTGCTCATATCCAGAGCGAAGGATAGCTTGGCAGAGCACCCGTAAGCTCTTCGGTCTCATTCGTACAAGTAGCCCACGACATTCTTGTTTAGCTTCCGTGGAGGCTTGTAGACCTTGTGTCCGCAAGCATACACTAAAGCATCGCCATCGTCGCGGACTGGAAGCATACCATCTGGTGCACCGTATCGCAATGTGGCCATACGCGGAGGCTGGCTTCGCGCTGGTGTACTTTTACTGGTAGCTTTGCCGCCCGTGGATGACACAGATTGCATTTCTGACGTGAAGCTCGCAGGTCCAGTGTCTTCCATCTGGCTGCTTGCAGCTCGCGGATTGCTTGAGGTCGATGCTAAGAGATTCTCTTTTGAGAGCCGAGCTTGTTCGTTATTTACCGCAAGCTTTGGTGATCCCAAGCTCGAAGGCGTCGCGACTTTCGATTTCCTGGTAGGCGTTGCAGGCACATCGTCGTCTTCCGCCCATCCGCTGAATCTGCTGTCGTACGATCGCTGGGTGCTCGACGCTGAGCTCAGAACTCCCGTGCTCGCACGTGTTGGTGTATTCGGAGACTCCTCGTTCGTAAACCGTAAAGATGAGTTTGGCGTTGCGGCAAGCGAAAGAGTCGCAGCAGGTTTAGGGCCGCTTCCAGATGAGCTGACAGGCCTAGAAGCGTTCCGGGTTGGTGTCGCAATTCTGCTATCTCTCACAGTGCGTGTGGCAAGTGACGATGGACTACTGAATACGGAAGGGCTGTCTTTTGATTTGTTCGGGGAAGGTGAATTCCTTGCCTTCTGCTGCTGTGCGTGGAGGAGGACTCGCAACCGTGCCTTTTCGACTTCGAGATTCCGAAGCTGTTCAACGTTGCTGAGAGAAACGGATCTTTGCCGGACCTTTTCTACTTCTCGTTCGAGAGAACTGGTTCTCAATTGGAGGTGGAGGTTGTCATTTTCCGCTTTGAGGATAGCAATATCTTTGCTGGTCGTTTGGGATCTGTTCAACGCAGTCTCTCTGGTGATCAGCTCTTCTGATTGCTTTTGCTGTGCTATCCCCCTTGCAGCGAGGTCATCAGCCATCTTTAGTAGCTTAGCTTCCCTTGCTGTGAACTCATCGTCCCTGGTCTGCTGTTTTGCAATTAAGTCTTGCTCCTTTTCGAGAAGCGCACGTTCTTTTTTTGCCAATGCTTCCTCTCTCTCGCTCAGTGTTGCACTGGCCAGATTGTCGTCTGGCAAAACACTGAGCCTCCAACCTTTAGCATCGTAGCCCACGGCGTCCGCATCCCTCAAAGTCCAAGTGAGCGTATGCGCCCTGTCGAGCTGTTTAGGCTTCGTGAAAGTAGCGTTTCCGTCCACGAATGAACCATTCGCATTACACAGGTATGCATCTGCGAAGTCATTACACTTCAACCTACACATAGCATTAGCAAACATATGTCCAAGATAAGCAAGTAGCAAACGACGTCTCACCAACAAGATCCAGGCGAAGTCCCCTCTTCTATAACCCACCACTGCTTTTCATCAGATGTATCGACACGGCCATACGCCGCGCCCGTGAAAGCGCGCAGCCATTTGCCATCAGAAACATTCATCAGCGCCACCCGATTCGCTTCGTCGCCGTACTCTACTCGCCAGCGTTGCGTATCGGAATTTACAGCATCTTTGTTGAAAATTCCATCAGGTCGCTTTGAGAGCACGGTGCCTCCGGACACTGCGACGATATAGTAGGCATTTTCTCGCGGCGCTCTGGCGGCAGGGCGTGGCAGATACGTGGGCAGCTTTGGCTGGCAAAGATAGCAATCACACGAACTGGCGCCAGGTAGTGTTAAGACGTGCCACATTATAGCTTATTGTTCTCTCAGTAGTAGTTTCATAGCCGCGCGAAGATAGACAGACACTAGTATTATAGCTGTCGATCCTGGTCCCGGGTCGTCGGGATTTGTCGTTGGTCGCGATTCGGGGCTCTGTCGTACTCTTGCTCCTTCAATGCTGAGGCGTCTCGGTCTCAGATGAAGCTCAATTGTCGATTCTCGATAGTTATGTCGCCAATGTCGCGCAGTGGCTGGTCCACGGCGGGCGCAAAATGACGTTCAAGGGTACGGTAGCTTGGGCTAAAGCTCTAGGGGCATACTCCAAGTTGATGGTCTAAACGTTGGACCAATCGCCTGCTTGATGTCACCGGTTCGCGGAGCTCTTGGCGGCGCCGATAGATATACAAAGTGTGAAAACATGACTGAAGTGCTATGGGTGATGTTATTTGAGGCTAATCACACACGCTCTCCCACCGATCTTCATTGATCAACCCAAGTCTCTGCCTTCAGTTTCAATCTCGGCCCAAAGTCCGCACCATTTGTGATACGTCCAAACAGCAATACAAAGATCATTGAAAGTCGCCATTGAGACTGCGATCAAGGCTGTTTCAAGTGAACACTGTACTGAAAGCATCAGATAATCAAAGTGTTTTACAATTGTGCGCTGATAGTCACATTCCTTGCATGCAATGCGACCTCCATCTCGTCGCCTTTGCAATTTTGGGATTCTGTCATCACCAGACAGATGATCCCATCACACTGGTACTGCATCACTTGCTGAAACAGTACACGCGCTGCGAAAAGGTTACTGAGACAAGCTACACCACCATTGAACGCCTGGTGTAACGTTCGGTAGGTGAGGTAGCGTATCTCTGGTAGGAGACCGTCCAGCACTTGACCTACTGTTGTCTCATGCTCGGCCGGAGAGCCAATGACAGGTTGTCCTGATCTTCGCCAGAGTCACAAGTGATCATGGGATCATCAACGAAGTCAGGCTCAACATCCTGAGAGACCGTGTCTGGGTTGGAGAAGAGCATGTGGTGCTCACTCTCGTTCGTGGAGACACCGAGTGGCTCACTAGTCTGTTGTGAGGCTGAGAATTGGTTCGTAAGTTGGCCTTGATTGTTTGTTGACTGATACATCATGGTGTCAGGCTCAGAGTGATGTGCATTAGCGAAGTTGTCGAATTGGGGATCTGAGAGTCCGAAGTCGAAGTTGGTCTGGTTTCCTGCGTCGATGTTGTAGGTTGTGTCGTGATCGGCGCCGAATGAAGCGCTAGGGTTGGATGAGAAGTTGGCCATGTCAGGCGCGGCTTGTGGCATTGTAGCGAGACCGTCATGTCCAGAAAAGCCGGAGGTCAACCAGCTGTCGTTGCCAGAGGTAGCTGGAGGTTGATCGTCGAGAGCGGCATCCATGACAAAGCTCTCCCAGTCCATTTCGCCAGTGAGGCCATACTCCGCACTAGCATAAGTGCTGCTGTCAGCAACATACCCGTTCTGGCCGCCGAAGACCGCCGCAGTGTCCACAGCCTGTGTCGTGGAAGGAACGAACGCAGGGTTACTGCTGGCCGGGTACGGCTCATTGGAGATGCTGACCGGAGTGTTAGTAGGAATCGTGCGATACTCACCTCTGGCATCATCCCACTTCAGCTCGACATTCGGGTCCCAAGCTGTGCCTGTCAAGTCCTCGTAAATGGGAGTCTCAATCAACATTTTCGCCAACTCCACACTTTGGCGGTAAGCTAGCACGGTCTCCTTCTTTTCCTTGTCGCCGATGTTCTTGCCGCAGACATTGCAAATGCCGCGTTTGTTTGGGCACTGGTGCGACGACCGCACCTGGAAAGGGCCGAAAATAGGCTTGCGAGGAGTGATGGTCGTGCTCTTGCGGTCATCAACGACGGACGCGGGCAAGACGTGGTTTAACACGCACCATTGCAGCATGGGAGGATTGAGGTAGAGAGGGTTCAGCTCCTGCCAGCGCAGAGTGTCCAGAGCCATGAAGTCATGAGCACCATGTGGAAAGTTGTGAAGCACCTGTCCAGCATCGCTAAGCTCGTGCGCCGGAACCGGGTATTCAGTCTTGAAGTGATCAAGCTGCTGGTCAGCGCTCAGCAGTCTGAACCAGCGGCCAACACGCTCTTCGCGCGCGGCAGGCGAATCTTCGATTTCCGTGTCGTCCTCGAAGCTTGTACTGTTGCCGAACTTCGTGTTGTCGCCGTACTCGCCAATTGGAAGGATGTTGTGAGTCCAGGCGCAGTGAATGCTGCCGCAAATGCCTAGGCCATAAGTGCGCTGTCCGAAGATGCGAGGTGTTTCGGCACTGGCATGTGCGTTTGGAGCATCTGGGCAAGTGAGAACACCATGCGGGTCTTTGAACGCCTTGCTGCAGGCTTTGATGATCTTGAGCTTCTGGTGCAAGCACAGATACTGGAACTGTGAGTAGATGCACATGTCGTTAGTGATTGCGAGTTTGACTTGTGCGCTGTAACAATGCGTGGCAGTGGCAGTTATGGTTTCGACTTGTGCGTTGTAACAATGCGTGGCAGTGGCGCTCGTGACAACGTGTGTATGGGGTGCTCGTGACAGAGATGCTTGGGCGGCGCGTCTGAGGTTTTTGACTGTTCCGGATCTCAAGTTGTCGCTTCTGAAAGGCTTCGGAGGGACGATACGTGCACTTCCGGTCACTTTCACTTGAAAGGCGTCGTTGGAAATTTTCTAGCCTTGCAAGTGAGCAGAACGTCAAGAGCAGTGAATGATTGTGCCGTCTGACTGACTCATAATTTGCTGCGCGCCCTCGGCTTTGCCTAGATTTTCAGTGCAGTACTCACACTTCACTTCAACTCGACCTTGACACGGGGAAAGCTCAGACTCAAATGACAAAGGCTTTGGCTGCATTTACAGTTCCTATGCCCATTTGCGGAATGCTATGACGCTGTGTAAGTATCCAGGATTGCCTTACAAGATGTCTAGTATACCTAGTCGATACGTTCATTCACCGCTCGAACATCGTGTCCTTGCTCACTGCTGCATCCGCTGGCGGCGGCGGCGGTGGCGGCATGGGCAGCTCTTTCTCCTTCTCCTTTCCCTTACTCACCGGTGAATCCAGCAAACTTTCACTTCGATCCCCAGCGCCACTGACTTTCCTGGCGCTACTAGCCGCGAGAGCATCCGCGCCATCGAGAAGATCGCCGACGCCCTCTTCCTCTTCATCGTCAGAGTCATCTTCGGTGCCACGTGTGGTGGCGCCCTTGTCGATCTCCTTCTGTGCTTCATCCATGCGCCTGCGAACCTCGGACGCTACACGCATGCCATCTGTCACGATATTGTCGAGCATGCCACGTAGACCCTTGCCAGGAGGTACGACTCCTGCGCCTGCGCCTCCGGGGCTGAGTGCTGGGACTGCATCCTTTGACGCGCCAGTTCCGAGAAGTGACTGTTGCGTCTGGCCGAGTAGAGATTGTGAAGTGACTGTCGATGAAGGTAGGGGAGCATCGGCCAAGTGGAAGGAGTTGGCGAAGCCCGAGTCGAAGAAGTATTCGAGTGTCTCGTCAGCAAGTACGAGCATGCGGAATGTGGGCAGTGTAATGTGGACAGGACTCGCAGGGTCGAGCGCGGCGTTGGCTGCTGTGGCTTGAGGTTTCTCCGTCTGGCCGAATGTATGCTCTGACGGTCTGGCAAGCATGCTGTCGTCAGCTGCTGAAGGAGAAGTCAACTCTGTTTTCTTCTCTTCTGACGATGGATCGTCACTTTTCTCTTCGTCATCTCCGAGATTCATCAAATCTTCTTCCTCGTCTTCCTCATCATCGTCGCCAAGTGCGAACTTATCAAGGCCTTCTGTGGTGTCCTTCTCTGCCTGTCTCGAAGGATGATCTGGGTCTGCGTACTCGAAGCATCTTCTTATGAAAGCCGAGACTGCTCCAAGGAACTGTTCGTCCTTGTTCCGGGGCTGCCCATCGGGGCCAATCTCTGCCTCCGCCACTGACGAAGACGGCGAGCTCAAGCCTCTCCTTGACAAAAACAGCAAAGCTTCAGAGATGCGCAGGATACCTTCTCTATCAACCTTGCCATCGTTGTCGTCATCATAAAGCTCGAAGAAGTAAGAGATGGACGACATGAGGTCGCGATCGCCCTTGATGGGTGCCAGCCCGCTGACGACATGCTGTAAGCTCAGTGATCCGGCGCCTTCAGTATCCCATCGAGCAAATAGGCGCTGCATGAATTCATGCTCTGCCGGCTCCGGGCCACTGCCCCATGGTGACATCGATCGAGCTTTTGTTGTGCCACCAAAGTACCCATTTGTTCGCTCCTCCTTGATAGGCGATTGGGCAGTGGGCGAGTCCGTAACAGCCCACTTCGCGATGCCGGCCAAGAATTCGCGGAAAGCATCGTAGTCCATCTGAGTCGGGCTTGGTCCAAGGCCAACTCTGCCCATCTCTGGCGCATTGGTGGAAATGCCTGTGACTACCTCGGTGGCCTTGCTCTTCGCTGCTTTTTGTCGCCTCTCTTGCTCCGCCTGCAGGAACTCTGAGCGCTGCTGTCGCTCATAGAGCACAGAGTAGAATCGATCGTACAAGAAACCAAGATCGTTAGTGCTAAGTTTCTTGCTCTCAGATCCAAGGTTGCGAATCGAGGTTCTCTTCGCAAACGATTCAATGTTATCCAAGACAGCAGCTTTGTGCTTGCTACGCTCAGCGGAGATTGTGTGTTGTGTGATGCCATCGAATTCTTTGAACGCCACGACCATCAGTGCCTGGAAATTTGTAATGGCACGATATTTGGGGTTCTCGGATTTGGGATGTGCGCTCTCGCCTAGTCGTGCGAAGTAAGACTTGAGCACGGAGATAAATGTGCCATCATCGGTGGCGTCCAGGAGCTCCTCGCCGTTGATCCGGAGAATCGCAAGACCGACCTGGAACAACACACGAGGGCCTTCCAAGAAGAAGACATCTAGGACGCGGAATGCGAAAATGAGAGGCATGCTGTTGATGTATAGTGACAAAAACCATGGCAACGAAACCACGGAAAGCTGCACGTCGTTCTTGACAAGGTGGTCCCAGATTATCGGCATGGTTTTCTCGACCAGCGATTCAAACACGCGCTGGTCAAGGAGTGTTCCGTACATTGTTATGCTGTAGTATCCAGGTAATAAGCGATCGCAGAGGATCGAAAGAACGTAAAACGCTTGCTCCTCGGAAAGATAGCTGATAACTGTAATTAGCGCCGTATGACTTATGAGCGTTGTGAGCATAGGTACAACTTACATTAGTAAGGCGGCCACGACGATATTCATTGCCTGACAGTAGCCAACTTCAGTGTTGGTCCAGCTGTATGCTGTCAGGACACGCCTTAGCCGGCCGATGCCCTCCTCGCTCTGGAACCCAGCATACTCGGGCAGTGAGCGGTTGAGATCCTTCTCAATCTCGTCGATAGCAACCGAGTGTTGTCCTTCGTGCTTTGCCAGAGTCTCCTGGTAAAGCTTCGGCTTTTGCAACCGAAGGTAGAATGCGCCAGAAGTCAATTCCCAGATCTCTCCTCTGAGCAGATTGGGCAGACCGACTCTGATCAATCTGTGGAAATCTGGTTGTCGTACAAGTGTCGTGTTGCGTCCGTTATCCTTCAAGTATTCGTGCCATAGCCTCATCTTGCTCCTGTCTCGTAACTTCCGTGAGTTGCCTGGGTATTTGAAGATGCTTCCCAGGCCCGTATCCGGCGGTGTCCTAGGCGTGCCATCCTGCTTTTCTGCCGAAGGAGCTTGATCAAACTCGTCGAAGAGGAAGTACTCCGAGTAGCAGCCCTGCGCAACTGTGCGCATATTTTCCACCTCCTTCACACCCTGCCTCAGACCTTTCTTGAGGCCATCGCAGAAGCGCTCGCACTGCTGTCGGCTACCTTCCAGCTGGATGGTCAGTTTTGGAGGTGCTGGTGCACCTGATTTCGTCTCGCTTGCTGGTTCAAAGCCATTCCAGGTGGTTATCGAAAGAGCAAACATATAGCTCTGTGTATGCAGCCGCTCTACCCTCCTCACGGCGCATAATGGCAGGGTGAAACCATTTCCAGCCGGTCCAGTGCCATGAGTACGTCCAGTAAACGCCGAGCTTGCGCTCGTGCTTGCCGTGCTGACGAAGGAGGTATTCACTGTAGAGAAGCACAGGAATTGCTCGCTAAGATGCAGCTGACCGACATAGTGTGTGCCTCTCTCACGATCCCAGTTGTTCTTGTCCCAGCTCCCTTGTTTTCCAGGACTCTTGCTTCCAGAGCTCTTCGATTTGGGGAGCGTCAGCTCAGCCGTAATCTCATGCAGCGGGTTTTGCGATTCGGGTAGGCGAAACTGATGTCTGAAGAGCTGGCCTTTCGAGGGCTTGTTGCCAGAAGTGCCTCCCAGTGGGCCAGGTAGAACCGAGGGATCAATGAATTGTTGGGCTTTCTGAACGAGATTTTGGAGGAACATGTCGGGCTTTGAGGGCGGGTGGGTGCCCTCTCATCGCGGGTTTGAAGGGACAGCTATAGTGCGGGCATGCCTTGTCACGGGTGCTGGCAGAAACGACCGACGGGGGAAACAGTATATTTCTAGAGTGTTGTTGGCGCGTATGGTTTGGATCGAGATCAGGACAGCCCTGGGGTTTGCTCCTGCGGGTCTTGCGGTTGATGCGCAAGGTGAAGCAGAGCGCTTGGCGTAGGCAGGGCGAGGGCGAGCTGGATGGAGTGACGATCGCTGCCGTGGATTTACCTGAGCAGCTGATGAGGAGACGGCAACGCGCAAACCTCCTGGACTCCTTTAGCATGTTTCACATAACGCGTTCTTCCACGATCCAGGTTGTTACATCATTTTTGCACTCTACGTATGCTTTCAAGGCATGAGTATTGTCAGATAAGGAGCTTGCAAGCCTAAATCTGCCCTTGGATACCATAATCCTCTCAGCCCACTGTGCGCATTACTGAAACACATAGATTCTGCATCTGATGCCAGAGTTGCCACATACTACTACGGAGGTGGGATCATCGCCAGGTGCGGTGTCTTCCGCTAAAGTAAAGGTATAGAGGCGGCCGAACTGCATTTTTGCTGCCGCTATCAAAAATCAAATAACAAGGGTATCGTATCGCATCACGTCAGCCATTACAAAACGTCTTCTGCCCAACAAAGCACTCAGCCAGAAGTCAAGCCCACCTCCTGTCCGCGGCCCATGGTCGCCCATGTCCAATCCGCTCCACCAATAACCGGTTTCATCCCTTCTTTCGCGCCCATGGCAGCCATGTCGCATTTCTCCTAAACGGTCGCGCGACCGGTGTGCGTGGTCCTGCCTTTGCGAGAGCGCAAGAAGATGGCAGTAGCGTAGGCTGCAGTGATGAGCCAGAGCAGAGCGTTCACCAAATCAATCCAGACGGCGCGCTTCATGCGAATAATACCGCCTTGCTTGGGTGTTGGGTGGGCGTTGATGAAGATCTTGCCGAAAATTCCGAAGAGTGCAAACCAGAGAATGCTATGGTGATCGTGTCAGTAAATTGCTGCCACAATATGAACAGAGTATATACTTACGTGAGGATCCAGTCCCAGGCGAAGGCCCAGTACGACTTGAAGAATGGAATGGCGTAGATAAGGACCGTGACCGCGGACAGGCCAGCGACGACCTCAGCGTAGACCCATTTGCCGTCGGTGTATGCGCCCATCTCGCGAGCGCGGTGGAGGTCGACGCCATAAAGACCAGCGACGGTGATAGCGAGCACGAACTGGAAGAATCGAAGGACGAGTCGTATGAAGGCACCGAGCATGCCTCCGCTGCTGGAGTTGTTGCCAATGAAGTCGAGAGCACCCATCTTGCTTGGTGAATCCGCGTGAGTTTTTGGCGATCAAAGTGGAAGAGGTGTCGTTTGGAGGTAATATGTATGTTATGCTTGCTGGAGTAATTTGCGCGTTACGGTCACTAGCGTCAAGTGGTGTAGCGATGCAAGGGATGTTTGCGTCGATGGATGATGATGCGTTTACTGATTAAGTATTAGAGTCGATTGTCAAGCCCAGAGTGTTCCAGCACAGTGGCGTATGGTAGTGACAATAGAAGCGGTGTAGTTGGTGACAAGGAGAATGGAAGACAATAAAAAGCAGCCTCGACAATGCGACCCCGTGACTGCTGTTGAACGATGATGAACGTGCCAAAGGAATGTGGGCAGCGGCGTACCTTCTTGCTCTTATGTGCTGCTGAGCTCTGCATCCACTGTTTCACAGGACGCGTTTGCAACAAGACCTCAAACAGATTTACGCGCAGAGGAAAGATACGTGGTGTTGCGATTTATCTACTTATGATAGGAGACAGGGTTTCGCCTTGTTTGGTTTCGTCACTCGGAGACTTTGCTGGCGCGCATTTCCTGGCTCTGTCACTTGCTCAACGACGTGAGTGGCTTCGACTAGCGCGCCCTCGCCGTCTTACCGCATCTTAGCCGCCCGCCAGGGTCGCAGTCGGGTTTCGCCTGAGCATGTCGCAAGCATGCTTGATTGGCTGAGAATCGTGGCTGGAGAAATTTTGTAGGCGACCTCATGTTTGGAGCATAGGTACAAGGCGGTTAAACCTTTCCAATACATTCATTCACCACTCATAAATTATTGCAAACATGAAGCGTAAGGCGGAGAGCCAGACTGCGTCGGCCGCCAACGGCAAGAAGCAGGCCACCGAGTCCAACGCTGTCGAGGCACAGTTTGGCGACAACCTCTTCGCTGAGAAGACGCTCAAGGGCTACACAGACGAATATGCTGCTTCGGCACCATACAAGCATGCTGTCGTCCATGGTTTGATGAACGACTCGCTCCTTCGATCAGTACGGACCGAGATCATCGACAACATCCATTTCACCCCGAAGGAGACCGACATCTATAAAATCCATCAGTCTGGTGATTTGGCCAACCTTTCTGGACTTCCGGAGTCTGCGCTCGAGAAGCTTCCCAGCTTGCTCAAGCTTCGCGATGCACTTTACGGTCCCGAGTTCCGCCAATGGATTTCCACGGTAGCCGGATCTGGACCACTGTCAGGCAAGAAGACTGACATGGCTGTCAATGTCTACGTTCCCGGTTGCCACTTGCTATGTCACGACGACGTGATTGGAAGCAGACGCGTTAGCTACATCTTGTACCTGACCGACCCAGACAAGCCTTGGAAGGCAAGCTGGGGTGGCGCGCTACGACTGTATCCTACCGACGAGGAGAAGGGCGAAGATGGCAAGTTTTACAAAGTGCCACGAGCGGAATTCAGCAAAGTCATTCCTCCCGCTTGGAACCAACTGTCTTTCTTCGCCGTGCAGCCTGGTGAGAGCTTCCACGATGTTGAAGAGGTCTACCACCGTGCAGAGGGTGTTGAGGAGGACGACGGTGGCCGTGTGCGCATGGCCATCAGTGGTTGGTTCCACATTCCTCAAGAAGGCGAAGAAGGATTCGAGCCTGGTCTGGAAGAGAGCCTGGCCGAGAAGAGCTCTCTGCAGCAGCTTCAGGGCAAGGGCGAGCAATTCGATGATCCCAAGCCTCAATGGATTGATCCGGAAGCTGGCAACGAGCAGGCTGCCGCCAAGGAAGATGACGACGGCGACGAGGAAGCAGAGATGACCGAAGAGGACCTTCAATTCCTACTCAACTACATGACGCCTAATTATCTCACACCCGACACAGTGGAGGAGCTAAACGAGCTCTTCACCGAGGAGTCCACCGCTCAAATGGGCAACTTCTTGAACAAGAAGCTTGCCCCTCGTCTACGAAAGCAAATTGAATCCGAGGCATTCAAGCGAGAATTCGAGACTTCGCGACCACCCCACAAGCACCGCTACCAATATTTGACGTCTACACCATCGGTACGTCCACCTCCCGTCGGCAGCGAGGACGACCCACACGGAGACGTCCTGTACAACTTCCTTCCTAGTCTGGCTTTCCGGAAATGGCTGGCCCTCACAACTGGACTGTCACTCAAGCGCTGCGCAATCGTTGCTCGCAAGTTTCGTCGCAGCCTAGACTACCAACTCGCTCAAGGCTACCGCGGTGAGCAGCCGCAGCTGGAGTACTGCCTCAACATAACACCCACCACAGGCTGGGCACCTGAAGAACCCGAAGACGAAGCTGAGGATGACGAGGACGACGAAGAGGATGAGGAATCCGCACCTAAGAACAAAGGCAAAGGCAAGGAGAAGGCCAAAGCGCCCAAGCCCGAGCCTGAGCCCAAACCGCAAGCTGAAGAGGAAGACAACGTCGGCGGCTACGAGCTCTACATGGCCGGAGACGACGATGAAGACGACGATGACGACGACGCTTCCGATCACGGCATCGACATACCCGCGAAACTTCAATCTGCCACTGGCGCCGGTGACAGACGCTCAGCAAAGAAGTCCAGACCGAAGGCGGACCCGGCTATCTACAAGGCCGCACAGGACGAGGAAGATGACGGCATCCTCTTCTCCAACCCTGCGAGCTGGAACACGCTCAGTCTTGTGCTCAGAGATAGGGGCGTTCTCAAGTTCGTGAAGTACGTCTCCGGCAAGGCCAAGGGCGACAGATACGACTTCTCGGGAGCTGTGGAGGTCGAGGACATGGATGACGACGAGGATGATGAGGACGACGCGGGCGAAGGCCCTGCAAACTGATAGACTTATATGTATAGATCCAGGCTGTAGGATAGTGGTGACCAATGATATCGAAACAACTCTGCTTGAGCGTGACATGTGGTCACAATGGACTCCATATGCATGTAGCTGCAGTGAGTTAAGTCTATATTGTTACCTTCATGGTGAGGCACGCATTCTGATTCAAAAGAGCTCAAGTTGTGAAAAAAGGCATGTTCCGGGTTAGGGTTGGGTTGATGATGAATGCCCACTTTTGGTCGCGATATGCCTATATCAATGCTTGCACGATGCGTAAACAATGAATGATGATCGGTGCCTTGCTCTGGTTATAATGCGTCCTCTCTCACGTGGTTGATACATGTTTTTCAAGTAATGCGGTGTTGTTGAGAGCCAAACACTGAAAATGACATGCACACCAAGCACCATCAACCCTTAGCTCGGGGTTCGACACATCACAATACACCTCAAGTGTGTCCACCATAAACGCTGAACTGCTCATTGATTCTACTCTTCGCCACAGAGTCACCGTGTTGCCACATTCACGAAGGGTTCAAATTCCCACGTTCTTATCTCTCTTGGATATTTCGAGGACGCATACGGATCGGGTAGCGCCGGAACAACAAGGAAGGCGGAATACCTCTAAAAACACCAATGTACACTATTGAGCCCCATGTCAGGTCCAACGAACCAACGATCAGAGCGATAATATAACAGAGTTCGGACCTTTCAAATCACCTCGCTATACGCGAGCTCACTGAAATGAGTATTAAAGCGAAAGCCCACCGCATTTCAGATAGCACGTGCTTCGACACTAGGCAGACCCACCCGTACAAACATGCTAGGTTACAAAGAGTCAAATCAGGTACGGATTAGGAAGTCTGCAGTCAAATAAAAATCAATGCTCAAGAAGTCGTATGGCAGAAGCCGGCCTGCCGCGCGAGGCAACATATGATACCACACACCCTCAAGCCCTGCGACTGCTCAGGAGGTCGGAGCATGAGAGACATCTGTACGAACGTACTGTCACCAGTCGCATCGCTCTTAGATGTCATGAGCAATGATCAACGCAAGACACATGCCTTCGGACATTGTACAATGTATCCAACAGACCCTCACCTGGTCTGTGATACTGCTACGACAGGGCTGCGGAGGTAGCGCCTAGATTCGCTTGCTCGCACGAGTGTATACACAGCTTTCGATATGTCAGCAGTCGTTATGTGCAGCGAGTCACCCCTCCCCGTACATTAATATCCCAGACGGTTGAGCAGTGTACCGGGCGTGTGGTAAGTATTCGGCGAGATATCCGTGGCGGTCGATCTACGATGGGCTCCAAGCCCTGATTGGGAAACGCGAACAAGTAAGTGCTTCTTCTTGCCGCGGAGCAGATATTCACGGAAGGAGACCGAGGTGGGCCTGTTATGGATGTATGCGATCTTCGAGGCCGCCCGAAGGTGGCCGTGGATCATAGAGCAAGAGCGACTGTCTGTGTGAGAGAGCAAATAGTGCCTCGAGGGGGCCAAATGATGGCAAAGGTCAGAAAGGCAATTTGCCGGAGTGTTTGGCAGGTCTGGGCGTGAGCGTGGCAGTATCGAAGAAAGGGTCTGGGATCGAGAGCAGCAAAGTCGATGCGAGGCGTTGAAGCAGGGCTGGCATCGGCATCGACAGCGAGCACACGCCAGCTTGAGCGTACTTTTACTTTTGTGCACCCGTGATGCGTCGCCCACCACACCGAACACAGGGAAGCACCCACTGAACCACTCCGAGCGGCCCTGCAAATCTCTGCCGAAACCCTCGAGAAACCCTCACGCACGCGTGCTCGCAACGTCTTTGCAGCAAGATCAGGTATTTGCACACAAACTCGTCATCTGCTTTGCCATGCGCAACCTCCGCCGCTCCATCGCCTTCGATTGCCCTCACTAGTCTCATCCTCGCCGCCCCTAGTTGTCTGTCTTCCATTTGCTAGCGCGCGTGGTCGCCGCCGACGTGCTCGCATCGCTGGCCGCGCATGCGCCTAATCGGCGGCAGCAAAGGTGTGCAAACGCGCGTGGTCGCCAAAAGCTTGTCGATGTCCGATCGTTCGCCTCGCTAGCCTTGTGAATCCGGAGACACCCCATCCACTTTCAACTCTAGCCAGGGCCTGTACTTAGGAAGTAGGCTCCGTGCGGACCAGACATGCCTGTCATGCAGTCTTGGATGACCTTTCCTCACCGTTTGCCGTCTACGTTAGTCCGCATCACCGGGAGCTGCTAGTACAAGTCGCTTTGTGCGATCTACTCAAGAAGGTGGCTTTCCCTTCTCATTCTAGACTCTCAGCCTTCTTCCCTTTACCTACACCACCACCTTCTCTACCATCAACCGATATCATCGACATCCCTGCTTCTGGAAGCTCGTGCCCACCTGGGAGATCCACCGCTAGCTTATACTGTGATATCAAACTGCCATCACATTGACACAACCGTAAAATTTCAATCGCCCTCTGCGGCCCATTGTTTTGGATACGATGTCGAGCACAACTATCGTACTACCAACAACCCCGGAAACCCACATCACGTGGAAGCCAGCAACTTGAACCCGCAACCTCGGACATGCCTCTTACATACCACTTCAGACCGTTCCCAGACCCGGAAGAACTCCGTACCGAACCCAAAACCCAACCGACAAGCACCGAGCCAACAACGACAACATGTCCTTGTCAAAAGGCCGTTGCACGCTGCAAGCAATGCCGCCAGAAAGAACGGCAGGAAACATCCTTGTTGAGTCGACCTTCTCAAACCACGCTGCCCTCCATCAAAGAGGAACTAGACCCTTTACAGCGCTCACTCACGCCCAGAGCGATTCGCGAACAGCGTCGTGCTGCCAATCGGATGTCTGTGAGCGCCGCTTTGCATGAAGCTGCCGGCAGCGAGGACTACTTCACATTCTATCACGACACCGCATTCGCTCGGTCACCTTCAGCATCATCGCGGTCGAGGTACCGCAGCAGCCGGACTGGAAGCAGTTCGCGCAAATCAAGCGCAGAAGAACCAAGCTTGCCGCCAGTACCGACTTTAGAAGCATCCGATTCGTGTGATTCGGTTGAATCCATCGATAGTGTTCTCGAAGGAGAGCAAGATCTCGCTCGACGCGACAGCTGAGTGGATGGCGGGTTTTGCGCATGAAGCTCCCATCATGAGCCACACGCTTGAATGAGACGATGCTTATCCTGTACGCGGGCGTACAAAGCATGAGACACATGATGATGATAGGAGAAGAGCGGCCCCAGTCCGATTACACTCTTCTCTGATGATTTTATATTCATTAGACTGCGGCGGCGAATTATTACACATAGATTTAATTCTAAATACCCTCTACACTCATCACTTCTTCTCATTCCTCCCTCTCGACGTGTACAGTTCTTCACTATCTGGCAAATCAGTTTTTAATCGTAAGAGGACGGCAAAATGCCTTTGCACTCACGCTTTCTCCCCTTTGCCTCCCGACTTCTTCCCTTCCAGTCGCTCTAATGATTCTTCGATCAAGCCAATGTGACCTCGTAGCGTTCCTTCGAGTTCGTCCATGCGAGCTTCGTGTTCTTGCAGGTTGTAGTCGTGATGTGACTTGAAGTACATGGTCATTGCACCGAGCGAGCCGAGGGTTAGAGCTTGCAGAATGGCGGTCGGGGAGCGGAACGCGGACATGATGGTTGATTTGATGTTTTGGTACTGGAAAGTCTAGTGAGAAAAAGGACTTGTTTAAACAGCAAACATCTATGGTTGTCTAGTTTCTTCAATGAACGGTGGTCAACGGTCGATCGATATGGATGACATCATGGAAGTCGAATGGGAATCCAGGGTGCAAGTCGCACTTTACGCGTCTCGTTGCTTACACGCGATTTTGCGATTGTAACATGAGGTAGTAGCATATTACCCGGCACACTTTTCTTTGTTACACGCTGAGCCACTGGAACGCACGTTGCATACCTTCCGACCTGTATCCTTACACCCATCAAAGATCAGAAATGCACCCATAATATCATCCGCACCACCAGGCGATGGATTCTTCCCAACCTTTCGCCTCGTCTCCAGTATCACCGACAACACGCCTCCCACGGCGCAGCAAATACACATACAAACACCTCTCCACCCTCGCACAAGGAACACCAACATGTCCTCTACGCGTAATCGCCCACATCGACCTTGACGCCTTCTACGCACAATGCGAAACCGTCCGCCTCGGCCTCGACCCCACCAAACCCCTCGCCGTGCAACAATGGCAAGGCCTCATAGCGATCAACTACCCTGCTCGAGCTTTTGGGCTGAACAGACACGTCACGGTTGCCGAGGCGAAAGAGAAGTGCCCCGAGTTGATCTGCCAGCACGTTGCGACGTGGAAAGAGGGCGATGTCAAGTGGAGCTATGGCGATGGGGACGAGGCTTTCCGGGAGATTGCTTCGCGGAAGGTCAGTCTGGATCCTTACCGGTTGCAGAGTCGGAAAATTTTGGCGGTGATCAAGGAGTTTCTGCCGGCGGACGTGCAGAAGGTGGAGAAAGCGAGCATTGATGAGGTCTTTTTGGATCTTTCGGCGCAGGTGCATGGGATTATGCTGGAGCGTTATCCGGAGCTGAAAGGACCGCCGCCGTATGATGACCCTTCGGAGCCGCTGCCACGGCCACCTACGACGGCGTTAGATTGGGCGGCAGATGCCTTGGTTGACTTGGACAAGGAGCAGTCGGAAGAAGATGATCCGGACTGGGACGACGTTGCAACCCTCATCGCATCTGAGATTGTGCGCGATGTTCGGCGGGAGGTTTTCGAAAAGCTCCATTTCACATGCTCGGCTGGCATTAGCAAGAACAAGATGCTCGCAAAGCTTGGTTCTGCGCACAAGAAGCCGAACAGTCAGACCGTCGTTCGCAATCGAGCGGTGCAACACTTTTTGAGTGATTTCAAGTTCACCAAGATTCGTAATTTGGGTGGTAAACTAGGTGACGAGATCGTAGCAGCTTTTAACACAGACACCGTAGCTGAGCTTCTGCCCATACCCATCGAACAATTCAAGAGGACTCTCAGCGATGACACCGGCTCCTGGCTCTACAACATCATCCGCGGCGAAGACAACAGCGAGGTCAATCCGCGCACTCAGATCAAATCGATGCTGAGCGCAAAGTCTTTCAGGCCATCGATCAACACTCTCGACGTGGCATGCAAATGGCTGCGTATCTTTGTCGCGGATATTTACAGTCGGCTGGTCGAAGAAGGCGTGCTTGAAAACAAGCGCCGACCCAAGACGATGAATCTCCACCATCGACAAGGTGCGCAGACGAGAAGCAAATCAGTCCCTATCCCGATGGGCCGTGCCATCACAGAAGAAGGAATGTTCGAACTCGCCAAAAGCCTCCTGGCTCAGGTCATTGTCGATGGCCGTGCATGGCCATGTGCAAACCTGAGTTTGAGCGTCGGTGGCTTTGAAGAGGGTGTGCAAGGCAACAAAGGCATCGGAAGTTTCCTCGTACGAGGCGACGACGCGAAGGCCCTGCAGAATGCACATCCAAAAGCAGAGGCCACTCCGCCGCCTGCAAAGAGAAGACGTATGGACGACAGTGGAATTGCGAAGTTCTTCGGAACCATGAGAGAAGACAGCCGAGAGAGCAGTTGCGGAGATCCTGGTCTCAGCGATTATGAGCAGAGGCAGGAAACTCCTCAGCAAGTCGATAACCAAGAAGATCAGTGGATCGAAGAAGAACCAGATGTTCGAGAAGTGAACCATCCGAGCAGCGACGCTGACCCTCTCCTCCCACCACCCTCAGCACAATTCGCCAATGGCAGCCCCGAAGAAGCAGCGCCTCAACCCGTGTTGCAAGATACACAGGAATCACCCGACGCTTATACTTGTCCTCGCTGCAGCGCTCAATTGCCGCTCATTGACCAAGCTGAGCACGAAGATTTCCATTTCGCACAAGATTTACAGAACGAACAGACCACGCCACCAAGAGCGCCGCCCAAGCCCGTGCCACCCACTTCCAAAGCCAGTGCTGCTGCTTCTTCTGCGAGGGGTGGCGGTAGCGCGCGAGGTAGAGGCAGAGGCAGAGGCAGGCCCAGTGCCATGTCCAGCGGACCTGAAAGAGGCCAGAAAAGGCTGCATTTTTGAGAAAGGCCCATGTGTTTGGGCACAAGTTTTACGGCATTGTCCATATACGTCATGTCCACCCATGAACGACGCAGCATACAAATATTGTGAAGAGATACCCAGCGAATGTTTGCATCCTCAAAAGGCATGTTAGATACTAGGGCACTATGGAAAGCGCATGCTGATTCATTTCATTCATCTATCTCTCTCACGCAAAAAGCTGATAACTTTTGGCTGGTCCAGACCAAGCCTCAAAGCTGCTGACACTCTATCTACGAGGTATCAGAGCAGCCGACGAAGTTGTTGCCAGAAGCGCCAGTGTGCGTGATCGATCCAGCGTACTGGCAGTTGGAGTTGAAAACAACGCGGTCTGCGCCAGGCGAGCCTGCGATACAGAGTCAGATCCTCTTCCATTTCCCTAGCACTCTTCACAACCGAGAACTTACCACCAGTGTAGACTCCACTCGTCTTGATCGGGAACTCTTGCCACGGGCCGCTGACGCGGAAGTCGAAGCCTTCGTAGTTGTTGTAGCGGTGAGGGTAGTTGTTGCTGCCGACCTGTTGCCCGTTTTCGAGGTAGTTGCAACCCTGGTTGACGGCGGCGGAGACTTGGGATGCTGAGTATCTCTGGAGGGCACAATTGTCAGCTCAACATGAGGCGTGCTGTGGGAGGACAAGATGCAATGCATACAGTGCTGCCACAGGTCACGGCGCCTTGACGCTTCTCAATGGGCGCAGGAGCGGCGAGCACAGAGGCCGCGAGGGCGATGGTGGCGATGAATGAAGTGTACATGTTGGCAGAGTTGGGAGCGAGTGTAGAGGACGATCAGGTTCACGAGCGGACTGAGCGATTGATGAAGTTTGGAACGAAAGGCGGTGTGGTAACGGCGATACTGATGGATGGAGTGATACTGTATCGTACGGGTCCAGTAGTCTCTACTTATGTGTTTCGCTGTTGCACCGCTACCTTGTACATGCTTCGAGCAGCTCGCCGGACTACGGCGTCCGCGAATGATTAGATAGATTGCCTAGCCATGTGCCTCGGACATTTGCATTGGCTATCAGCCTGGTGCTTCTGCAACAGTGTCGATCTTTCTTTCCCCTCCTGCCTACAAGAGATGGCTCGCGAGGGCTCACAGCCAAAGAAACGCTGCACGATGCATGGCAATCTAACCAGAATGGCATAACAGCCGCGCCGTGCAGCCAATGGAGGCGAGTCCGATAGAAGGGCCATGTGGACAAGTGCAAATACTCAGCGAGGGCTGCGTGGCAGCGCAAGGCGGGCAGCCTGCCCCGAGGCCATACGGAGAAGCGGTAGCAGGCACATGTCTTATCACAAAGGCATTGCGCAGGTGGGTCCGTGATATTAGCAGCAACTCAATTGTAGTACTCGTCCAACGAGCGTGTGTGTCGGAGGGAGTGCGCTCCCAGTTTGACTTGGCCTTCTGGGGGATTGGTGATCTGCGGCTAGCCGGGTCGGGCAGGTCCCTCAGTCCCTGTTGTTGGTGTCTTTGGCCAACTTCCAAGGGCACGCACATGCGCCCTGCCGACGCGTTTGTGTGGTCGAGCTGGCCGTCTCTTGCGGCTGGCAAGTGGAGTGTCGATGGGGGCCTGCTTGATGGGCTGGTGATTGCTCGGAGCAAAGAGAGACTGGGTGGTTCGATCATAGTGCCACGTCATGTCCAGGGCCTGTAGAAGATGACACACGTACACTAAAGCTGTAGGTAGACAAATCATTGTTGTTGCCATACACTACACATCTCTTGCGCAATCACACACATCTTGCACCAAAAGGGGACCTGTTAGAATATACAGCAAGAACACCATCATCATGGGCGGCATCGAACCAGACCACGAGGTCAAGCACTCTCATGAATACCGCGCACTCACCACCTACCTATCAAACAAACCTCAACCTCTCAACAACGCCCAGGAGTCGTTCTGCAAACCCACCGAGGAAATCTTCATGGGCTCCCAGAGCGCTTCAGAAGTCGAGTCTCAACTCTGGCGGGTCTGGAAAGCCGTCGTTGCCACTGCCACGCAAACGCCACACGATTCTCCCGCCCAGCAGAAACTGGCCGACTTCGTCCTGGAGCTGCGGAATCGTCCTACCCTGGAGCGACAAGGAAAGGTGTGCAAAGTCTGGGAGGCGGTCGTGTGGAAAGACCTCCCCATCCTCGGACCACAGATGAGAGAGGCATGGAACGATGGTGAGTTTCTCAATGCATTCCCCATTTACCGCATTCGGCTACTAATACTCTTCAAAAGCCGCCACTGATCATTCGCACCATCACGCCCGCACCGCCTGGATCAACCTGAACGCCTTCACCGCGACACTGGTCAACACCATCCAATCCCGCAGCATCGCTTTCCCGCCCGATAACGACTTCTCCCTCTACGCAATCTGGACCATCCGCATGGCTCTCGAGGACAACGACGGTCAGCAAAAGGCCGACAAGACGTCCCTGGAAGCAGCAGCGGCGTGGTTTGCTTACGCAGCGCCCACTCTATGGAAGCTCTCCAGCGAAGGCAAGGAGTTCCAAGGCAAGATTGCGAAGCAAGGTCAGGCAATGCAAGGCAAGGAGTGGAGAGGTTTCACGAAGGAAAGGTGGGATCATTGGGAAGAGAAGTTGAAGGCTCACTCTGATGAGGGCTTGGTGGCGAAAGCAAATCGTGCCATTGGTGAGGCGAAGTAATGGGATTCGTAGAGAGGATTGTCGTTAAACGGTGTCACTCATTTGTGAGTCAAATGATCGGCCGTCTCAGCCATTGAGATGCTTGAGAGCTCTCCGTACGATTTGCGGTCTTACCTAACCTACCAGTATAACAAATGGCCATGTAAACCATTGAGACATCTTATTATCTTCCGTTCTATATGCGGTCCTACCTAATCTGCTGATCCCAAAATTAGCCGTACCAGCCATTAAGACAATTCGGAGCTCTCCGTCTTATTTGCGGTCAAATCTGATCTCTCGTTCAAGCAAGTGACTGCGCAAGCCATTGAAATATCTCAGAGCTCTCCGGTCTATACGCGGTACTACCTAACCTTTTGGTCGAAGTAATGCCCGTATCAGCCATTGAGATCGCTTCGAGTTCTTCACTTCATGTGCCGTCATATCTAATCTGCTAGTAAAAGAAAGGATGGTGCAAGCCACTGAGACACCTTGATGCTCTGCGTTCTATATGTGGTACTGCCTGGTCTACTGGTCAAAGAAAAGGTACCGTACGCCATTGAGATATACTAGTGCTGTCTGTTTCAATTGTGAACATATCTAAGATGCTGATCAAAGAAATGGCCACGTAATCCATTGAGAGACACATAAACTTTCCACTCCACTGATGGTGCTATCTTAGATACTAGCAAAAGAAAGAATAGTGGCAGCCGTCGAGAGGTATCAGTACTCTCAATTCCATGTGCGGTGCTATCTCAAATATTAGCAACAGAAACCACAGTGTGACCCATCAAGACACATCATTCCTCTCCACTCCACCTATGATGCTGCTTTAGATGCTCGCAAAGGAAACCATAGTGGTGACCATTGAGATGTATCGTTACTCTCTGCCCCATGTGCCAGGCTGCCTATCACATCAGCCAAGGAATCTGTATCGAGAGCCACTGAGACACTTTTGATATCAAGACGCTGTCCGTTTACAATAATGGTAATATCATCAGGCGTGGACATAAGAGATATCATGAGTACCAGGGAGATGTCACGTAAAATCACATGGATGGAAGTGGAGACAAGACATCGAATCGATCAAGACAGGTGCCTCTGCGGCAAAATCATTGTTAATTATGTAAAAACTCCAAAACAAAACCCGGGTATCTTATACAAAAAAAAACAAAAAAACAAAAACAGAAAACAACAAAACAAAACAAAAAACAAAAACCAACAAACCAAAAAACAAAAAACAAAAACCAACAAACAAAAGACAAAACCTGGTACACAAGCCTGTGGTTGAGGAGTTGAAAGGGTCCTTTTCAGGTACCCAGGGAGCCTACTCCGAAGAGATAGGTTCAACCGTGCAGGTACCGTCCAAGCTGGGAAGGGACAGAGCGCGGGAGTTATGGTCGCCTTCTACCGCGATATCCCAACCCAGGCCTTAAAAAGCGGCAACCCAAACAACTCGCTCAACCGAACAGGTCTTGCACTCCCATGCTGACCGAAGCCAGCAACGTCTCCTGCTCTGCGCCCATCAGGCGCTGGTATGCCAGATCGTTGGCATTGAGCCAGATCTGGTTTTCGCGCAACAGGCCAGCAAAGCCGGAAGCGCACGCCATGATGGCGATCAGGAAGATGAGCCACATCCACCAGGGAACGACGGGGCGGTCGACGTGCTCGGTGATCTTTCGAATGCGCCAGCGGATCTCAGGGGCCGGCTTTTTGATCGGAGCCACAACTGGTGCGACAGGAGTGGTCTCGATGCTTGTGATGCCACTGAAGCTGAAAGGCTCTCCAGGGGCAGGCTTTTTGACTTGAGCCACCACTGGTGCCGCAGGGGCGGTCTCGATGCTGGTGATTCCACTGAGGCTGAAAGGCTCTCTCATTGGGGCAGGCTTCTTGACTTGGGCCACCACTGGTGCGACAGGAGCGGTCTCGATGCTGGTGATGCCGCTGAGAGTGAAAGGCTTGATAGTGGAGGCAGTTGTGGCAGCAGGTGCAGCGACGGCGACAGGGACGGTCTCGACGCTGGCGATGCCACTGAAGGTGAGAGGCTCTCTCATTGGGGCCTTGATTTGTTCCGAGCCTGCGTCGGAGTGGTGGTCGTCAGAGTGGTCGTCTAACTCCTCGTGGAGTGAGGAGGTGGAGGCGATGCGCGAGCGGCCGGCGGGAGCAGTGTTCTGGTGCTCGCGGACGTAGGCGAACTTCTCGTTGATAGTGAGGCCCTTGGCCATGTTCGAGAAGACATCTTCGAAGGACGAGTGCACTTCTGCGATCTCCCCTTTCAGGCTCGTGTTTTCGGTGGCGACAGCCTCTTGTGCGGCCAGTTTACTCTCGAAGTCGTTGATGCGATCTTCCAGCTCGCGGCTGTAGACTCCGGCCTCGTCGAAAAGCTCTTCGATCCGGTGCTTTTCTGCAGTGACTTGCTTGAGCGCACTGGTGATGGCGACGCTCTCGTTCCTCATCCTGGTCATAAGGTCTTCGGAGATCTTGTAGCGCTTGTTGCTGGCCTCGGCGGCGGCTTTGGCGTCTTCGGCGGCGGCTTGGGCATCTCTGGCTTCTTGCAAGGCCTTTTCGAAATTGCTCGAAACCTCTGCAGCCAGAACCTCCTGTTGTGCGATCGCGGCTTTTTGCTTGCGGATTGTTTCTCTATTCTCGACGAGGTCGCGCTCCCTGCGGTCGTTGCCAATGCGGGCGTCGGCGAGTATTGCCCTCTGGGCGTCATCGTCTCTGTTGTGTCGTTCGATGAGGGCGACGATGCGCGGATCCTTCCAGATCGCGTCCTCCTCATCCTGCTGGCTCTGGCCGGCCTCGGACTCCCTCATCGGTAGGCCTCCTTCAACAGAGCCAGGAAGACCCTGGTTGTTGTCGGTAGGACCGACCTCCGAAGCCTTGAGCGCGGCGACTCGGGCGTTGTCGCGCTTCTCGCCGCGCGGTCTGCGCTGCCTGCGCTTCACGCTGGGCGCACCGACAACGCCCTTGCCCTCCTCAGTGGCGGCGAACCCACCGGGAGCTGGCCTCTCCTCCACGCCCTCCTCCGCCCAGGGTCGGGCCGCCTTCACCTCCGTATCCACCTCCTTCCTCCCGTCCTCGCCGTGCTCCACGTAATTCCCAAACCTCTTCATCGCTCTTGCTGGTGGTGGTGATGGTGCTGCTGCTGCTGTGGTGGGGTCGGTGGTGTTGCTGCTGCTGCGTGGTGTGGTCGCAAGAAAGTCGCTGTGTGGTGGCGTGCTGGTGAAAAAAGTGCGAGAGAGGCTGTTTATTTTTATGTGGCTGTGGGCCCCACTTTTTCAGTGACGGAGCAGGCCAAGGCCAAGGTAAGAACGACGAGAGAAGGAAGGAGCGAGGTGAGTGTTTGTTTGTTGTTGTTGGGGAAGGAGCGACTCAAACGGAAGGGGCGACTCACTGGGTGAAGCGTGGCTGGTGACAGCACGGGGCAAAGAACTGAATGGCAAGCTTCACTTTTAGTATTTCTTCGATGCTGATTACGAATAGATATGAGTATGGAGTCGATGGTACTACCACCAGCAAGAAAAAGCTCACGAAAGCACGAAGTCATTGGTCTCTTTGTCTTACAATACCATGCATAAAGTAGGATGCCGATGGTATGCCCAGAGACAAAGACAAACGTACCCGGATACGGAACCGCCTTTGTTTACACTCACTCCCCATCGTCTGTGTGAAGATTTAGTGTGAGAGAACTGATATGCCTTTCAAACACTTCACTCGGTGAATTGCGCCAACTTCAGTGTCATGGGATCGATAGCTCATATCTTATCGCTGGAGATAGCGGTATTTGCACTTCGCTTGAAGGGCGACATGTTGTGAATATCGATGCTCTCGATGAAAAAGGTTAATATTCCGACAGTCCAATGCCGCTAGTATTACCATGCGTGATTGGGAACGATCACCATCAAAATTGGTAGACTGAGGTCTGTTTACTTTCACTGGAGTGATCTGTCAGCCCTCACTTACGCACGAGCCCCATCCCTCACTTGAAACGTCACATGCACCAAACACTCTGAAACAGCACCAAACAACATCATTGGGGACAATAGCGAATCAACAACAATAGAGACCAAGTAAGGTGTGAACAAAGGTAATGTTTAATAGTATGGCTACGTCTAATTGCCTTCTCCAAATCATGTCAGCCCTCTCGTATCGGCACCGCCTCTTGACTGCAGGTTCCCTTCCAGCAGTGCTCTCGGCTGGTTCGTTCCGTCGTTGCTCCTCTAGTCCAGGTATATGCGCATGAATGGGGAATGTGTGCTTTTTGGGGCGCACAAACAATAACGCCCGCTGTATGTAAGACTCAGTGTGCTCTCCAATAAAAGAAAACCCGTGGGATATCACATCTCCTTCCTCATCAGCTCCGCATGCGTCGGCACCAGTCGTGTGCAAATGGTGAATCATGTCGTACCCTCCTCAGCAACACCGTACTGCCAAACAAAGGCTCATTCGCCAGGCTTCTGGCTGTCCCGGTCTTTCTTCTTGCGCAAGGCGGGCATCAAAGTTTTGGTTCTCCGCTCTTTCTTCACTTTGCGGTCAGAGGCAGCGGCTTGCTGCTGCTGCACCGCCGTCTCAGCCTGTTCGCGGCGCACTTCGCGCTGGTAGGACGGCAAGGCGGTAGTATGCTCGGTATCGCTGCTGACAGCGCTGGACACGTTGCTCGCGCTTGCAGATGCAGTCGGCGATTCAAGGGATGGTCGAGCAGGTCGCGTTGGGCGCTGCAATGTAAGCGGGCGACGTGGGTTCTTGGGCTGTATTGGTGGCGGCATGTCGAAAGCGGCGGTAGAGTTAGAGCCAGAGTGTGTTGGCGTCGATTCGTAGTTCCGAGAGGATACCTCGTCTTCATCTGTTTCTTGCAGTTCCGAGACGGGTTGATGCAGTGCATTGTAGACCATGTGTGGCGCGGAAGCCATTGAAGTGTCAGCAGCGATGCGCTCAGCTACCTTCTCGAACGAAGTTCTCCTGTCGTCAGTGGAGGGTGGCCTTTCCAATTGATCAATCAGCTCATCCCAGCGGAAGCTTAGCGCGCTGTTAGGGCGCTCAGCCCGCTCTGCACGGCTCAAGCATTCTTGCGTACGTGCATGGAGAGTACTGCAGACATCGTGGAAAGCCTTTAGGTCGCCCTCCGAAGTGTGGATGGCCTGCATAAGGCTCATCTGAGGTTTTCCAGTAGAGGAGATCTCGTGCTGCTCGGTCGTCTGGGATGTCGTTTCTAGCCAGAGCTGAACGAGCTCGGCGAAGCAACGAGCCTGGTCGATGAGGTACGGCAGACTTGGGAAGCCTTCTCGGCTGGTGGGCGGCAGGCGATGCATAATAGTCATCGGTGTGGTATAGCTTAGATGTGTTTCGGCACTTGTGACACCTCCGATGCTAGTTGGAGACGAGCTGTCCGAGTGCGAGAAAGAGGACGAGAGTAGCGGCGTTGGTACATAGCAAACGTCGTCCACGAATCCCTTGAAACTCTCTCGGTGCTGTGTCAAAAATTGGTTCATTGGCTCCATCCAGTGTTCCTTGGTGCCAAAGCTCGCCATGTTGGCGAGAGTCTGAAGGGATTTGGCGATCAGAGTGCAGGTTCGGCGTGCTTTTGGTTTCATGTCGTCTGCGATTGAGTTAGAGGAAATCAGTAAATAGCGACTCTAGTATCAACATACCTTTCATTAGGCCAAACAACTTCGGGTTCAGGACTGCTGGACAGAAGAATCGTAGGAACAGGAAGCCAGACACACTGCTGAAGCTCACGCTTCTCAGGAAGTCGCCATATCTATCTTCAGCACACGCCCTGACGTGCCTGAAGATGCGCCTCAGCTCAATTGGGCATTTCGCCTTGGCAGCAACAATAGACTTCCACACGTCTTGTGTGTATCCAAGCAAGCGACGCCAGTTACGCTCAAGGTCGGCTGGGTTGGTTACTCGATTAGGATCGACTTCGCAGTCAGGATCCTTCTCATTAATCTCTCTGACCTTCGCACCAAGAGCCTCTTCGAGGTATTCCCTACCAACGCGGCGCATGTGGCTGTCCAAGCTCTTTGTCAGTAGAGTATTGCCTCTGAACAGCAAGTTAGCCTCGAGAGTGGCGTTCTTGTTCATGTCTCGGACCAGGAGCTCTCGATCAGTGTGAGCACCCGATGCGCCGAGGCTGTCGTTGCTATCGTTCGAGCCCATGCGTCGGCTGTATCGTAGGCGGTTGACTGGCGTTTCTCTGTGCACACTATCAATCTCATCCTCGACAAGCGCCATGATCCAGTCGCTAGCTCTTCCAGAGACCTGGAAGAGGTTGAGCAGACAGTCGCTTAGTCGTTTCAGCTCGCCGGGAATAATATGCGCGATTTGAAGCGTAAGACTGTTGGAGAAGCGGTGGAGCAAGTCGCTCAATGGCTGGTAGTCCCTAGACATCAAGATGACGCCTTCTTCAGCCCTGGCCTTGATGAGAATTTCGCCAACACGCTGGTTGTACATGTTTACCACAGGCCACCACTTTTCAATTTCGTTCGCTGCAGCGAGCTCTTCGAGGTAAATTTCGACCTTTCCGCAAGTGACGTCGAAAGTAAGGCCGCTGTAGCCGCCTTCTGCGTTCATGTTGCCAGTAAATCCGTAAGCCTCGTTGACAAGTTTGCTCTGTTGTGATTCTTGTGCGCGCGCGTGCTCTGGTGGCCTCCTTTTGATTACCACACTTGCACTGTTTAGTACAGGTGGAAGATCCGAGAAGTCGAATGTTTCGCCCCACAGAGGGTTGAGTCCTTCGAACTTGGCAGCTGTTTTGCCTCGAGTTTCGTTGTCCAGTAAAACTTCCACATGATATCCGTATTGCTCCGGTCGTATTTGCGGTGCCTTGCTATGTCCACCTTGGAACCCGGCATCAGCAGCGTTGGCGCCAGTTGGTGGGTACATCTTCGCCTCAACTACGCGAACATGCAAGGAGCGCTCCATGCGGAACATGTCTGCTATTGGCGCTGCAACAGTATCATCTCCTTCCATTTCGACGCTATTGGGGCGTGGGCCGTACAAAGCAGGGATGGTGAAAGCTCTCAGCAGCACAAACCACACCTCGAACAAGACTCGACTTTCCAGGCTCAGGAAAATTGGCCGTAGCAGTGCGCTGTTCCCGGTTTGATTGCTGGTGTACTGAGGGTAGATGGCGATGCAGTGTTCGTTACCAAGCACACTTGGATCGAGTCGTTGAATGGCGCATCGGCTCAGCTGGCTGAGCTGCACAACAGATATCAAAACGTTGTTGTCGGATTCGGAATGCAGTTTCAGCTCGCCGTTCTCTCTGAGTTGACCACTGATCCTTCTCCAGCGCCTACCACCAATACTCTGCACCCGGTATACTTGCGGTCTTCCAATAGCTGCAGATCCAAGAGACGATGACGGTGTGTTGTTGTACGTGACGTTCGTGTCCCAGAAGATCATGCTTCCAATTTTGATAACAGGCGCTTCCCTTGTTGTGCTCATTAGAACGGATCGTCTCCTATTGCTTCGGTCGCTGTTCGCACGCTCACGTCCGTCCGGATTTTGTGTAGATGTCGAGCGAGACATAGCGGGTCGTGGAGGTAATTGTGGTGGTGGTTCAACATCGGATGATGTTGCACTAGTCTGCGGCTGTGGCTGTCTGCTTTTATAGCCCTTTGGCGGAATTGGTTGCCAGCAGAGCAAGGCCGCGAACCACGAATCGAGATCGGCCTGGTTGAATAACTTCAGGTGCACCTCTACTGCAGATGCCGATTGTGACGATTTAACGTTGATGTAAGGTGTTTCTCCATCTTCTGCAAGATCGACCTGACACCCTCGCAGGTCTGAAATAAGTTTTTTGTGAACGCCTTCGCTGCCTCGAGACTCGTAGAGTAGACTCCCACTGTCCTCTCTGATAAAGCAGTATGCTTGCGACCATGGTGACTGTGGCCCACGTCGAAATAGCAGGCTGCCGCTCATTCTTCCATCAAGAGTTTTCATCAAATGTAATATTCGCCGCGCGTTGGCCGATGGCAGAGTTCCTGGTATTGACTCGACGGTATGCGATGATACGGGTGACACGCTTCGCCTGCTCACCATCTCTGTAGGAATTTGCACCGGGGATCCAAGCGATGAGATCGAAGGTGCAGAGGGAGGCGACGTCGCCGCAGGGACCGAGGCCAGGTAGTCAGCGCCACCGCTGTGTATAGGCGCACCCGTGGTGTTGACGCTCGCGATGCGATGCCGATGCCTGAACGAGGTTGGCGAGCGGTCCCTTGAACGCCGCTCGTCAAGTGTTCGTGTGCGTGGTCGGTTGCTGCTGTAGGCGTCGCGGCTACTCTGAGAGCTCTCGCCATTGCCCTGCGTGCTGCTGCGACCCAGCATTCCTCGCCCGTTCGCAGCGGTACGGCTGCCCGGGCTCCTGTTACCTGAGTCCCACTCTCGGTCTCGCCTCAGGCGAGTGCTGAGGCTGCTTGTCGGGCTGTTCGCCTTGGTCGGTTGTGCTGCGCGGCCGCCGGTGATGGTCGTGGTGCTCACAGGCACAAAGGCGTGTTCGAAACTCGTGGTGCCCCGTCCGGTGTGCTCTGGTTCGGTGGTGTCGGGTGTGACGGCCCTGATTGTTGCGCTCTGGGGCGTCTCTGTGTCACCGAATGCAAGGGACGCTACCACCTGAGCGTTCTGCACCTGCTGGGCCTGCAACGCCTCTTTCTGCGCGGCCTTGGTGGCCTTTTCCTCGGCGAGCCACTCATCGTACATGCTCGGCTCCTTCCTCCGTCGCGGCTCCGTCCAATGCTGTCTCGCGCGGCCGCTCTCCATGACTGCGGGCGCCCTGTCGTCCTCCTCCTTCAAGATGTGTGTGTGCTGGTGTGTGTTTGGTGTGTATGCGCGCGGTGTTACGCCAGGTTTGCTTCCTGCTCTCCAGCCGCCCGGGCTAATAGCCCCAATGGCACAGGGCGGTAATTACAAAGTCGTGTAGGCGTACGGCGCATGTCGCAGTTCTCCAAATAACCAGCCAGCCAGCAGTCCGCCTCTTGATCGAGCCACGCGCTGCCCTGGTCAAGTGCCCA
Organism: Cladosporium oxysporum; assembly: GCA_035771495.1. NCBI lineage: Eukaryota > Fungi > Ascomycota > Dothideomycetes > Cladosporiales > Cladosporiaceae > Cladosporium > Cladosporium oxysporum. The sequence continues at coordinate 1,474,413 of JAWNKS010000007.1, forward strand.
CTCCAAGATATGCCGGGTCCACCACAGCACGCACGCCAGCAAGCAAGCAAGCAAGCAAGCAAGCAAGCAAGCAAACAGGCAGGCGGGCAGACAAGGCAGGCAGGCAAGGCGGGCAGGCAAGCAAGCACGACGCAGCGCACGTGTCCTCCGTCCAGAATGCAGCCAGAAGCGCAAGCGCACGCAACGGCCTTCAGAGTCTTTAGCGACGGCAAGGGTGCGAGCGAAATATGCAGCGCAGCAGAGCAGAGGGCCCGAGGGGACAAGGCAAAAGGCGTCGACACTACTACGAGCCTGAGCCTGACTACCGCACGGCTTGCGTGCGGTGAGTGTGGGGGCAGCGAGCGACGAGCGTTTAGTTAGAGCGATCCGCAGCTGAAGGGTTGATGGGTGCTAGACTGCCTAGCAGCTGTTAGTTGGCGAAGCGAAGACGATCCAAGGTAAACAGCCGAGCGCGCTGGTATGATATGGTACAGTAATAATATGATGGTCGGCGCAGGAATAATATCACAGGACGATCAATGCTACGGTGCGTGTATGGTATGCTGGTCGGCGGGCTCATAGTCTCATATGCATGTTGCATTTTTGCATTACGGCAGTCCAGCACAGATTATTCTGACTGATGATTATTACTTTGTCATTAGCATCGCCGTCGACCATCGAGGCCGCTCTGGTGGGCCCAGCGAGCTTCACACAAGTCCAGGTAGCCTGGCACCACGATAATCCATTGGTGACAGCCTCCGACCCGCTCCAACGCCGCTGTCGTGTATCTCCTAGCCTGGCTGCCCGACTCGTCCTCCCACGAGTAGGGAGCATTGCCATTGATCTTCCCTACACCGCAGCCTCCATCAAGCCGTCGTCCCCTCCTCTCCTCTCGGCGGGGAAGACTGTCTCTGCGCCTGCTTGTCTCTGTTTCGCCACCGGTGATCACGGCGCGCTGCAGCATGCCGTGCCGATACAAAGATGCCACAGATGCCCATTCCCACGGCAGATCCAGGGTCTCTGCAGCGCGGGCATGCAGGCAGCAGGAGCCACTCCAGCATTAATATTAGCCAGCTGGCCCTGCAATATCAATATCGACAAAACGGGAAGCATGGATGCCTCGCTTAGGCTTTGCTGGCACCTCCGGCCCACCCGTCCTTTCGACGGCGCGCGCAGGGAGAAACGCTGTTTGCGCGCAACCTAGACCGCAAAGGGTCCCTGTTTCATCCAATTCCGCACTTGTTTCAGCCTGCGAATGCCACAAATTTGCTGCGTTTGCTTATGCAAAGGCAATTTATCCGATGCATACCACTCGTAGCGCCAGATTCCCTAATTCCGGGTATACCTTTAACTGGCCTTGCCTGAGGTCAAGTGGAGAGTCCCGATGTGTCGCAACGGCGACTAGAAAGGCATCTTGAAGAGTGGGGCAAAGTGTGCTGGACGTCAGTCTGCCTAGTCGACAGTAGTACCTGCAGAGACCGACCGTTCGTAGACCTCACTTCACAAGTTGACTATTATTGTTTCTTCGGTGGTTCTATGTGACATGAATCACATGTGCGATCCAGGCCCAGCCTCGACGATCACGACATCTGGCATCTTGGCTAGATACATTATTAATTGCAACATCTTGCCCAAGCTTTGGCGAAGTATTTCATTACCGAGCTTGCCACAGCCATCAGATACGAGCAATAAAACAAACTTTCCTGCCAGTGAGATCTAATCCACCCACGCCGAGAGATTAAGCGATCAGTAAGATACTGTTCGAAGCGAACCTCTGACTTTGATTGAGAGCTAGGGTGACGAACGGCATCGAATGCAGGCAATATAATAAACATCATGACCCGGCAAACCCACCTAGACATATTAAGAGATGAAATCATGTATATGCGCAACAAACTCGCTTCATGCAATCGCTACTGCAGAATTTTCGCTTCTGGAGATAAGGACAACAGCTCCGAAGCCTTACGTTACGATCTTCAGCTAAGTTCGACGATGAAACCAGACTGAGAAGTGGCATCAACGCTCACGCATTAGAGGGTTTGCATGTCACAATGTAACTCATCTCCGATCGGTGGGAAATCGCACCCGCGTCGCCAACGGGTATCAGGCTTTGGTGCCTGGATCGCTGAAGAAGCATTTGCCGGTTCAAGTCAAGGATAGTGACCTTCGACGTGATACTTGACGCTGCGACTTCACCGATCCAAAGTTGTGGACATTGGCTGCCTTGCGCTGTAGTTCTATGGGTCGTTCGATCTCGCACAGTGATGAGAGAAATGGAGGCGATGCGGATCTGACGAACCTCTGAGATAGTTCTCGTTATCCCATTAGACTAGGAGCTTATGTTACCAAAGCATATGTGCAGACGAAAACTGCCGAGTGGCGGTGTGATATCCCGCTTAGACTGCGCAAGCAGAGACCTTAAGTGACAACTTTGAACTTCATGATTCGAGCTCATGTAGGAAGGATATTTCATGAATCATGTTGGCAGTGTCTCACGTGTGTAAGACGAATTATTGAGATGAAAGTCGCTGAGCGCAGCACAAACTTCTTCATCACTATAAACCAACGACATGTTGTACATCAGTATTCGTCCGTGTACGCGTCATTCACTTCCCAAAGAAACTCGTAATCTTCGCATTGCCTTCCTTCACAGGACTCTTCGCTGCAGTGTTGTTGCTCGTTGCACTTCTCATCTTTCTTCCTCCCACGGCAACTGGGCTCTTCGTCTCCTTTGGTGAGCCAGCGGATGCTGAGCTCGGCTTTCCAGCACGAGCTTCTTCTGCCGCCTGTAAGAGAGATTCATCATCGATTGCCGAGCTTTCAAGCTTGATATTCTTATCTATAAGCTCTGAGGCAGCCTCAGCGAGAGTTGAATCTGATATCTGCGAAGTTTCCTGCTTAATTTGTTGGGAAGTGGACGGTGAAGGCTCATCCTTCGGCGTAGGTTTAGGCATCGGAGCATTGGACTCAGGTGCTTCGGTCTTGGGCGAAGTTGGACGAGGATCATGTGGTTCTTGCTTGATGTCTGTTTTCGTATCTTCGGCCTTTGCCGCTGGTTGTTGTTCTGATTTGTGTTTGGTCGGGCTCTGTTTGGAGCCGAAAAAGTTGGCAATGTTGTTCTTGTTCTCTTTGCTATCAATTGGGACCATGAATTGTGGACTGTTGTTGCCGACCTTTCCGACTGCCTTATCAACGGGATAGCACTCGAGCTCGCCGTCGTACGGTTTCAGTAAGCTTTGCAGTTCTTTTGACCAACCTGCGTTGCCCGGATCGAGCCATGTTTTCATCGCATCACTTCCGGCTTCGAGAATAACAGGCATGCGGTCGTGCAGAAATTTGAGCTGTTTGTTTGAGTCGGTTGTGATAACAGTGTACGAGTACAGCTTCTCATCACTGCCCTCGTACTGCACGCAATCCCACAGACCAGCGAAACACATCAATTGGCCATCTTTACGTTTGACGAAGTGAGGAAGCTTTTCTTTGCCGTTGTTCTTCTTGAGCCATTCGTAGAAGCCTTCTGCTACGACAATGCATCGTTTACGCTGCTTCATGGTGTTCCACATGCCGCGATTCTCGAGCAGACTGTCATCGCGGCAATTGATGGTACGCATCTGACTGCCATAGTCCGGTGCCCTTTTGGTCCAGAATGGTACGAGACCCCACTTAGCAGCTTGAAGCTTGTATTTGGTCTCCGCCGTTGAGAGGCCGTCGACAGAGTGGTAGGTGGCGTGCGAAGTTTTGGCCCGCTTAGACGATGGCTCGGCCGTGTCGTCCTTCTCATTGTTGTCATCTTGAGAGCCGGCACCAGAGTCAGGGGTATCAGCACGATAGATTAGTCCATGGTAGCCTGGCGCAAAATTGTAGCTCTGACGAATGTGGTCGTTATCATCGTCAGGAGCATCGTCTGCGGGCATATTCTGTTCGTTCAGCCGCTGGCGTACCTGCGACGGCCGCAGCGACAAGGCGTATCTGCCGCACATGGTTTTGAAGATACAATCAGAAGTACTTGTCCGGGGTTCTAGAGTCTCTCACAAATCGATGGAAGAGTGTGTCTGAAGAGCGACCATCGTTGATGCCTGTTCATGTTGTTTGTACTCCATATTCCATACGTCATTGACCCGAAATCTAATCAGATTTTAGTCGAAGCTGAAGAGCTGAAGCTGGGTAAGACCTCCATCAGCCCATCAATGCTTGCAGACGTCGTTTCAACTCAACAACATGTCGGTCTCCTCAGCATGCCGTGCGCCATTCGCGCGTCTCTTCCAGCAGACAATCGCCCGCCAAACACAATCTAGAAGCCTACACACCTTCCGCACGCGACCCTCCCCTTTGCGCCAGAATCTAAGCGCACCGCGAGCACGAGTCGCCAACCAACAATACCGCAACGCATCGACTATTCAAAAAAGCAAAGCGCTCTTGAGAGAATACCCCATATCAATCTCCATCGCCGGCGTAGCAATCTTACTGGGCTCGTTCGCCGTGATCTATGCCAACTATGTCTACCAAGACTACATTATCGCATCCTTTCACAAGTACCCCGAGCCTGTGGCCGTGAAACTGCGAAGGGCACTCTACTACACCAATTCTGACTTGCAGCCCAAAGAAGCCCTCAAGTATTACCGGCAAGCGCTGCAAATCGCCGAGGAAATGGGCATGGACCCTTTCAGCGATGAGATTATGGGCGTTAAGATTCAGGTTGCGGCGATGATGGAGAACATCCAGCTGTACTCAAAAGCTATTCAGGTGTTGGAGATTCTGCGTAGGGACAGCTTGACATGGTTGGAGGAATTGGGCGGCCTGGAGCAGAACAAGCTGAAGCGCACAAAAGTGCTGCAGAAACTCGTGGGCATCTCAATCAAGCTGGGCGAGCTCTACTCCAACCCAGTGATCTACAACCGCGATATGGCTGAGAGCAGACTCGTTTGGGCTGTGGAGACAATTCTTAAAGAGCGCCAGCGCCGTGACACACTCAAAGTCAACGAGGAGGTCGAAGGCTCATGGCTCAAGGAGTCAGAGATCGGTGCTGCACTGGAAGCTCTCGCACACACGTACGAGGAAACCAACCAACACCATCTTGCCACGCCACTATTCTTGCAAGCTCTCAGCTTGAGTGATGCCGGCACTTGTCACTCTGTCGTGCTCATGAACAATCTCGCTTCAAGCTTAGCCCAGCAATCCCCTCGCGCGGCCGCCGCAGCACAGAAATTCGCGCAGAGCCAAACCATTTCTGAACAGCCAGCGCAGCCTCCCGTAACCCGCGAAACGATGATCACCAACGCGCAGACTTGGGCACAGAAGGCGATTGACGTCGCCGCACAAATTAAACCACCAGTGCGTGATGAGGAATGTGACATGGGTTGTGCTGTTGCTTTGCACAACTTGGGAGAATTTGCACAAATGAAGGGAGATCTCGCTGAAGCCAAGAAGAAGTTCACAGAGGCCGTCAGCTTGGCCAAAGCTGTGGGCTTCCTTGAGGGAGTGGAGAACGGTGAGGCTAGACTGAAGGAGTTGGAGTCTAAGAAGTAGATGATATGGCAATATTTGTGTACGAATATAGGGGGTATGAATTGTAGCATATGTTGATACAGGGATTACAAAAGTTGGTATGCCGGCCGAGATCAGAGCCCAACAAAATCACTCGTCTGATGAAGACCTACAAGACCGTCAAACGATACATTATGGTACCCTGCTCCACATGGAAGTCTCGACAAGTCCGTCGAAGCTGTATACTTGCAACAGAGCACACTTTGACCAACCCTCCAGCTCTGCGGAGGATTCGCATCGATGCACAATCTCTCACCGGTATAGATGCAGTGATGTTATTGGGCAGCGCGTGCCATGCATGCGAATCCTACGACCACTCCCACGGGAAGGACAAAACCTCGCGTGTCACTCATTCGACCACTGTACGAGGTTGCTTGATTGCTTACGCCGTCGGAAGCTCGATAGAAAGGCTGTAATAGCGAGCGGCGGCAGAGTAATCAATTTCCTTCTAGCGAGCAACAAAAGCCTGCCACCCTACACGGTGTTCATGGTAGCACCTGTTATCTGCCGTGTTTTGTTGCGTTGATTTAGGGTTTGTGGTCACATGCATGGCTCGATATGCATGCGGTACATCCTGATTCATGTCGACAAATGCGTATTCGACATCATGCGAATCCCGCCTTAAGAAGGTGAGAAACAGGCAAACATCATCAGGGACATGCCATGCTCAGGTACATGTGTAACTTGAGAACAGTGTGTCAGCATTACCGACAACGAATCAAATTGACAAAGCCATGTAGAGTTTCATCGATCTGGCAATTGCCATTACAGTTCGAAGCCGCATGCCCGCGGACAAGGATGAGGCTTGTATCTTCATCTGGAAAGAAGCATCTGGGTACTGAGAACGTGCCCTATCGCGGGATACCTTCAAGCTTTCCCGCGAGAGCCGTCTGAGACATGATCTGATTATCGGGGATGCGGCTTGCCTGATGGAGTCGTAAAGTGCAGTGCGTAATAACGCGGGCGCACGCAACTTTTCGCTCCAATCAATCAATCAATATATGCAAGCGGACTGGCGTAGGTCAATCTATTTCGCGTGGCCACATGACACAGATCCTTGCTGCGGAATCGGCGCCTGTTTCTAGTGCCGGCGACAACGGCACAAGTTCACAACGGCGCTGCAGCATCTTTGCATGCCGAGCGGCGAGCGTGTATGCATGTACGTATGTGTGTATGTGCAGGAGTACAGTACGTTGTTGTGCATTTCCGCATGTGTGTCTAAGTTGACACATGCAATACCTCAACTGCCCGAGTCGAGTCTCGATTGCTGCCGCCTTTGACAAGTAGCGGTACAGCCCAGCATCCAATATCACACGCCCACAATGGTCACATGATACAGGGCGTGGGTTGTCACAACCCTGGAAACACGTGCGAACCTTCGGTGAGTGTCTTCCCGCCGCCAGTCGATGGTAAGCGAAGGAAGTAGTCGGCCGACTCGAATCAAGGAGACCAGGCCAGTGAGACCCTTTTGCTCGCGTGGACTAGCTAGGCTGAGAGCGGACCTGTCGCCTGTGGTTGCACTACTGTATTCCTTCTGCCCTCTGCCGGCCATCTGACACTGCTCGGCTTGAAGAGCTGCCTTCAGACTGCCGCTGGATGTACTGTGATGGCGCTGTGCTGTGCGAGTGACGCAGACGCTACATGGCGCCTGGTGGGCCACATCGCGATGGCAGCAGTATGTACAGTAGTGGATGTGCAACATGACATGCGCCCACCTGTACCGCCGCCAAAACGCATTTCCCTAGCAGGGAAGCCTTGCAGCAAGAGACGCATGGAGGCATGCTCCCCTCGAGCCTCGCCTCCCCGGACCGTTTTGCTGTCGATCATGCTGAGCCTCTGACGCCGCCTCCTGCCGAATATCTCTGAGCTCTTTTGTATGGACGGGCGACGGCGACGGCCACCACTGATGCCACTACCGGGGATTATTAAATCATGTACGAGATGGGTAATGTAAGCTGTGGTCCAGTCAGCTCTTGAATCTCGCTTGCTTCAGAGGCGAGCGCGCCGGCGGCTGTTCGTCAGCAGCAGCAGAAGCACACACTACTGTACTCTATTTCACCCTCTTCCAGCGCCCGCCCACTCGCGCCGCTTGCAGCAAGGCCGGCGAGACGAGACGGCGATGCTGCCAGCTGTGCTATTGCCATCATTATCACCATTATTAATGTCCGCGGCCCTCTCCAAACCGGCGTACTCGGTCGGCATGTGCCGAATATGGAGAGTTAGCCGTCCATGCAGAGTATTGGCGCCACCCTCCTCTGCCTGCATCCTTGACACAGACTCTCCCGTTGGGCTGCTCGCAAACAGCTGTGAGTGTAGTGAACCATACCGCTGGGTCGCCGCCGTCACAACATGTAGTTGCCGTGCTGCCCACAAAGCCGCTCCACCTGCAATAATTACAGTACCTGTCGTTTCTTCCCTTGCCGAGCTGCGATCCTGCCATCATCCCAACACTTATTAATATCGACCCATCTCAATATCGTCTCTGTATCAGATACATGCAAGCAGATCCGCCTACTGAATCGAATTTGTGCATCTGACGGTAGGGCCATCCTACTCCACTCCACCCACAAATGTCAGGGTTCCAGCTAAGCATGTCTGCAGAGTGGCCCTCGAAAATCGACAAAACACAGATCGACGTCTGAAAGCATGGCGGCCGCGTTGCTGGCATTGCTCTCCCAGCAGACTCCGAACCTGGCGACTAGAAAAGCACTCATCTTGACAGGCTTCCAGCACGATTTCTTGTCGCCAGATGGGAAGCTGCCCGTCAACAACCTGGACTCCGGATTTCTCAAACGCACCAAGAAGCTTATAAACGAATTTCGCCCACACGGCGACATTATTTGGATTCGTACCGAGATCGATGCTTCAAGACACCCAAGCGATGTGGACGAAGACGCCTGCAACGTGATCACTTCGTTGGACGAGCACGACCAGTCCAACTCAGATGACGACTCAGAGGATGATGCTTCCGACTCAGACACAGCAAAACCTTCGAGGAAACGAAAGCCGGGCAAGGATACTTCGTCACCAGTAGCAACGCAGGGCGCTTCCAAACGTACCCAGCGCAAGTCATCGCTCGATGAAGCATCTACGGATCATTCGGTACCGGTAGATGAGGAACACTTCCTCACGCAAACAGCAGACAGGGAAGCTTGCTTTATCAAGGGCACTCTTGGCGCTGAATATGCTTCCGAAGTCAAATCCTCCGTTCAGCCAACCGATTTACAGGTGACAAAGGCATATTACTCCGCATTCAGTTCGACCTCTTTGCTCTCCACTCTACGGATGAAGCTTATCACGGAACTTTATGTATGTGGTGCTATGACGAACCTCAACGTCTACGCAACCTCAATGGATGCAGCTCGATATGGCATCAAGATCACTTTAGTGGAGGATTGCCTAGGCTACCGCCTGAAGGAGCGTCACGACCTCGCTATCAAGCGCCTTGTTGATATCATGGACGCTCGCGTCACCACGAGCGACCAGGTCATTGCGGAGATGGGAGCAGGCGCGTCGTCATCTCGTGCAAGAGTGACAGAGCCTACAAACACACATAACACCCTCGGCGCAAACATTGACGCTGCAGCTGATATGCTCGAAGTCGCCAGCAGCGACGACGAAGATGACGAAGATCTGCTATCCGTACGTGCTTCTCCTTCCAAGTCTCATGGGCCGTTGGAGATAAAAGATAGCAGACCACAAGATGAGCACTTACACGTGGTTGACACAGGATCAGACTCACATTCGCAACTTCAGAGAAATGCATCTGCAGAGTCGAGCACAGGCACTGTCACGAGGCAGCGGACGTCCAAGGACAATATCGAACGTCCAGGCCAAGTCGAGGCCGTCGAGCTCGAAATCACACGTCCCCTGAACCGCTTAGCCATTTCGCAGGAGGCGATTCGACCGACTGCGACTGCTCAGTCTATGACTAATATGACCAACCGAAACTCTCCGGACCAGGCAGCCAACGCAGCAAGTGACTCAACAAAGAGTTTCCCACCATCTACCACATCTCTAAAGAAGCAGCAAGCGAACATTCGCAATGCCCTCTCTAAGATACAACGACGCAACCGAAAAGCGCAAGCAGACAGCATGATAGAACGACAAACAAACCAGCCGCTCTTCGGTGTGAATAAAGAGGAGGAAAGCCAAAGGTCGAGCATACAATATGACCTACTCCCACCAGATCGTGTCGATGGCTTATTCCACAAACTCAAAGAGGAGGTCAAATGGCAGAAGATGCATCACCAGACTGGTGAAGTCCCACGCCTCGTTTGCTGTCAAGGTACGATTGACTCTGAGGGTGACATGCCCGTCTACCGACATCCTTCCGACGAGACAATCCCTTTACTGCCTTGGACGAAAACGGTGGACGAGATCCGCCAGGCCGCCGAAGCAATCGCTGGCCACGAGCTCAACCACGCTTTGATCCAACTGTATCGTGCCGGGACTGATTACATCTCCGAGCACTCTGACAAGACTCTCGACATTCGACCCGACAGCTTCATCGTCAACGCATCCTTCGGCGCCGAGCGCGTGATGCGCCTTCGCACGAAACGCTCCCGAAACACACCCTCCACAGAACCCTCAATTCAAGACCCTCAGTCACGCACAACCCATCGCGTCCGCCTCCCCCACAACTCTGCTCTCCTCATGTCTCTCGAAACAAACGCCGAATACCTCCACTCCATCAACGCCGACAAGCGTCTAGCATCAGAGCTCACACCCGCCGAGAAAGCTTACGAAGGCCAACGAATCAGCCTGACGTTCAGGCACATCGGCACGTATCTAGATGCCAAGTCAGAGCACATCTGGGGCCAGGGAGCGACGGCGAAGGAGCGAGAGGATGCGCGGAAAGTCATCAATGGGGATGCAAAGGCAGTCGACGAGTTGGTGAAAGGCTTTGGTGCGGAGAATGCTGCAAGTGAAGTCGCATGGGCGGAGTTCTACGGTGGCGGGAGCGATGTGCTACACTTGAAATGATGCTGTCCTCGGACTGAAGCGTCAAAGGCTTCGTGAGCAAGTCCCCTCTCCTTGATCATTCTCCTGATCAACCGGGCGCTAGTACTGTCGTCGAGACTCAATCCACCAGGTGTTCTCGTGTGTCATTCAAGCATGACCTCCCAACATTACTGGCGATGTGCACGCTTGATTCAGGGCCCTTCCTCCAAAGCGTTCTAGCGGATCAGTGACAATTCTGAGGCAGCCATGTATGAAAGCGAAAGATATGCAATATGATCCAAATGATTATATATCTAATAATGACTCCTCGAAGGGTCTCAATAAATCAAGAAAAAAAATAAAAAATACAAAAAACAACGCTAGCCTCTCCAGGCCATCCAGGTCTTCAAACCGCCGCCCCCTCCTATGCAATGGATATCTCGAAACAAATGCCCTTTCCACCCCGGAACTCCACGCTCAAATCCTTTGACAGATGAAATAAACATTAACCTCCCAAAATGGCCTTTCCCATATGCAAAGCGAAAACCACTCGGGATCCAAACCCCCATCATTTCAGCTGCTCGTCGACCGCCTCGTAGAATCCCTCCATCCGCCACCGCCAGCTTTTCAAGTAAGAGCCGATCGACTTGTCCACCGGTGCCCACCACTTCTCGTGCAGACTGGCGACACCGCCCTTCAAGTCCTCCATGGTAGGGTAGTGCGCGTTCCACTCGGTCGAGACAGCTTTCCAGGGCATGTTGCCGCCGTCGGCCTCGGGCCTGTGGACGTAGTTGAGCAGGTTCTGCTCGGGCAGGTGCGGCGGGAAGCGCTCGGGGAGTTGCATGATGGTGAGGTAGAATTTCTGCAGCTCGAGCGAGGGCTGCATGACGAAGAAGCCGGCGTTGAGGTAGTTGATGTTGGGGTAGTCGCCCGCGGCGTCGGAGGGCGGGTAGTGGTGCGCTGCGTTCATTTCGGGCTGGCCTGCGAAGACGTAGGTGGAGGGGAGGGAGCCTTCGTCTTCTTTGTTTTTGTCCGGGCGGTCGAGGGTGTGGTGCAAGGCGACGGCGGGATCGTCGAAGACGCCGTCTAGGGGCCTGTTGAGCACAGTGTCGCCATCCAGGAAACAGATTCGGTCGAATTGCGTGAGCTCCCAGAGGCGGAGCTTGTCGAAGACTTCTTGCCAATTCGAAGCGCCTGCTCCCTCCAACCAGCTGGGTTTCTCGACGGTCTCGACGACGAGCACGATCGCGCCATCGCGACGGAGACGCTCGATTTTGTTCTCGTGAACGCCTTTTGTGGCAAGTACAATGAAAGGAATATCCTTGCTCCGGGTCTCAGGAGCGTGCATGATCTGGTAACCCAGGAGCCGTGTGGCAATAAAGTAATCGTCGTGGAGGTTGCCCGGATCGTCGGGGTGATTTGAGTCGGCTGCGAGCAGCGTTGCAAAGGCATACTTTGACTCGGTGGTCTCCAGAGACGCTGAGGAATGCAGCGCTGACTTTGCTGTTCCGGCGGTAGCGTCTGCGACGTGTTTCACGAGAGCATCGCGCTGGCTGTCGTATGCAGTCGGTAGTGGTGTGTAAACGAATAGTGTGAGGATGGCAACTGCTGCAAGCACAATGTAAAGGCCCATGCAGTTGCGTCGACCAATTCCATTGCCTGAGGGGGACAGACTGCGCAGATATGGAGCCATCTCGGCTAATCAGCGCAGAGTATGCTGTAGTCGAACGAACGACGTATGTTTGAGGTATTGCAAGTCTGCAAGAGGTGATGATAAATGATATTGTTTGTCTCTGACGCAGTCTGGCACAGCGCAGTGGAGGCAAACGTAACACGTACACGAGTAAGAGAAAGGAATATGTATGACAGGGAAGGCGCGAGAGTAAGGGAAATTAGAAGGTGGTGAGTGCTGGCGGAGGAGGAGGCCAGACCTGCATTCACGGCGTTATCTATCGTCGAGAATAGCCTACCGAAAGGACTCTCTGCTGCGCAAGGAAGGGCGCCAGAGTAAGCAAGCTCATTAACGTATGCGAGGGTCTTCGCCTTCGCCTAGCAGACGCTGGCGTGTGGCGCCGCGGATGGGAATTCTCCATCTCGTTTCCCTTTCTCGCTGCTGGCAGACGACCTTGCTCGATTCTTGGGAGGCATATTGGGTGAGGCAAGCGCGGCGCGTGAGTGGCCAGAGCGGTAGAGTTTGCGCGCCCAAATTTCGTGCGCAAGGGGCTTTTGTCGGCTTCACGGGCTAAACCGCTAGACAGATCGTATTTCGGCAGACCCGCCAGGCTTAGACTGTGCAGAGGCAAGCGTGCGCTGCTGCTCGTTGAACACTGGAGCTGACACCACCCTTCCCGCATCCCTCCGCGCGCTGGTGGCTGGTTTGGTAGGCGAAGAGGCTACTGTACCACCCAGCCAGCGTCCACAAATAGAGTGGTGGGTGGGTGGTGTGATTTTTAGTCTTGCCATTGGTAGTAAGCAGTAGTGATGGTACTGTGCGATGGCGGTCTGTCTATACGGCATGTCATAGGGTATGCCTAGCGTCGTCGTCTACTCGAGAGATTCATGTCGAGTCGTGTATAAGATTGGACAGGAGACACGTGGGAGAGGCAGCAGAACTTCAATCACTACTGTCAAAGACTCGGTTAAATTCGGTCCCACAAGTCTTGATATGAGCTCTTCTTGCTCTTACTGCCTTGCTGACGAAAGACCCGTTTTCGCAAACCTTGACATGTTTCATTCAGCTCCGAAAGTATCGCAAAAACCTTGTGTAGAAGATGGCGTTTCTAGAAGATCTGCACCATGCTCTCTTTACGGACAATCAACCGGGCGCGCTAAACGTCACCCTTCGTATGCGGTGTCAGCAAATTGCAACACGGGATATTTCGTCTGATACGTTGCATAGAATCGTGGCGCTCGACTTCTATCCCCGAGGTGTAACTGACTGAGACTGACTGACTGCGAGAGGGATGGATCCTTATTGTGACACTTTCTCAAACACGCCGAATTGTCTCACGGATCGGAAACAAAGCAGGTGAGAGGCGACGAACTCAAGTGAGTGGTGATCCAGATGCCAGAGACGCAAGCCTGCTGCTGTTGGTGGTGGAGCTGTCGTGAATCGCTCAGTGTCATATAGCCAGTCAGAATGAGGTATTGGTCTTCCAGTAATCACTCCCGACACAATGCGAAAATGCGGCGATTGCACAGCTGAAAGAAATATGATGTTCAGCCCATGAAAAAAAGGAACTGTTAACAATACTAGGTATACATTGCAACTCTGCCACTCTAAGCAGCGCTCTTGCCCTTCTTCGAGCCGCCGGCCTTGAAAGCTGCGCCTCTCCTCGCACTCCTGTCCGTAGGCTTGCCCTGTTTTTGAGGGCCCTTCTTGTTCTTTCCACCACCCTTGCCACCAAGTTTGAGACCTGCGTTACCCTGCTTCTGAGTCGCTCTGTGACCCTCAAACACAAATGCCTCAGGCCTCTTGAAGCCTGCAAGGTTGTGAGCAGGCCTGTCTTCCCTAGGTCCCTTGTTCGCCGCCTTTTGTTGATCTTTCAGCAAAGCGGCCGCACCAGCCTTGCCGACCATCTTGCTCTGTCTACCCAGCTGCGCAGCCTCTTCCTGGGTGATCTTGCGTTGGTAGCCGCTTGGTGCAGCCGCTTTGGTGTTTGAACCGGGGCGACCGGAACCAGGCCTTGCGTTTCGCTTTTGTGCTTTTGCGCGAGAAACACGCAGCTTTCGGGGAAGCATGGGAGGGAACTTCTTCTCGTTGTCCAGGAGAGCCTTCTCGACGCTGTTCTCGTCGACGAACTGTACGTACGCGATGCCCTTGCCGACACGCGTAATGCTATCGCGAATGACACGCACCGACTCGACGGCGCCGTGACGCGACATCGTACGCCAGAGACCTTCCTCGTGATCTGCTGGCTGCTTGCCGGGCTTGCGCACTTCGCGACCGTCGGCGGCATTGGCGGCTTGGATGTTGGTCTCGTCGTCGACGAAGCCTAGGTTGCCAATGAAGACGCAGCGCTTGTGGTCAACAACAGAGGGGTGAGCGATTTCGTCCACACGAAGGTGGCGATCGAGGGTCTTGGTTGCATTCAGGCGGCGAGCGGCTTCGCGTGAGAGAATGGGCGAGCTGTAGACTGCGTATGCGTTGGTAGATTTTGTTGTGGCGTCCATGAGTTCCTTCTTCGCATATGCGGCCTTCTTGGGAAGAGATGCAGCATAGGGTGTGCTGCGGAAACGGATCGATTCGAGCTTGAACTTGACATCGGGGTGCTTCTTCTGTACTTCGGGGAAGAATGAAGTGAGGTGTGCGATGAAGACCCTGCGTGCAGATTTCGAGGTGATTGCTGAGGTCGAGACATTTCCGAGGAAGACTGTGCGACTGGCCTTGGTGAGGTCGTTCTCCTCTTGTTGAGTTTCGTGCTTGGGCACAGGGGAGGATTTCCTGGCCTTCTTGGTGCTCTTCTCGTCTTCGGCTTCCTCTTCATCGTCGTCCTCGTCGTCCATCATGTCATCGTCGCTCTCTGCCTCAATCTGCACATCCACGCCGTCGTTGTCGTCGTCACTCTCCTCGGCCTCGACATCCTCGCCCTTTTGGCGCTTAGAAGCACGCTCCTTTTGAGCAGCCTCTGCCTCCTGTGCCTCCTCCTTCTCTAGTCTGCGCATGTAGACATCCTCGATCTCGTCGCCCGCATCCTTGCGCTTCCTCTTGCGCTTCTTGTCGTCCTCTGGTGCTTGCACGACCGCCTTGCTGGTCTCCTTGGCAATATTGACAACCTCGTCGTCGGCTCCATCGTCAAAGTCTTCGTCAATTTCGCTAAGTTCGGCATCTGGGTCCTCGTCCTCTGAGTCTCCCTCGGGCTCTGGAACGATCTCCTGGCGCGTTGGCGGTGTAGGCTGCGGATATTAGTTTTACATTCATGCATAGTAACTGTGTAATACACATACCTGTGCGGCGAAAAGAGACGACAACACTGGGTTCACAGCCTTTTTGTCGGCAAGCAATGAGACGGCAGCAGCCTTTTCGACCGAGGATTTCTCGTCCTTCTTGCTCTTTTTGGCAGATTTGTCCTTCTTGGAGCTCTTCTCCACCTTGGGACTCTTATCACTCGTCTTTGCGCCCATGATGATTTGTGTGGTGGTTTTGTTTATTGGGCTCGAGTGCTCCTTCCCCAAGCGAGCGCAAGCCGACTTGTGATATTTTTCGAAGCAAAGCTCTCGAGGCCCTGAGACTAGCTGACGCGCTGATTGGCTGCAAGGGCTATGAACGCTATGAACGCATTGTGTAAAGCCGGCGAGTGCAACTAGTTAGTGGGAGGCACCGCATAGCCGTTCATCTGCTGTCTGCTCTCTCTCGCCCACAATACACACCACGCCCCAATCTTCACCAACGCTGCTCACGCCGACCATCCTTAGCCACGCCGCTCAGTGGCGTGCGAGCTCTTCATACCAACCCACCGGCAGCGCGCTCCTCTGCACTTGAACCCGTGCGCCCTCTCGGTTGCCGATACCGCAAAACCAGTGCATCGCGCATCAGCTCTGCTCTCGGGCGCTGCACCGACTCGACACCACTCTCGCGTTGGAAGCCTCCAGCCTGCATACTACGGCTTGAGGGCGAGCCTGATCTGCGCTGTCGAGCAGTTGCGAACACCAACACACCACCCAGGGCCATGGCGTCGCCAGCCACTGCGCGTCGAACTGAGCCGCTACACGACAGTAAGTGCTCCTGTTGGACTACGAGCATCGCATGGCGCCATGCTGCCCCGAATCGCAAAACTGGCATCTTTCGCTAACTTGTGCATGCGCAGACCACGATGCCGACTCTGGCGTACACACTCCTCTCCGCGCAGCCCACCACACCCCTGCTAGGACACCCACACCCCGCCCTTCCATATCCCCACTGAGCACCGCCTCAAAAGCTCCTCGAGGCTCACCTATCGCTACAAGAGATGCCACAATGCGCGATGTTGAACTCGACCAAATAAGTGCCGAGGCTCTCGACGCTGCCGATCGTCCAGAAGCCGAAATCGGCGACATTCCTGACGACCGTTCGAGCAGTCTCAGTGAGCCCGAGGACGTGGATGATGATGAGGAGGGATTGAGATATGTGGCCAATGGTGCAAGAGGTGTCACTCTGCCAACTGCGCAGAAAAATCTGGAGGTAGATTCCGAAGCCGAGACTGAAAGATTGGAGGAATCTCCGCGAAAATCAAGGCAACACGCAGACAGCACCGGCAGGACGCCTAGCAAGCTCAGCAAAGCTGCTGGCGTGGAGGACGATCTGTCGGAGCCACCCTCGCCTCTGCCGACAGGCCCAGGCGCTGCTTCTAGTACGTCAACTATCGAGACGGCCGGTAAGGCTTCTCCAGACCCTGCAGAACCGATGTGGCCCTCAACCTTGATATGCGATACTAATGAGACAATTTCAGGACAAAAACGCAAACGCTCAGATGCCGAGGACAGCCCTCTTACGAGCGAGGAATCGGACATTGAACAATCGCCTAGAAAACGAAGTCAAGGCCCTTCCACGCATCCGCTCGAGGGCGAAGTCGCGGAGTCCACAGAACCGAACGGCGCGGACGATGCGCAAGAGATCGAAGAAACTGAGATTGCTGAGGTGGAGGATGTTGAAGTCCCCACTGCATTGCCCACGAAAGGCTTCAAAGGCAAGAGAGGCCGCAAGCCTGGAAGGAAGCCCAAGGCGCAAGAGGAAACTGAAGAAGTCGAAACCGCGGACGCTACAGCGGGTATCGAGGGAGATGAGACGGCGGAGCCTGAACCCAAGAGCGAGGAGGAGCTCAAGCAAAAGGGAGAGGCATCTTCTTCCTTCGAGGATCTCGCGAAACAGTTCACAGCGTTCCGGCAGCGCCTCGTCAACGAAAGTCTGGCATCGGTTGAACACGAGCTGCAACTGCTCAACCAGCCCGATTGCATACACCCGGAGTTCTTGCGACAGGTTTCGTGCATCGACGAACGACGAGCCAAACAGATCCGCGAGGCGAATGCTTTCTACCGTTTTCGCATGCAATCCGTGCGTCAACGCACCTTAGGAGAACGTGCACAGCTCCATTCGCAGTACTTCCAGACGGCTCGTGAGCTTCGGGAGAATATGCTCTATGAGCTTGGCGAGGATTGGTACGGCATTCAAAAGGAACGCCGACAACAGCACCAGGATGGCGAAGAAAGGTTCCTCTACAAGCTCCCGAGCAAGAAAAGCGCGCAAATCCGGCAACAAGCAAAGTACAATCAGGAGGTCAGCGTGCTCAGTGGTGTTGCGAAATACGTTGGATTCCCAGCTGCGCCAAACATTTCCGGTGTCGAAGGATCTGGCTTGGAGGATGACTTCAAGGCCATGCGTGTGAGTACATGCAGAACATGATAACGAAGCCCGGCACACACTGACTTGAAGCTACAGATACCTCGGCGTATGCATCAGCCAGTGCAACAACATATGCACTCTCATCAACACCAGCATGTACACCCTCCCCAATTGCCGCAGCAACAGCAACTGCAGCAGCAGCAACAACAACAAGCTCTACAAGCACCACACCATCAGCAACAACAACAGCCACCTGTCTACGTCACAGTCCCGTATGCCCAACCGCCAGCGCCTACCGAGCGGCAGGCGCATGAACAGTTCCTCGAACAGAATGCTTGGGCTCGCCCTCAGCAAACAGTCATGTCCACGCATGGAACTCCCAACTTCACCCATACACCAGATTGGGCTGACCAACCACCTGGAGCGAGACATCTCATGCGCAATCTTGGAGGGCCAGGTCCGCGTACTGGCAGTCCGCTTGCAACGCCCGTATCAGGAAAGCGTACAACCGGCTTTGCTGATGGAATGGATGGTCACAGCTCAGCGCTCGCAGCACCTCCGTCGAGCTCGAGGACGCCTGCTCAAGGCATTTCCACAGGCTCGCCACTGCAGGTCGGCAAGCATAGACAGCTCAACGGCAATACTACTCACAGTGGAGAGAGGGAGCTCACGGGCTTTCGCAATATCTCGAACATCTCAAGCACGAGCACGATTGACGCGCCTTTGTCAGCAGAGAAGTCTCTACAAGAAGCAGACCGTGCGTCTCACCACGAAGGCTCTCTCATGGCCAGATATCTACCAGGCTTACACACAGAGCAATCGGCTCCACACCAATCCTTTGATACAAGCCAACTACACCGACACCCAAACCAAGCAGAGGGTGGTCTGAATAAAGATGTGTACGCAAGTCATGGTTTCAGGCCAGCGGAAGGATCTTACGGAACGCCAACAGCATCGTTAATGTCTGGAAGAGCTCCACCGCCGAGTGGATGAATTTGTATTGGGAATGACTGATTTTGGAGATGAACTGTGAACAGGAACAGGAAAGGAAGTGAGAAGAATACATATGTACTCATGATACCCTATAAGCGCGACGACGACGGACTGATGGAAGAACATGTCGGGGTATGAGGAGATCATAGGTCGGAATATAGTGGCAACCCCTCTGCTCATTCACATTGGGAAATCCCGATTCTCATATTGTCACTCTCCTCGTGTGCAGCCCCAACGTGCAGGCTTCACCACCAATGCCAACAGGATACGGCGCTCTTGGACACGATGCAGGAACACACTCTTCTTATCAGTACGGTAAACATTCAAGTTCAGAGCCGGGGTAGGCTCCGCGTACCACAAAACCACAAACCGCCCAAGATATACTTTCCATTCACGGCTCGAACCCTATTCAGCTGGTCATATGATGCAGCGTTGCCTGACACTTTACGTACAACGAACGGGTCTCGCTATCATCGCGAGACTCAAGCCACAGGACAGCTCTAGAACACCAGGTGTCAGCCCACAATGGTATGCTCCAGGCTAGATTCGGCCGTCGTACAGAGCGCATGAGCAACGTCCATTGAGCATATAAAGAGCATGGGGAGTCGACTCTTTAGAAGGGCGTGTTTTGCGGCTGACTTGCTGAGTCGTGTTGCTACATCATCTCCATTCGTCAGACGGATTTCGAAGTTGCCTTCAGCCTCACAGGATCTCTAAGCTTGGCTTGCGTGTTATAAGGCGCTCTCAGTCGGTCTACTGTCTCAGAATCCCATCGACCAATTCAAACATCTAGACAACATGCAAGCGAAAGGAAGCTGCCTCTGCGGCAAATCATCCTACACTCTCGACGGCGAGCCAGCCTTGACGGTATGTCGCTCGAATAAGAAAGCAGTCATCTACCACCCAAACACTAACACTTACCAACCAGGCCCTCTGCCACTGCCTCAACTGCCGCAAACTCACCGGCTCCTCTCACTCCACCGCCATGCTGCTCCCAACCTCTTCCCTAACCTTCGACGACTCCTCCCCTCTCAAAAAAGTCACTGTGCCGCACCACGAAGCCGGCTTCCCAATGACCGTCACTTTCTGCGCAGATTGCGGATCAGCGTTGAGCAAAGAGGCCGAAGCAGAAGCTTTCGAGGGTAAGGTCATCGTGTTTGCGGGCTGTTTGGATGGGCCGGAGGCGTTGCAGGAGATTAGTCCGCAGGCGGAGATGTGGACGAAGTATAGGGCTGGGTGGAGAGGGAGTTTGGAAGGGGCGAGGCAGTGTGTTGGCTTCGAGTGATTGGATGTACGGGGGTGATGTGCGGGTCGAATGTCCTTGAGAAGAGCTTCTTCTATCGGTTTTTGGGATGCGTTCGTGTGGTTCAATGATTGGCTGTCAATCAGCGCGAGAATAAAACAATATCACGTGCAATTGTGGTGGAGGTCAGAAAATATGATTGGTTTGTTGGAAAGTTGTTGATTAAATACATGAAGCTGTAACTCAATACGCGCGCGCTCTCAGATCGTCTTATATTCGTCTTGTCTTCTTGGTATCGTTATTGGCAGCATGCTCATGCCTTGACTGTGTCGAAGCCCTGCCATCCGGTCAACTTGCCACGGATTTCAGCGTTGTAGGCTCCAACGCCACCAGCATAACATGTCTGTGACGAAATGTCAGTAAAAGTCATTTGTTAGAAAATAGTGCATTGTGAACGTACCATCTCGACCTTCTTGCCTGGCACAGTACCACCCATGTATGTGCTGCGAGTCGTGGGGAACAGCGTAGCATCGCCGAGTTCGTTGATGCGTTGCTTCCAGGCCTTGGTGGCCTCTTCAGTGGGGTTGATGTACTTGAGACCCTGCTTCTTCGCCTGTTTGATCGCGTCCTTGATCCAGCGGCCCTGGATCTCAACGGACGATGGACCGTTGGAGAGGAGGGTAGGTCCGTGAGGGCCGTACAAGTGGTAGCTGTGAGATGTTAGCGCTGTCAGTGGAAAATGAAGACAATTGTGCGTACAGGTTGGGGTAGCCTGAGATGGTGGTGCCAAGGTAGGTGTGTGCACCATCCTTCCACTCGTCTTGCAGGTATGTGCCGTTGATGCTCTTCAGACCCATGTTGGTCATGCCGCCAGTCACGACGTCGAAGCCGGTGGCGAGTGCGATGATATCGTACTCGCGCTCTACACCGTCGGATGTGATGATGCCCTTCTCGGTGAACTCCTTGATCGGAGTTCCGTACTTGGTTTCGGGGTTGATGTTCACGATTCCGACGTTGTCGCGGTTGAGAACCTCGTAATAGTTCTGCTCGAGGCAAGGGCGCTTGATACCAAAGGCGTGGGGCGGCTCCACTGGGAACAGGATTTCGTTCTTCCTCTGGTCCTTGACACGCGGTGACTGCTTCTTTCGCCAGAAGTTCTGTTGACTGTGTTAGCTTGTACATAAAAACGATCTCCGTAGTCAGGAGCACTCACGTATGCCTCGCGGTTTGCCTTCACATCTGCAAGGTAATCCTTGTAGCCGCCGAGCCATAGACCGAAGCCAGCTTGCTTCCAGAGCTTCTCGAAGTGCGCCTCTCGCTCCTCCGGAGTGTCATCGAACTGGAGATCATGTTAGCAAGATATGTCTTCGCACAGAGCAAAGGCTACACGAACGGTATCACGCTCAAGCAGGTCATAGTCGAAACCGGCAAAGCACAACTCGCGCAGATTGTGGATCTTTGGGTACAAAGGCTTGAGAGCGTCTTGCTCTTCCTTGGATAAATCGCGTTTGCCCATTGGTAACGCAAGGTTGGGCGTGCGTTGGTAGACATCAAGCTGGCTCGCGGTCGGTCCCATTTCCTGAGCTTGTCAGTCGTGATCATCATATGAATTCATTAGTAATTGTAAGGCTTACCTGGATCATTTGGACTCCTGATGCTCCAGTGCCGATGATGGCAACGCGCTTTCCATCGTAAGGCACACCCTCAGCTGGCCAGAAGGAAGAGTGGTGAATGGTGCCCTTGAACTTGTCCATTGATGGGAACCCAGGGATGTAACGTTTTGCGGCGAATCCGGCACAAACAACCAAGTTCTTTGCTTTGGCCTTGCGACCATCTTGTGTCCCAACGTTCCACTTGCCTTCCTCAAGGTCGAACTCGGCGGAAGTAACGACTGTCTCGAAAGAGCAGTCCTTGCTAAGGTTCAGCACCTTATCCATGTGATCGAAGTAGGCTTGCAGCTCCTCCCAGTTTGGGTAGTTGGTTGTCCAGTGCCAGTCTTTGTAGACTTCGGGGATTGCTAGTTCGTAGATAGGCACTGGACTATCGACGCGAGCACCAGGGTAAACGTTCCATCTCCAAGTGCCTCCGAATGAAGTTCCTGCTTCGTAGATTGCGGCCTTCAATCCAGCCTTTCTCATCTCGTACAGACTGAAGGCGCCACCAAAGCCTTCGAGTCGTTAGTAAAGTCTCGATTGAATGCATATCATACTAGAAGCTTACCAGCTCCAACAATCAAGACATCAAGGTCGAGGTCATCTGCGTATGGTCCATCGGTGCGTGTCCTTTTGCTGTACTCCCGAAGGTCTGTCTTCAGAATGCGCTCTGGCTGTGGTTCCTGTTCGACGGATCCCATTTTGCTGTGGTATTTCGCAGGTATGTATTCTGGTATAACTTGAGATAGCAGAAGTGAAGAAGGTACTTGCTTGCACTCTTATCCTATCTCTTTGACAAGGGTGGCGGGCATTATAAGCATTAGTTCTCGACATGATCGTCCGCGATTCCGGTCGACCGCAGTTGACCAGGACGCGCGCGTACCCCGCTAGCATGCACAATTATCTGGACTCTAGTCTTGGTGGCCAATGGCTGCTAGTGTTAGGCTTTCCTTATGTCGACATTTGGCGCCACACGATCTGTTTCGGCGACGTTTAAGACATGGAAATAACAAATACCGGTGGGGATGCGGGGGATGCGGGGAGCGACAGGGTCGAGCAGAGCGGAACCGACAAGGCGCTCAAACTCTCAGACTTGATCACAAGGTTGCTCTTCCGAGTCTAGATCGACTTGTGAACATACCTCCGGTACAGCGAGCAGCGAGCATGGTAGCTGCCTGGACGGGTAAAGGTAAGCGCAGCGGGTCGGCTTTGACTGCCCCGATGCCTTATCCACGCGTATATTTTCCCTGCTAACTGGAGAGGCATTGCGAAGAACCTGATTGTGGTTTCTTGTAGCCAAAGCAGCCATCATGGCAGTCTGTTCCTTCCTCGAGTCGGCACCAGGCCGCCTTGCTGCAACATTCTTCTTTCCAGCAGTTCACGTCTGTCCTGCCCACAGGACATGATATATAGCTTGTCGTCCTCCCAGGCATTTCAACGGATCCGATTCCTACGAAGTCTCAGTGGCCAGCATGAGCCTTCACGTCTCCGTCTTGCGGTATTACCATGAAAGCCAACGAGTGTCTCGCACTCTGAGGTCGTTCTCGTGGTGCTGCACAAGGGTATCGAGTGTAAGGACATCGAAGTACAACACAAGCACATGGCAGGTCGAGTATTAGCATAAGATTTTCAACAAGTCCAAGGTCGTTTGATTCAATGCGCGTTAACCATCGAGTTCTCGGTTTGTCGCTGCGAGAGATCAATCCGGCAGATGAGGATAGACCCATACCCATTGAACGTTGTCGGAAGCCATCTCCATGATTATGACACGGAGTGCTGCATTCATCAATGCTTTTAGCTCTGCACATCATCTCTGCAAGGTACAATACCTAGTTTTTCATGTCGTGGTCCGCAGGAAGCAAGGCACATCTATCACGTGAAGTCGCGTATGCACGGGCTTCGCGGTCAGAAGCGCCGACACTTGGACCAGGGGCAGTCGTAAGTCGTACTCGTGGCAGCTTAGCTGGCAACTACTTCCAGGGAACATTTCTAGCTGGTCCAGCTGAACAACCGTGCCCAACACTGCGAACACCAGCACTTCTTTGCGGCCGTCGACCGCTTTCTTGTCCTTCCTTCATTTCACCTTCCTTTGACCAATTGGGCTGCCACAAGCCTACACCCACCAAACATGTCCTCCAATGCTGCCCTCCGCCAGCGAGGAGGGAAGCGCGGCGCGACTGACGCAGAAACCACCCCGAACGTGGATGCAGATGAGGTTATCAGCCAGTTCAAGGGCGCCGCGAAAGAGACAGTACAGAGGGAGTGGGATTACAAGCTTGCGCTCGCCGTTATTACAATCCTGGCATTCATCACCCGCTTCTGGGGCATCAGCCATCCCAACCAGGTGGTCTTTGATGAGGTGCACTTCGGCAAGGTAAGAAATCAAATGTGTCAATTGAATTGCTTGTAAGGATGCGGCCTAACAATGAGAACCGCAGTTCGCATCCTACTACCTTCAGCGCACCTACTTCTTCGATGTCCACCCTCCCTTTGGCAAGCTCCTCTTCGCATTCGCAGGCTGGCTCGTTGGATACGATGGCTCCTTCCTCTTCGAGAACATCGGCGACTCGTACATCACCAACAAGGTCCCTTATGTTGCATACCGATCGATGCCCGCAATGATGGGATCGCTTACAGTCAGCGTTGTCTTCTGGATCATGTGGGAGTCTGGCTACAGCCTTCCTGCCTGTATCGTTGCGGCGTCTGTGGTCCTCTTTGACAACGCACACATTGGACAGACGCGCCTTATCTTACTTGATGCGACCCTGGTCCTCTTCATGGCGCTGAGCGTCCTCAGCTACATCCGATTCTATAAGCTTCGTCATGCGCCTTTCGGCCGAAAATGGTGGAAGTGGCTCTTGTTGACCGGTATCTGCATGTCTTGCGTTATTAGCACCAAGTATGTTGGCGCCTTCACCTTCTTCTCCATCGGTGTACCGGTCATCATCGATCTCTGGGACTTGCTCGACATCAAGCGCAAGCAGGGCCCACTCAGCATTCCAGAATTCGGAAAGCATTTGAGTGCTCGCATCATCGGCTTCATCGTCGTTCCGTTCTTGATGTACCTCTTCTGGTTCCAGGTCCACTTCACCATCCTCTCTAGGTCAGGACCTGGCGACGATTTCATGACTCCCGAATTCCAGGAGACTCTCAGTGACAATCTTATGACCCAACAGTCTGTCGGTATCGATTACTTTGACAACATCGCGATGAAGCACAAGGAGACCAAGGTCTACCTTCACTCTCATGTGGACAAGTACCCACTTCGCTACGAAGATGGCCGTATCTCGTCCCAAGGTCAGCAGGTCACAGGCTATCCTCACAACGACACCAACAACTATTGGCAAATCATTCCCTCGGTCGCGATGGAAGGCCGTGGCCACCCTGTCAAGAACGGCGATATCGTTCGTTTCCGTCATCTGGTGACCGACAGCTGGCTTCTTACTCACGACGTCGCCTCTCCATACTACCCTACTAACCAGGAATTCACCACTGTGAGCACCGAAGACGCGAACGAGAAGCGCTTTAATGATACTCTTTTCGAGATCAGAATCGAGAACGGCAAGAACAAGCAGCAGTTCAAGACCATGTCATCTCACTTCAAGCTTGTCCACTTCCCGTCCAAGGTTGCTATGTGGACCCACACCACACCACTTCCTGACTGGGGTTACAAGCAGGCTGAGATTAACGGCAACAAGAACATCGCTCAATCCTCGAACATCTGGTATGTCGAGGAAATTCCTGGCCTACCTGAGGACTCTCCACGCCTCAAGAAGGAAGAACGCAAGGTCAAGCAGATGCCTTTCCTGAAGAAGTACTTCGAGCTTCAGCGCGCCATGTTCTTCCACAACAATGCTTTGACTTCAAGCCACCCCTACGCTTCGCAGCCTATCCAGTGGCCTTTCCTTCTGCGCGGTGTGAGCTTCTGGACTGAGAATGAGACCAGGCAGCAAATCTACTTCCTTGGCAACCCGATCGGTTGGTGGATCGCCTCCTCGATTCTCGCTGTGTTCTCTGGTATCATCCTGGCCGACCAAGTCAGCATTCGTCGTGGCGTGGATGCGCTCGATAAGCGTAAGTTTTGCATTCCTTCTTCCTATCAAAATTTCAGCTAACGTTTTTCAGGCACCCGCTCTCGTTTGTACAACAGCACTGGCTTCTTCTTCCTGACATGGGCCGCCCACTACATTCCATTCTTCATCATGGGCCGTCAGCTCTTCCTGCACCATTACCTACCAGCGCACCTTGCTAGCGCCCTTGTCGCAGGTGCTCTGATCGAGTTCATCTTCAACCTCGAGCCTGCCGACGTTGCTACCGTTACCAAGGATGGCAGCAAGACCATTACCAAGGAACCTCGCAGCAGGCCCATCAGAGAGCGCATTGCTGGACAATCTTTGCTCGCTACATGGGCTGCCTCTGGTGTCGTCGTCGCCGCTCTGATCTGGGGCTTCTTCTTCTTCGCGCCACTCACTTACGGCACTCCTGGTCTGAGCGTTCCCGAGGTTCAATCGAGGAAGTGGCTCAACTACGACTTGCACTTCGCCAAGTAGAGTGTGCGCTGAGGAGTCGACGCGATTTGCATGACAAACACGTGTACGTTATTTAGCGGATAGTTTCAAGATGGGCTTGAGTGATGGTCTGTTATGGCACGGCGCAGGACGTAAACGAAATATCATTATACCTCAATCCATGAAATCTTCTTTGCATTCATGGCTTCAAATAATGTGCTCGCATTCGCCCTTGCTAATGCTTGAGTAGCAATCAGATAATATGTGTCTGACCCCTTCATTTACACATTGCGGACAATGCTCAGCGCTGACTGGAAACAGGCCTAGAGAACGATACATGCTTGGTGAGCGGTACAAGGCTGCATCCCACTAGCTGGTGTGCCAGTACCATCGATAACCGAGATGTGTATAGCTTTGCTTACTATTGAGATGTTTTCCAGGCCGAACGTTCATTTGTTATTCTGTGTACTGGTACTACAAGGCGCAGAACGATGCTACTCTGATCAGTGCCCCTGAGAAATTATCAACATCTTCTAGATCGCCTGAAAGCTATTGTGCTAATTTCATCCCCCAGAGAAACTGTTACCCATTAGATCACCACTGAGGTACCGTCAATGATATATAACCATCTACGCGACTAATGTGTAAGGACCATCAGCCTTGGAGACAGAAGTGGCCAATCCTGCCACCGAGATGCTTCTCAAGTCCCGATAGCGATCTAGTAACTGATCTGCTAGTGCGATAGAATTCCGGTCTAGAAACAGCTAACACCTATTACGGAGATACTGCTTTAGCTGCGATCATCTCTTAACAACCAATGAGCTAGTACATTACATATCGGGTTGCAAAATTATATTGACATGGTGAAGTATGATCAGCTGTATCTCGATGGCTAATAAGACTACACTTAGCTCTAGTTTTCAATATCTCCACGCCAGCTACTGGGCTAGCCTTCCCTTATCGACACCAGCTCAGAGGCAACGATGATTGCAAATATCAGTAGAGTGAATGGCATCATCACAATAGCTGTTGAGGTCGCCAGGTCTTGTTGAACATATCTCAGTGGCAAAGGTGAGCAGATCATTGTGCGCTCTCGATGGTACCAAGACATTGAACACTAGAGAAGCATCTAGCTTGGACAGCGTCTCGGCGGCAAAAAGTGAATGGATTACGGCGTTGCTTGATGGTATTAATGCATTGAATACCAAAGAATGAGTACTGCCGAGACAGCATCTCAGAGGCAGGGATGAACGTAATTATCAGTAGAGTTGATGGTATCTTCACACTAGCTGTTGAGATGGTCAGGCCTTGTTGAAGATATCTCAGCGGCAAGCATGTGCACTCTTGCATCTATGCTAGATGGCGGTAGCGTGCAAGCCATCGAGATACTATACAAACTTGCAGTGTGAAAAGGGCGCACCGCCTCACTTGGAGACTCACTCGAAGACTCACTCGTGCTTTCACGTGCATTCAGTGGTGTTTTGCAAGCCCGAAGAGGAAGGTACGATCAGGCAGCCTTTTGCTCGTACAACTTGCAGTTCACCCTCTGCTTCTCCCACATCCGACTTTCATCACCACAACCACATCTTGCATTCGAGACACAACACTCCTTAGTATTATTGATCGGTATGTAACCCCCTTAAGACACAGCCCTTCTACCATAAGATTTCTTCTGCTCACACGCTGCTACAGACAAATCCACTTCACCACACACTTCACCCAGCATCCGAAAAGCCGACCAATCAACATGGCACCCAAGGAAAAGGCTGAGGCCCAGACCTTCACGTTTGACGAGGTCGCTTGCATGATCGCAGCCATGAACACTGCCGGTGTTGCCCTCGGTGCCAAACACTACGGCCTTATGGCTAAGCTCGATGGCACACGCACCACATCCAGCTTCGAGCACAAGTTCCGTGCCGTCAAGGCGCGTGGCAAGCAACTTGCAACTGAGCTCAATGACGGCACTGCTACCCCGAAGGCCGCGGACAAGACTAAAACCCCAGCCTCAAAGAAGCGTGGCAGTATGTTTTATGCGCTCTGTTATTTGTGCTCACCTCGCTGACCATGGCTCCACTCACAGAGAAGGCTGTCGAGGCTGACGACGATGACGATGAAGTCCCGCAGACCCCCTCGAAGAAGGCCAAGACCAAAAAAGTCAAGAAGGAACCATCTGAGGAGGCTTCGGACAACGCCGCCGACGGGTTCGGCATCAACGGCAACCACTTCGAGAACGCCCTGGGTCCGGAGTAGGAAGACCGACAGAAGAGATATTGGTGCTACAAACTCGGCAGTCTTGGGAACGGTTGTTTCCTGGCACTCAGGAATCGGTACAGTACGACAGTTTGGATTGTGTAGCATAGTAGCCGACCGAGTGGGTCATCTGATGGATAGCTTCCACCGGTTGGATGCAGGAATGCTAGGTACTTGCTGTATGACATGCTTTGATTGATGACTATACTTTCAAGGTGCGTTTTCAATGTCGAATTAGTCTTGCCAACGCAACACTGTGACCCTTCGAATTCAAAGAGCCCAAGCAGAGGATACTCTGAAATCGTTCCTTTGCAGGGAAGTTTTTGCTAGTGTGCTCCCACTTCTTGTGTTGGGCCTCGTCAGAAGCATTGGAAGCCTAGCGAGACCATTCCTTTTCGAAAGATGAGGACAGTGCGTATCTCCTGTAAATTGAACAATCGCATGTTGATAGCAACGGCGAAGGCTTGACGTTCAAGGTCGCAGCAAGCAGAGCTGATGAGTAAGCCTTGGCACCAGCGGATGCTGCCGTGCTTCCAATGGACCTCATCGTCGCGACTACCAGCTAGCAGACGAGCCGTACATACGCCATTGGCCTGCCTATACACAATGCTACCCCTTCAAAGAGCAGCCCTGCGCTCCGCGCGTGGTGTACGAACCCAGATCCAGCGCCGTCACGCCAGCCACGGCGCTGGTGACGCCCACCACACCTCTTCCGGCTCCGAGAGCTTCGGCGTACGTGACACCCTAGAGCGACCGGCGAATGCGCGCAAAGAGACATAGAAAGCAGGGGGACTAATTGAGTCTGTAGGCTGGTTTCTTCGTCGCGATCACCGCTGTGCCTGCCGCCTTCTTCGCCCTCAACTATGCCACCTCTGGCGACAAGGAGCCTTACTTCACTCGCCTGATCACCAACACCTACAACAAATACGCCAACACCTGGGCAGACCGCAACAGCGTCCACACAGAGATGATCGAGCAGGCCGCTGCCGACCGAGTGCTATTCCTCAACGAGGCCAGCAATGCCCCCCGTCACGTTGACTTGAGGTTCCCCGAGTACGTTTTCGCCCCATACGTGAGGAAGAAGAGAGGAGCTGGTGAAGCAAGAGGAGGGAGCTGGGAGCATGTGTGGGAGCGACAGTCATACAAAAACCGATAGACTTGGAATTGGAGGAGCGGCAAGAGTGTACGAGCTAACACGACATCCACAGGATCTTCAACACCGGTTCGCCCTGGAACGTCCCTGCTGGCCACGGTGGAGCCAACATCGACCACCTCATCGCAAAGTACGAGAAGGAGGCATTCGAGCAGAACGAGCGTAAGCACCAAGAGATCAAGGAAAACAGGGTTCCCAGGGAACAACCTGTCAAGCCGTTCAGCAAGCGCACTCCAGCCAGCCAGGACAGTTAGAGGGAAATTGATGATTAACAGGGCGCGATTGTTCAAATGTGTATATATCCCTCCCAGCGAGAAGCCGAGGAAAGACTTTCTTATGTGTTATAATTTTGAGGTCACGTGATGTGTGCGCAAGTGATAGCAACTCTTTTCAATGTGTTGATGTACAATTTGTGCAGACCAGGTTCTTCCTGGGTCTTGCCTCTGGTATATTTACGAATCCCTTGTATGAGTTGGGACTATTCCCCACCAATTCGCCAAACGCCGCCCATATGCATCGTGATGTTATATTACACCTCGCAAGCTTCCTTGAATAGCAGCCAATTATTTCTTCTGGTTGGCCACTGCCACACTTGGAGTGCTGCCAACGGTCGCTCCGGTCTGTATGGGTGCGTCGGGCATGGGTACGTCGCTGAAGTCGTCCTGGCCGATAGCCTTGATGGTGTATGTGTCTGTCGCAAGTAATTAGTCGCCCGCTCGCTTGTATAATCCAATGCAGGTTATACGTACAAACTGCACCGACGAAGCCGAGGAGAACTAATCCAGTTCCAATGTTCTTGACAAGGTAAGGTTGGCGGGCGCGGTAGAGAGCAGCAGTAGGCTTGTTCTGCTTGTCGTAGTACGACGACTGGGGCATGCTGCGGGTCGCATTAGTTTTCGGGTCGGCGTAGTAGGAAGTAAAGGTATGCGAACCGTCCGAGAGGCATTTTGAAGGCTGTATATGGCGGTAGTATTACGTTCTGGGTATCTTCAAGAGAATCGAATCGCGAGAGGGCGCATGATGGTGAAAGTCCGAGTCGAAGTCGCTTGCTCTCTCGGGGTTCACAGCCGAGCCGCAGGGCGCGCGCCTGACACAAGCAGAGAGTGAGTAGAGCTCAGCTCCAGTTCACGCGCAATGCGCAGACCATCACAGCTCCAACATCAACAAAAACACGCAAATTACCACTGCCCTGCTCTGCACTCCCCACGACATCCGACAAACACCCAAACACGCCACATCGCAGTGCAACAATCCATGCCTGCTGTTAATTGAACCCGCCAGCGTGCCATGCGAAGCTGTCATCGTCCTTCCTTTTCTTTGTAGATCTTGAGGCTTTCCTTCAGAGGGCCTGGCTATCTTTGAGGTCTCTGCGCGCAGACTAGACTCGGATTGTTCGTGCTCTCACTCCTGCCGTGCATCACGCAGCAACCATGAGTGCCCTCTCCAACACCCTCGGCCAGCTCAATCAGGCGCGTAGCTATGTGCTCGCGGATCCCGCTATCTACCCACAAGTCGTGCCCGGCGTGCTTCCAGCGATTGGCCCTCCAACGCCAGTCGAGCAGCGACGATGGGGTGCCGACTTCCTCGCAGAGACATTCGCATCGCCTGTTATTAGCGCCGACGTCAAGGAGAACATGTGCATGGGCAGCGGAGTGCTAGACACGCTGAAGGGATACCTGAACCGGAAAGAGGAAATGGGAGAGGATGAGGATCCTGCCGTTGTGAAGAGTGCTGTGCAATGCGCGGCCAGTGTGTATCCGCTCGTCTTCAGGTATACTATGAATTCCTCGACAGACGAGGCGTGGCACAAGATGGCCGCCATCAAATCAAGCATTCTGCGGCGCATGGACACGGCGCCTAGTGGTGTGAGGATCTGCTGCGTGAAGTTCGTTGCAATGGTTGTGCAAGTGCAGACGCCAGGCTTGATTGCCGACCCGCGACGACAAGAGCAGAACGAAATCAGTCTCGCGCTTGTGCCTAGAGAGCATGCCGTTCTCAAAGTCGCGTTGCTGGAAGCAGAAGCAAGCGGTCTCTCAGACCGTCTGTTGTATGTTCTCCAAGACGATGCAACAGATGCGCTTCTGGTTACGGCGACTTTGAACGCTCTCTCCTTCCTCGTACAACGAAGAGCAAGCATAAGCAACAAAATTCTGGGTATAGTGCTAAACTTCAACCCACTCAAACTTGCGTCTCGACCAATGTCTGGCAGAGATAAGGTCTCCGTCAGGAGTATGACTCGGACAACCATGACATTCCTTCTGCATGTCCTCAAGCGCAACCCCCACCACACGCTTGCGGGCAGGATCCAGCAGCACATCGAACGACTTAGACACAGCCTGATACAAGCCTTCTCCGATGCGAATCAATTGAAACGACCTGCTCCCGACGGGCCTGTGGATGGTCTAGACGACGCGAAACGCCAACGCGTCGAGCAAGCTGCTGCTGTCGGAACTGCCACCGTGCCACAACAAACAATACAAGCTTCAACACAAATACCCTATGGATCGACCGTCGCACAACTCTTCACACTATCAGACGACAAAGCCGCGACTGGTTTCCATGTCGAAGCGATACCATATAATATTGTGTCACAGCTCATTCCGCCTTTGATGCAGTCGGTCGACCAAGCACGCTTTGATGAGGCAATCAACATAGTGAAAGCGCGCTTTTTGAACCTTAGCAAGCAACAACCGCCACCAGATGCTACATTAGCTGCAAGAGCGGCTATTGGCGACGACGAGGATGACTACGATCCTTCAATGACCATGGGTGGAGACGCCGAGCAAGTCTTGAACCGGCTCGACCAGATGCCACCAGAGGGCTTCGAGGGCCCCGGGATTGCAATCGGTCCCTTCCAGCTACCTCCTCCAGCGCCACTGAACGATCGCGAGAAGGATGAATACAGCAAAACGGCAGTTACGCGAGTATTCGAAACGCTTACAGAACTGGACAGAGAAGCTCGTCAAAAGGGCGCTAAGAAGCAAGAACTGGTGAAGGGATTCAATCGACCTGCTGCACCAAGTCACGACAGAGATGGCTGGCTTGCACTTATCACAAGACTGGCTACGAGATCACAATTTGAGCTCCAAGAAAATGAAGGAGATGCTATCAAACAAGAAAATGGCGACCGAAGTCTAGCGAAAAAGGGCTGCAACTTCACCCTGTCAACGGGCATCAGAGAAGCTCTTCTCAACTACGTAATGGAGAACTTCCGAGCAAGGATCACAGTGGCCATTTCATGGCTGAATGAGGAGTGGTATTGCGACCGTGTCCTCCAGAAGCAGAACGGCAACGAAAATTCGACGGAAGCAACACCGACGTACACCTCCTACACACTTCGCCTACTGGATTCATTGATTCCCTATCTCGACACAAAAGACAACAAGGTTCTCATTCGCTTGGTTTCAGAGATCCCCTCGCTACCAGCGGAGCTGTTCCCCAAACTGCGCAAGATCGCAGACGATCCTGAGCGTGTGAACTTGGTTGTGCAAGCGCTGCTATACCTTGTCATGTTCAGGCCACCGGCAAGAGAGGCGGCACTGGATGCACTTGAGGCTCTCTGGCGGGAGAACGAAGATGCGAGGAAGCCAGCTGAGAGGCACCTGGCTAAGTGGAGGCCTGAGGTTGTGGAGAAGGGCATTGACGGAAATGGGGAAGTCAAGACAGAGGCGTGAAGAGAGCACGCATGTGCATTCAAGTGTTACGATAGTCAGTATGCTAGGTGTTTCTGGTGGTTGGCGGGCTTGCTGTTGCCCGCTCTGTGAAATTAGAGCTCATTACACCGTCATCGTGCGTCAAGTCATTCAAGTCTCAGATCAAGCGTGAATCATACTGTGGTTAGGCGACACTCAGCAAAGCTATTGCCATGGTTTCTGACAGAACCTTCCTCACAAAGGCACTGTAGACATAAAACGGTATTGTGTTGCATTAGTTTTCCAGACGACTCCATTCGCCCAGCTGTCTCGGCTGGCTCGGGCATGTGAAAGATCGAACGTCACGCGCGGGCAGAGCAAAGGCTG
This sequence comes from Cladosporium oxysporum, assembly GCA_035771495.1. Taxonomy (NCBI): domain Eukaryota; kingdom Fungi; phylum Ascomycota; class Dothideomycetes; order Cladosporiales; family Cladosporiaceae; genus Cladosporium; species Cladosporium oxysporum. The sequence continues at coordinate 1,508,016 of JAWNKS010000007.1, forward strand.
GGGAAGGCTGGGCCACATGCAATGGGCCGAGGTTCGTCGCGGCTCTTTCAAGCATACGGCAGTGTGCACATGCAAACAATCGCGGCTATGCTTCTCCCTGGCATGCCCGTCTCTACCTTTACAATACCACTTGTAACCTGTACTAATTGAGGATTATTGTTTGGATACTTTGCTTAACTCACATAAAAAGATCAGTCCACAAGCACTTGACGCACTCCAAAGATGGACGACCTCAAGGCTCTCCAGGTACACCTACATGTCGAGGGCATTTCGAGTATGCATACTAAGTACCATTTCTAGGGCGAACTCGAGAAGATCATCCTCAACCCAAAGTACCACGAACCTCTTGTCCTCCTCAAAGCCATCCGAAATGGCCTCGTCTACGGTGTCAAAGTCCGCTTTCCACATGCCTTGGTCATGATCTTCCTATTCCGCTCGGGAACAGTACGCGAGAAGCTCCTAGCAATCTTCAAGGCGACACGGCTACACGCATTCAACCTTGCAAAATTCGCCTTACTCTACAAATCATCCATGCTGGCGCTGCGGAATGTCAACGGCAAAGAGCAGAGCGTACATCCATTCCTAGCTGGCCTCTTTGGCGGGTACTGGGTATTCGGACACGGCAAGGCGGCCTTCAGCAGCGTCAGCCAGCAGATCGTCATATACGTCTTCGCAAGAGTAGTACTAGGGATGGCAAAGCTGGCCGTACAACCACCCGGAGACAACACCCTAGTCGGTGGCGCATACGGTGGCCACGGCGGGAAGGGCATCTTCGGATTGAACGAGCAACAGCTCGCAATCGTAAGGCAGCGCTCCTGGCCTGTATTTGCCAGTTTGAGTTGGGCGAGTGTGATGTGGATGTTCAGGTGGTACCCGGAGATGCTACAGCCAAGTCTGCGCAACAGCATGACATACATGTACGTGCAACGTTTCTCTTCACCCCTCCTGTTTGGCTTTCGTAGCAGAATAAGCGGGAGCCCAGCTGGGCGCTTCGCTGCTTTTCCAACTGACACAGGGCTGACGTCGACTTTCTCTCGTCCAGATACAACAACGCGGACACCTGGGACGGCTTGGGCAATTTCCTTTGGCACAACAAATGAAGCTTTCACGAATTTTTATGACATTCTATTTGGATACCCATTGTACATTCATCTTGCGTTTTCGCTGCTTTGCTGTTTTGCTTCGCATGTCTCTGAGACGGTTGCTTTGGCAGAACTGACCTCTTGTCTTCAGCTTCGCCAATTCTGAGCACTGGTCGGATCTCAGGACCTTTGTAATGCAATACACGCTTCCAGCACTGCCTGGCATGCCTGGCAAGGTTGAGTGAGTCGAGTAAGCTTTTGGTTCCGATACACGAGGGCGATTTGCATCTTACAAGATAAATTGCTAGATCAAGTAAAATTCTTCACAGGGTATGGCTGATGAGGAAAGCCCATGGAATTCTATTCTGGCGTCCGTGTTCCGGTTTTGTTTGCTCGGGCGAGCCACTATTGCTTTGACAAATCTTTCTCGAGATCGCGCATGACTGCTCTTACCTGCCAACCAGGCCCATCGTCCACATGACCAAGAACGCGATTTCCCGTCGGGTACTCTGCTGTAATTGAGCGACATGAGCAGGTGTACAAGATCGATGCCTGAAAATATTGTTGTCCTACACTCCGCCTGTGTAAGTGCCAGGGTGAATGCAGTCACGTGAACACTCAAGTGAGGCTCGTGCTCTTGCGATGCAGCGCTTATGAAGAGCCGGATGTCCCGACCACTGACTTCACTCCCTGATCTGGTGCGCGATGTTTGGGTCGGAGCCTTTTCCGATCTTTTAGAAACAAACAATTGAGGGAGTTCAAGTGACTTCAGTCATGGAAACACGATCTGAGCCCGGCGACCTGGATTACCTAGCACCAAATTACGCCTCACATGAACATAGTGAGCATGGGCGTTGCATTGCCCACGATTGAGTGCCGTAGCAATCACGTGTATCACTCCAGCTCGCATTGCCTGACATCTACTGATCATCATTTCAGGCTTCGCGTCTGACAAGACAGGCTGACCAAGTCCAGGTGATGCTGTTGGGTCTCGATGCTGGTGCATCGCGCGGTTTGAGCGGCGACGCCGCCGCATCATATCATTCACATCAAGCCATCGTGGCAACTGGCGACGCATTATGAAGACCGAGCCTAGCCGTCCTCTACAAGAGGGATGAGACATACAAGCTGCGTAATTGCTGCAGCCACGATCTCTCACCTCGAACAAGCCTAGCACCATGGCGCAGGAGCGGTCTATAAGAGTCACGTCCTCCTACTTGCTCACGGCAAACGAAAATTTACGGTCATCCGCTCCATTGGTTATATCCGCACAATGCTCTTCTTTGCTATACTCTTTACCAGTTTGCTGGTACCTAGGCTGAAGGCATCGCCTCTCACGCAACATCATGAGGTACACGAGAAGAGGCACTCACATCCGGCTGGCTGGACCCGCCGTGGTGAACTCAGCGACAGTGCAATTCTTCCCATGCGCATCGCTCTCACACAGCGCAACCTCGACAAAGGCCACCAATGGCTGATGGACGTCTCGCACCCCAACTCGGAGAAGTACGGTCAGCACTGGAGCGCGGAGGACGTCGCTCAGGCTTTCGCACCGAGGTACAGTACCACTCCGGATGAAACAAGTGGAACGTCATACTGATTGGCTCTCAGCGAAGAGTCTGTCAATACTGTCAAAGCTTGGCTGGCTTCTGTTGGTGTTTCCGCCGACCGGATCAGGCAGTCGCATGGCTTGTCGTGGCTTCATTTTAACGCCAGCGTGGGAGAGGCTGAAAGCCTTCTTCGCGCCAAGTATCACTTCTGGGAACATGATGGTACAGGCAATACGCATGTTGCTTGCGACGATTACAGTCTTCCGCCGGGCATCCGGAAGCACGTAGATTTTGTCTTGCCATCTGTACATTTCGATTCCAGGATCGGCCCCCGTCGCACATCCCGCCGAGCGCAGGGAGAACGAGAAGACCACCATGTTCGCATCGGTGATCCTAAATCTGGGTGGCTACCTAAGGCGGTCCAAAGCATAGACAAGTCCGATTTGCATTATCAGCTGGCTGGATGCGATCAACAGACTACACCAGCATGTCTGAGAGCCTTGTATGGCATGCCTGTCAATGAGGAAGCGATCGAAGGTAACAGCTTTGGAGTGGCAGAGTTTACACCTCAAGCTTACGTTCCCGCGGATCTGGATATTTTCTTCTCCAACTTCAGCGATAGACTGGTGGGCGAGCGTCCCATCACCAAATACATACAGGGTGCCATTGTGCAGCAGCAGAACAAATCCTGTGGCTTTAACTGCGAGTCAAATCTTGACTTGGAGTATGCAATGACATTGGTCTACCCTCAGCAAGTCACCCTCTACCAGGTTGGGGATATCATCGGAGGTGCCAGCTTCAACAATTTTCTTGACGCGTTCGATGCGACTTATTGCGACGGAGATGACCCAGCGGCCGACGCCATCTATCCCGATCCAACCCCTGGTGGATACAAGGGCCCCAAGACATGCGGCGCATTCGATGTCGCTAAGGTTGTCAGCATTTCATATGCATATAATGAGCACGACCTCATGCCGGCTTACGAGGAACGGCAATGCAACGAATATCTCAAGCTGGGCCTGATGGGAACGAGCTTCCTTGTCTCTAGTGGTGACAATGGGGTAGCTGGGAATGGCGATCAATGCATCGATACGAGCAATCTTCTCCCAGGAGCAAACGCCACATATACGGACGGGCGAAGTGGCAGGTTCAATCCCATGTTTCCAGCTGGGTGTCCATACATCACTGCTGTGGGCGCAACTCAAGTCATGGAAGGCACCGATGTCGTCCGCGCCCTCGCCGCCAAGATGCAGCCAGAAGAGACACTAGCAAAGGTTGCCTTCTCGGGTGGTGGGTTCAGCAATGTCTTTGCTATGCCAGACTACCAGGCCGAGACTGTGAAAGAGTGGTTCAGGAAACACCCGCCGAAGTACGGCAGTGACCGCTTCAACAACAGCCAGAGAGCCCGCGGCTTCCCGGACATCAGCGCAAATGGAGCCAACTATGCTTTCGCGGTCAACGCCGCATGGTCGCTAACTTATGGCACATCTGCCTCGGCGCCGGTACTCGGAAGCATCCTGACGCTGATCAATCAGGAGCGGCTGAAAGCTGGGAAGAGCAGTATCGGCTTCATCAACCCAACGGCTTATGCTCATCCAGAGGTGTTCAACGACGTCACTTTTGGTAGCAATGGAGGCTGTGGAGTGGAGGGTTGGCATGCGGTGGCGGGCTGGGATCCTGTAGCCGGGCTGGGCACACCAAATTATCCAAAGATGCTTGAGCTTTGGATGTCTCTGCCATGACCATTGAGGTGGATCACGGTGGCAATAGATTCGGCGCTGCTGTCTCTTTTATGTGTGCGGGGTCACAAGAAGTTGGATCGTCATAACATACAGTCACTCATTACAAACTAGTGTCTTCGATTGGACAGCCGCTACTTGAGGTAGCATTCATTCATGATACTCCATGGTAATCAATCTGCGACATGGTCAATAGAACGCCTGCCCTTGCTGAGCACTCCCAGAGGCTCCACATGTTTCATAAATCTCCAGCCCTCTTCTCCAATCCAGTAAGTCCAAACACGCAACCCGGCCGACCCAAATCGCTCAAAACTTCATCATCATTCTTCTGAAGCGTGCGGGGATTGCAAAGCGACTTGCTCTGCAACAAAATTATCATCCTTGTCATAGTGATCACCGATGTGCTGCATTCTCATCTCCTTGTGATCGTAACCACGATGTGGCTCTTGACTGACAATGTCCTGACAGAAACTACACCAAAACCGGCCGACTCCTTCTTCCCCAAGATGCATGTTCTCGCAGAGTTGCGAGGTGATTTGCAACGTAGGGATCCTATGTGTGACGCTGAGGTGGCTTCGCAGTGCGGGCTCCGAAGTGAAATTGGTGAAGCACTTAGATCCATCCGGTAAACGAGCGGTGCATAGCCAAGATTCCTGGATTACGTGCTGGGTTTCTTCGTGTCGTTTCCAATCGCTTCTGCTGCCGTGACGGGAGGTGCAAGAAGGAAAAGTGCAGACGTAAGGTCGAGTATGCCGTTTCATGTGTTTCCTACGAGCATTGTCAGTGGTTCTGCTCATGGTGATAATGGAAGAGCTGGTTAGAACATACTTGAGCTCACAACGACGGCGTTTTGATTTGTCGCAGAACGTGCATTTGAAGAGACCTTCGCCGTCGCTAGTGTTCGAGGGGCTTTGTAAGGAAACCACGCTGGAAGTTGTTGCAGCCTCGATACTGTTCGTGTTCAGCAAGCCACTCTGGTGGAATGTCTGCATTGATGAAGCGTGAAATCCTCCGGGATCCATTGCCAGTTGATTTGCTTGGAGAGGTGGTGCTACATCCATGGACCAGGGCCCAACGGGAGTGTATCGGGGTTCATTGTAGCTCCCGAAAGGTACATCTGCGCCAATAGGTCCGACTCTGTACGCAAATGCGTCAGCCAAATGGAGCGCTTGACCCACGCCAGCAAGCTCATCGATAGGAAGAAGTGCGGTAGAGTTATCGGACCACAGACCCTCCTCACCTTGCCTGAGTGGTGCCATGTCATAGGTAGCGCCAAAGTCATTTTGCGGGAAGGCTTGTTGTTGATAGGTCGGGTCGGAGAATGTAGTGTTGTTGTCCTCAGAATAAGTGTGCAGTGGCCTCGTGTCACGCTCTGATCTGGACCGACGTTAGTGGTAGACCAACATACCATGGCTCTGTTAGACATACCGCTTCATCAACTCTTCGATGTTCCAATCCTTGTGTTTCCTGTTGCAGTGTGCCTTGAAGTTGTCCTGCCTAGGCCACCATTTCGACTTGCCATCTGTACAGGCGGAGCAGATGAAGCCTTTCAGGGACCCTTTGGTAGGAGCTTCACGATGTTTCGCTGACTTGTAATGGCGATCACGATCGTTTTCGGTCGAGAAGCCGACGTCTTTGGTCTTGCATTCAGGGTGACGGCACTTGAATGGTTTGGTGTGTTTGCGTTCATGTTTCCTTTGATCAGTCAGTGTGAGTGTCGCACTACAGACAAGGATGAAGATACATACTTTTGATCCGAGAGGTTCTTGGGTAAGAATGTTTTGCAGACGCTACAAGGCGGTAGTGGCTGGCTTGACCGTCTTCTTCTACCATGGTGGGCTATACTATGGTGGCCTACGACTTGGCTGTCGGACATGATCCTTCCCGCAGACGGTCTCGCTACGTCAATAGTTTGGTGGTATCCAGATATTGCAGAGACCTCAGACTGATCATCCCGGTTCATGTCCTGGCGAAAAGATGAGCCTTTCCGAAATGGCGCTTGGGAATAGAAGCCAGAGTCGAATTTCGAGCCAAGATCGCTTTCAACGAGACTGCAGATCTCCTCGTCTTTCAGAGGCTCCGACATCACTCCCGTGTTCCTGGCATAGACATGGTTGTAGTATCCATGAGCCACATTCGTGGAGCGAGGCAGCAGTGGTGGTCGCCATCCTTCTTCCGGGGGTTTGACTAGGCTCTGTACGTCCAACTTGTTCACAGCATCCTGGGTCGGCACCTGTACGAGATCGAGACGCGGTTCAAGCTGAGACCGTTGTGCTGAAGGGACAATATCCTGCGTCAAACCACCAGATAGATTGTATGCCCAAGGCCAGTCCTGCAAGGAGAGTGGAGTTAAGGCCTCGAAAGATGGCTGATCCCATTGTAATTGATACTGCTGCTGTGCGAAATCTATTGTCGTCCCGTGATGCTGCTCGGGCCTACCGTCTCGTGTGAACGGCGGCGATGGAGGCTGGAACTGAATGTGATCGCTCGTCATCTTATCGAACTGTCTGCAGGAACTTCTATGACAGCGTATGTCAGTAAGTGTAGATCAGTTTTCCCAAAATAGTAGGCTGCGAATCGGCAGTGTTGTCGGATCGTGGCATTGCGTATCGCATATCGCACATACACAAACTGCAAACGTGAGGCTACTGACCTTAAGACTCGAGAGATAATGTTTGCTCAGACTGATCAATCAGCGATGCCGCATGAACGTTTGCGTGCGATGGCCAAAAACGTGGAACACGGCTGAGACAGGTGCAAGGATGAACGACTAGAGATACAAGTCGAGGAGTGCAGGAGGACAAGGACATCCAAACGAAGTAAAGGGAGCAGAGGGTAGATCACGCCTCAGAATTGACCGCAGATAGGGCGGCCTACAGTACTCGAAGGGCGGCGAGGCTGTTGAGTCAATCATCCGTGGTGCAACGCAAGAATGTGTGCCATACACCCACCACACTTGACCGCAATGTCGCTGGTCCTGCGGTGGCCACTTCCCCGAGCGATCCGGACCAACTATACGCACCAGAACAAACCACGACTTCGATGAACTATGAAAGGGCGCACCACTTTGAAGCAGCAAACCGAGGCGAAGACACGTTTCCAAGGCGAACACTGGTCCGCCCATGATGTTCATGCAGGCGGCCTCTGCTCCTGGAGGGTCCTCCGGCCAATAAGGTCGATAGTTTCTATGCGGCTATCCGGAGGCCGCCTTCGACGCGTGACAACCGGGCGCATCGATCTTGATGATGACAAGAAGGTACTTCTCGCCCCGCTACTGCGCCTCCAATTTATACCGTGCCGGAATGGCGGTCCCATGTGCGCGGTCATCATTTAAAATCGAGTCGTGGCTTTTCGCGAGATGCAACGGTAGTGTATGGCCGACTTTGCAAGCGGTTGTGGTCGCATGTTGTCAATTGCTGACTTGCAGATAGCATTCTTGCTTGGTCACAAGATATGCAGCGTTCCTTGTGGTGTCGGATATCTGAAACGTTGTTTCGCCATCATCAAGGGTAGATAAGACCGCGTTCCGGCAGGTGCTGTGCATGTACTTCTGGCGCGAGCAATACACAAGCGAAGGAGGCTGAGGCCGCCCGCCGGAGGGTTCGAGAGACGCACGATTGCCAAGGAATGATGACGAGCTCTTCCCTACCAGCGCCCTGCTTGCTTGCACATGTTGTGTGTGGGTTGTTGGCGGTGGTGTCTGACGTTGCATGAGTGTATCGTATCATTTTTTCGTAAAGCCTCCAATCCTTTCTCCACGATATCTCGCCTGACACTGCAAATTGTTTGCTTCAAGATTATGGCCAATCCAAAGTGTGAGGATTGTGGCGCAAATGTTGACGTGACACCTGATGGAACGCACGGCCACTGCGCAACGTGCAACAACGTATGCAGCATGCTGCTCCTGTGTCGACTTGGGCGATAGCTGATCTTATATGCAGATCATCGAAATCGAAAAAGAGCCGAGCAAGGACAAAGCAAAAACATCCGACGAACAGTCGAAGCCTGAGCAAGAGGCGAAGTAGGCAGTAGAGATGCCTGACTGCTTCTTCTTCTATTATGCTCACAGCAAAGATGGATAGAGTGACGCAGTCGCGATTATGTCCATTGACTTGGGAAGGTCGATGTCGAGTCTGTTGTTAATATGCTTCAAAAGCCTGCATATATAATTGTTGCGCATGTATAATCGAACCGTGCACGCTCGCCGTTCGTTTCATGATCGATTAAAACAGGTATCGCTCACCGGTCAGGAACACATACGAATTCACGTCTGCATATGATTACACATCGGGCTATCGTGACTTTCCTTGGTACATTTGTTTCTCACCGGTTGCGCAACTCACTGCCCAGGTCCCACTATGCGAAGTATCACGTAGTGAGATGTCCGCATGGTAGAAACTGCATTCAGCCCGTGATTGGACGTATAGCACTACACAAGCCACCAGACCATTCGAAGAATATGTCAGACACTATTAGCAATCCAGAACATACACTTGCCAGTCCAGAAGCGTTGTGTCGAATGCTGTAGCGGGTTATTTATGTTTTGTAGCTTTGGCATTATACCCTAACCCCAACCCTACCAAATCTGCTTTGCCTTGTCATGTCTCTTTGGACACCATCAATGGGCACGGTGTGCTACCTGTAGCAGCCTGGAGAATTCAATTATTTGGCGACATGGACAGCTATGATACTCATCACTCAGTGGGTTGACCACAGGCACCGACGGAGCAGTCTTCGCCTGTATGTTCATTTGCAATTTCAACGATCATGGGAATCAGTGATACTCCCAAGAACTGTACAGGTGTAGTCTCGACGCTCCCTCCCATTGTAGCACTCAATCCAATGCTACTCCCATATGCTTTGATCCAAGCGCAAACGAATACTCGACATGAAGATGCACCTAGCGTATTGCTAGACAGCACGGATCGACAGGTACAATTACCATCAGCCACCGTCGCCGTCATCCCGTATAAGACGGCCAGGGAGCCGTTGCCCGGTCCCCGCACTTTTAATCGCCGAGTGTTGACAGGACTCAAAGCGAAACGTTAAGGTAACGAAGTGCTCACACCCTCTCACTGACCGTTGTGAAGCTCTCAACGCTGTCACCCAGCACCACCAGCAAAGAATGTAAGCTTCGCCCCCATCGAAGACCTTTCTGTCGCTCCGTGCTGTGACGACTGTGCCTCACCTCTGCCACACCCCTGTCGCCAGTGATATCGGGTTTTGATCAAGCAGCGGTCAAAGCATTTAGCTAACTCTTTGTTCCAGTGATTATTGCCTAGATTCGATCGACCAACAACCATCGACACCGAGCAGTCAGACCGCCTGCGCAAAACGAATTACCCTGCACCCGACATCCGATGCTGCCGCTGCAACACACCTCACTCGTTTCAGCAAGCGCGCTGCACTCCCGTCCCAGATGAGCGCTCTCGCCCGAACCTCAGCTTCGCCAGTCCAACAGCCAGACTCGACAATGGCAACCAAAGAGGCAGAACCAAAGCAAGAGCGCAAGAAATTGTCGACCAAGCTGTTCCGCCTGGATAGCCCAGCGAAGAGCAGCAAGCAGACACTCCCCGTGCCGCGCATCAATGGCGAAGGTGAGCACAATTGCGGAGGGCAGACAAAGAACACACAAGATCGCTTTGTCGCAGCTCCAGACAGCAATGCCAGATTCGGCTATGTAGAATACTAATGGCGGCGCAGGCGCAGAAAACAACTTCCGCATACCGTCGATGGTCTTCGACGACAGCACAGACGCAAACAGCTTGAGTCCGACACCTGACCCAAGCCGATCTTCACCAACGCGTAACATACCTGGTGCCGTACGGCGAGTCAGCGATTCTATCGACGTTCTCGCGAACGGCGACATGCCTCGCGCAGGCACACTCTCACCGACCAACGAGAACCAGTGGTCCTCTGCAGTTGGTCATGCTACGACAAACGGAAAGAGCGGGCGAGTCATTGAGCGACTCATGGCTGAGAACGATCGCTTGAAAAGAGAACTGGAACTGCAAATATTACGGTCACAGGAGCTGGAGCGCAACCTGGAGACTATGAGGCCGCAAATTGAAGGATTGAGGACCGAGAACGACAATTTGAAGCACGCTAATAGTGTGGACGGGACTCTTCTGTCACGGCGAGACCGCAAGATCGAGACATTGAAGGCTGAGGTTGCCTCAGAGCGAAGCAGGCGGGAAGCGTCGGATCAACTGGCAAGACGATTGGAGCGACAGAACGAAGAATCACAAGACACCGCAAAAAGAGATGTCCAGCTGGCTCATGAGGAAGCCAAACATGCGACCACGCACGCCAACATATTGGAGCAAAGCCATCGCCAATTGGCCTCCGAGTATCGCCAGCGAGCCGAGCGATGGCAGAAAGATATTGCTGTCCTGAAAGCGCAGCGCCAATCACACGACGAGAAGCTCTCTCGCTATGTCGTAGTCAGCGATCAGATGCGCTCCGAGACGGATCACTTGAGGAAGATGCATGCTGAAATGACGGAACAGTGGGACGAGTACACAAAGGCGAACGAGGAATGGAAGGCAGCACTAGAAGATACTGCTAATTTCGAGAACGGCAAGATGAGAAAGCTGAGTGAGGACATGGAGACCATCACGAACAAGATGAAGTGGGTGATGGGTCTTGAGAAGTCAAGAGCGAACAACGCCTGAAGCGGTTGAGTAGAGGTGGTTTCTTAGTTTCTTCTTTCTTTCGTTGTACGGCATATTGGAAACGGCGTTCTGGGCGGAGTACGGCAGATTGGGCATTTTGACTGTCATTGTCATTAGACCGGTGAAGGGCAGATGTACAGGCTTATCATCGTAACGAGCGCGATGGTAAATACGTACAGAATTCGATAAGACAATTGACTGAGGCTACTTATGCCTATATTGACTCTCGGTAGCAGAACGATGGTGCTGTGCTGTCACGTGCTTGCCGTGGCGTAGACACGTCCGCGCCCATCGCACCTTCCTTCTGACCACTTTTCCTTCCTCAGGTCTCCACGGCTTTGTTTGGAGCTCGCGTCCGCACGACACAACCAAAACAAATCTCATTGATTACCCATTATCGCCGACTTCTCACATGCCATCACTATGGCGCACAATTTGCCAACGCACACCACCGCTCATTACCTGCACGCTACCCTAGAGCGATTTGACCATGCCGCCGTTCAAGAGGTCATTCGGCGCTTCGAGGGAGCCGCTACCTCCCTCAATACCGAGCCGGGACCTTACTCGCTAAAGTACGACGACAGGGACCACGTCTTCTCGCTGATTTGCCAGAGCCATGTTGGAGTCGCACTGAATGAGAAGCTGGGACACATCATCCGAGATTATGTCGCGAGCGGAGCCACGACTGTGGCAAGGTTCGCCGAGTGCGACACCGAAGACCTGTTCTGCGATGACGAAGAACTCGAAGAAGAGGTTTCGCCGCCGCTCTTCGAAACAGCAGTGTCGGAAACACACGTGGCCAACTTCGAGGGGATCAACCCTTTGGGCAAAGCCAAGGCGTTCCGCGTACAAGATCTGCCACACGCCTTGTGGATCCGAGTCAAAAATCGTCATGAGTACTTTGCCAATGCGATCACCTTCCGTCGTGTTTGCTGGGACCAATCATCCGAGAAGCATTTATTCGATGCCAGCGTTGGCCAAAAGCTTCCAGAACTAGACAGAGAGGAGAGAAATGACTTTACGACGCTTCTTGAGATTCTTGCATTCTCCGAGTTCACCGCCAAAGTCACGATCCCGGAGCCTTGTGACCCGGAACCTGGATTCAGGCGATCCGAGTTCGTCGGCGAAATTCCCACAGTAAGCCAATGGCTTGAGGGCACGGGAAACACAAGACAAATTGACCCTGAAGATGAGCCAGAGATGCATGGGGATGCACAAAGATTTGCCAGTGGACCACCACTTCAGTTGAGTACTCTCGGCAGAGTGCGCAAGCCATTGGGCATGACTCTTTCCGACCTGAGGGAATCTGAGACGGCAGCGCAGCCAGAGATATCTGAGCAACAGATCAATAATAGCTTCGCAGCTCTCATGAGGTCGGGTGCCGATGATGACTCGGACACAGAATCCAGTGAGACATCCATAGACGAGGCAAGCATCATCGAGAGCATCAAACCAGGAACCATAGCGGAGCTAGTGGGAGCAGCATCGGATGTATCTGTTGCAGAGGAGCTGACACAGCCGAGTGATTGGTCGGCGATAGACAACGGAACTGATGCAGCACTTGTTCGAACAACTTCTGGACGCGGGAGAACCAGAGGTGTGCTTGCAGCTGGGCAAAAACCTATCCAACCTGAGGATAATTTCCCGAAGTACGACAAATCCTACGCCAACGTAGATGGCGTTGGTCTGTGTGGAGATGCTGTCAATCAAGTCAACTGGGAGAACGAGAACGCAACAGAGTTGTGGGCGCGTCGAAACAGCTCCGCTCCGCGAACATACGAAGCATTGGCGTTGAGTAGAGCCGAATCAGTGTCTGCATTCAGGCAAGCTGGAACACACCTGCGATCAAAACCCATAACGAGCATCACTCCCATGAGCTATGCAGAAACTCCGCTTGGAGGAGACGAGCCATGGGCAAACAACGTCGTAGCCCCAACAATCACGGTGCCAACAGGTACCCTCATCAATACAAATGAAAGCGTCACTGGTTATGGTCAATCGAAGGCACCATTGTTTCCGCCTGGACTGTTCCCGCCGCTGGGCTCGAGTGGAAAGCAGTCAAGCAAAGAGACCAAAGCATCGGCCATACGAATGAGCAACTCCAGAAACGAGGCGAGTGCCAGAGCCAGTACCATACAGCCACAAGCTACGCAGCCGACTTTGCATCCCGGCTCAACATGCGAAGAAGAGGAGGAACTCCTGATGAGGTTTGATGATGAAGATCTCCCTCCCGTCGAACGTATACAGCCTCAACAGGAAGCCAGTCCGCCGCGCCTCTACCATACAATGCGACAGCAAGCGTCAAGGAACAAACAGCAAAAGAAGAAGAAGAAGCCTAGAGCAGACGTCACCAAGGCTGGAACTCCGCTACAGGCAAGGTTGGAACTGCCCTCGCCGCCTCCAGCTCAAAAGCCGCCGAGAGAGACCAAATCAGGGGAAACCCAGAAGCAGAGGCATGACGCGAAGAATGTACAGCCTGCTGAGCCAGCGTCACTCATTCATCTCCAGAAAGCCATCTCCAGACTCCTGGAGTCGTCATCCTATGGCCACGGTGCTGGGAAAGCAGAAGTCGTGGTCCAATTTGGTCTCGTCCTGATGACCAATGCTGAGAAACTGGTTGCGAACAAAGCCTTACGCTGTGCAGAATTGCAGGATACGCTTGACAAGCTCCCGACTCAGCGCACAACCTTTCTAACTGCTCTGGGTCGGAAAAATAAAGATGGTGTGTATCTCCTGCGACTGCCCACGACGCTCCCAGGAAGCGAATCGCCCCATGCTGGCAGCTCACAATTGGTCAACGCATGGTTAGATTGCGGAAGTTACGGCATCGTTGACAGAAGATTGTATGAGATCACGATCGTTGCACCTGGTGGCTGTGAATGGATGTTAGTCTTCGACCAGGAATCTCCGGAAGACGTCCAGATTACTCTTGCCGACATTCAGCAGCATTGCGTCTACGTTCATTACCCTTTACGTGTCTGGGATGCTCGGCTCCGACTCTTGTCTGCAGCCAGCCCGGAGCCTGAGAGCGCTTTGAAAAGCAAGATCGTGACCTTCCTCAACACCCTCAATACCCCCAAGGCAAGCGATGATGAGCGGCCGTTCTTCGAGGCGACAGTACCTGACGCTGCATTCCGAGTGGTAAATGTTACCGCAAAGCGCGTGTTGACCACAAAACTGCGATCGGGAATCTGGAAAGTGACGCAAGCTTGTGACCTCCACATGAGGTCGAGCCGTGGGAGTGTAACGGCATACGCCAAACTCGGGGAGATCATGGAGGAAGAAGGTCGGATATGGTGGGAAGCTGCTTTGCAGTATGATAGTCGCGAGGACTTCGGAACCACCATAAACGAGGTTATGGAACGCCTGGATGATGTCGGCTTTGAGCCGGAACCGAAAAAGGCGAGCAAAGCGAAGGTAAGCGACTACGTTGCTTTCTGGTGAGTGGTGGTCTTGTTGTGGTGGTCATTTTGACCCTCACCTGGCCTCACTCATCAGGACATCGGCACACTCCAAGAGATTTGTTGCTAAACGCAAGCGCTCTGCAACCTAGATAGCATTGCCTGGCCATACTCAACACCATCATGACCGGCACCAGGACACCGGTAGCTCTGATCCTTGTTTCTACACGCAAAGGTCGTTTTGCTCACACTAGAACAAGTGTGAGCGCAGATGCAACGAAAGAGCGAGGAGAGGTGACTAGCTGGAGTGATGTAGAAGACAATTGAATACGACACTCTCAATCATATCTTGTTGACGACCGAAGCAAATATGCCGCGATGCTTCAGTGGCATATACTTCATTACATGATCTAAATGCACCTCTGTATAGTTCTTGCATATTCAAATGCGTACAGCTCTAGCCACTTCATTAACCGCACCACAGAGGCACGCTTAGTCATTCGTGAATCTGGACTTGATAGCGACTACCTTACCATGCTAGGTGCTAAAACACTGACTGATTTCTAAGGGTTCCCCGGAGGTAAGCATGCTCGTGGGTGAGTGTATCATCGTCCCAGAAGCGATGGTACTCGCGCAATAACCATCAGAGAAAAGCACAGCTCTAAACGTCATCTCGTTGGCAAGAGTGAGCCTATCGTCGTTTTAGGCACGAAGAGACTAGTGCATTTGAACGCGTAAGATATATTCCGTTTGAGAAGGATCTCAGTAGTAGGAGTCCTAGACGGACTGGAATCTATAACTGTCGAGACTACCTTAGTAGCTTCCTATGCAATGAGACAGCTGTACGTAGACTCACGCGCGGCAACTGTATGCAGCCCAAGGTATTCCAAACCTCTCATAATGTACAAAGCCCAATCCATTTTTCCCGCATCTTAACAATACACAGGGCTCTCTCCCAAAGCTTCAACCGCTCTTCACAATTCTAACCCATCGCCCTCAAGAAGTTGTCCTCCTTGATGGCCTTCCTCCTCTTGTCCCTCATGGCCTTGGTCAACCCGCTCCTTGCCTCTCCAGCCTGCTTCGCTCCCTCTACACTGCCGTCTCCACCAGGGAGATCCACACTCTGCTCGTAGAGAGGCACCTTGGGCACGAGCGCATCCGGATTTTGGAGCGCACGCTTGCGCAGGGCTTTGGCGGCGCGTTGACGCTGCTTCTTTGATTTCGCTGTTCGTCGATAGTCAGTAAAGTAGTCTTCAGAAGAAACATCTTGCCTCGAGAACAGAGTTCTGAGAGTAGAGCAGAATAGGAAACCCCGCTACACTTCCCCAGCAATAAGACTCAGCAGACAGAAAGAACAAAAATTTGGACATACCATAAAGATCCCCCTCGTCAACCACCACACCCGCCTGATCCGCACTCGTCTTATCCAGCACCCTCCACAGCCACGCCGGGTACTCCTCGTCCGCCATCGCAACAGGATCCTGCTTGTCCTTGTAGAAGTTCAAGCCCTTGAGCACCGTGCCCGCGGGCACCGAGCTCTGCACTTTCGGCGCCGAAGCTTTGGCTGAGGGAGCTGGCGCGGCGGCGGGTGTGAGAGGCGTGCTGAAGGGCTGTGCGACGCCCGGTTTTGAAGTCGCGGCGGGAGCGCCGGAGGGCGAGCGAGGAGTCGCTGTGGTGGAGGTTTCGGCTGTGATGGGTGTGGAGAGGCGAGAGGGGGTTGTGGTGAAGGCGCGGGCGAAGGCGGGCGTGCGCCGTGAGAGGCAGCGGGTGCAGATCATGGTTGTGGATTTGTTGGTGGTGTGTTGTTGTGTGTATGTATGTATGGCGGGTGCCAATGGCTTGCTTGCTTGCTCCTATGGAAGTTCGCGATGTTGAAAGTCCCAAAGCGGAAGGGCGCTCGGAGGAGAGGGTTCGGAGATGTCGTCTGGGCACGTGATGGATTAATCTCACTTCGCAACCGACTTTACACGACGATATCAATAGAGGTGCTACAAGACGAAAGTTGAACGTGTGAAATTGACATGTCTACGGTGTCATTCTTACAGCGACCTAGATTAATCAGAGAGGCCGTAACGAGCGCGCGCTATCTGCACTGTGCCTCGCTCTGCACAGCCTAACAAAGTATGAGACAATTGAAAGAATGATGAATCTTTAAAGTCAATACCAGAAGTAAAGCAGATAAGAAGAGTAAAAAATCGAATCCATTGTCCAGAACCGGGGTATAAGCGAGCGAGTACACACACCCTGGCCAGCCTGCCACTGCCACTCGGGTTATTTTCATCTCGTCTCGTGTCTTTGCATCCCACCAGCGCCAGGTTGAATCCCCAAAAGATTAAAAGAAAAAAACACACTTCCGTACTCCCAAGTCTAACAACCTCCCAAGATCAGATGCGCTGCGTCATTCTTCGACTTTCATACACATCGTGCGATTTGTGTTTTTTTTTTTTAAGGTTTTTTAAGGTTTGTTTTGTTGTTGTCAGCAGAGGACTCATCCTCCACCGACCTCTGTACTCCGTTTGTACACTTATCATCCAAATTGGGATGACGTTGCAGCAACAAGGCCAGAGGAATCGATTTGACCATGTCAGGTGGAAGATCCCATCCAGAGTGAGACTGGGTGCAAGACAATCTTGGCTAACCTTCCTCTTCGACATCGTCTTCTTCTTCGTCGTCATCGCTCTTGCTCTTCTTGCTAGAAGAACTGTCTTTGCTCTTCTTCTTTCCGTTGGGCGTGCCGTTTTCGACCGTGTTGCTCATGTCTCCGGGAAGACCGCCTGCTTTGCCTTCCATGGCCGCCACCTCGTCTGCTGTCAAGAACCGACCACCAGGGCCGCGTGGCCTGCGCATAGCATGGTTGTGTCTTGACTCGTGCAGATATGGCTTACGTCCCTTCGAGGTCAAACGCAAAGCTTCCTCTAGCTTTTGACGAGCCATTCTGCGCTTGAGGATACGATGGAACTGCTTGGCGTTGACATAAAGTGGCGACTCTTCTGCACTCCCGGCAGCAGGGACGACCTCAGGCGATTGTTGAGGCTGTGGCGGAGGCGGCGGAGGCTGCTGCTGCGATGGCTGTGTAGGCGGACGGATAGGCGCGTTCATAGCGTGCTGAGCTTGCTGTGAAGGCAGAGCCGGGCTCGGGACTGTATGTGACATGCGCCTTTGAGCTTGCTGCTGCATCTGCTGTGGAATGTTGTTTGACATTGACTGTGCTGTGGGCATGCTCATCTGGCCAGAGAGACTTCCAGGAACCTGCATAGGGTTCTGCTGGCGAGGTGACTGAGGGCTCGGTCTCTGCAATCCGGAACCATCGGTCTTGATTTGAGGCGAAGTCTGCGGTAACGAGTTTTGCATAGGGTTCTCGGGCATGGTATACGTAGGAGGATACCCGGATGCAGCAGCTGTCGCCGCCATGGCCGCAGCGTGTGATGAATTGACGTTGACGCCGTATGGCTGTTGCATAGCGTAGGCGGCTGGATTGGGATAGGCCATCTGGCCCATCATTTGCGACTGAGCCATCTGACCTGGCTGTTGATGTTGCTGATAATGCTGCGGTTGTTGCTGTGTTTGCAAGACGGGGCTTGCGTGAGTTTGCTGAGGTTGGTGTTGGGGTTGAGGGTATTGCGCGGGTTGTTGGTAGTGCTGTGCGTAGTCCATGATGGCGAATGGCAGCTGCGAGATGTGGATCGCGCGTGGGCCGTGAAGAACGTTGATGTGGGCTTCGGAATACGGTTAGGGTGAATCTTCACGCGATGCTCGAGTAGATGACACGCGACGATGACTTGTCAGTCGCGGCCCAATGTGAGGCGTGCGGTCGCGACCTGCAGACCACTGGGACGCGTTACGTCGAGGCGTCGGCTATAGCGAGACAAAAACAGAGATAGCACAGGGCTCTGACCGGCAGGGATAGGTCGGCGAGGCGGTGCAGTGCAGACGAAGTTTGGTTGACAGGCTGGGTACGCAAGATCGGGAAGGCAACAAGGCGTGCCAGTCACAACGTCGAGGCAAAGAATAGGCAGCGGGATCTAAGGACGGGCGTGGGTTAGCGATGCTGAAACATGACAAGATACATAGTAATTGGGCGCTGGGAAGGATTGCAGCAGGGGAGTAGTCAACCGCAGCTGCAGCGCCAGCGCAACGCCGCCAATGGACACGAGACGGGACAGCACATCAGCCGCGGTAGTGGTGACGCGCCGGCAAAGGTTGAGCGCGCGGCAGGACGAGGTTCAGCACAGCGAAGTACAGCGCACAGCACCGCAGCACATGTCGGCGGCGCAACGAGGCTAGCAGACGCGCTCCGATCAACAGCGCTGCAGCAGCAGGATGTTGGTGAGCCGAGGAGGTGGAGCAGAGGCGTGCTGCAGGCTGCCGTTGGAAGCGTGGCGGCGGACGGGCAGCAGCTCGTGCACGCCGAAAAGTGCGCAGAGATAGCGCAAGCTGTACAGCAGTACGTGCCCAGGCGCAAAGCTGTTGCTGCTCGCTGCGCCGGCGTAGTCGAAGTTGCATGAGAGTCGCATGCGAGGTGGCGAAGGCACGGAAGAAGAGAGAGAGCTAGCTTACCTGGCTGCGCAGTGGGCTGTGTCGCGCGCGTGCGCGGTTTAATCTATATGGATACTGCGGTGGAGGTGTAGTTGATGATTGATGATGTCCTAAGTCGCGGTCAGTAGGAGTTGGAGCGACACGATTTACACGCCCTGGAGCGACTGCGACTGCGATCGCGCGTGGGCGGCGGCGATGCGACGGCCATGCGCGCTGCCATCGTACGCGCTGGCGGATGTGGTGGCGGCGAGGGCGCACGTCATGGCGATTCTCGTCTTGACAGACTGGAGTCTCGCGCGCAGTAGTGTAGTAGTTTACAGGCACTGCTGGCGCGTAGACGAGGCCTCTTGCGCAGGCACGGCAGGATGGCAGCGTCGCAGGATGGACTGGTCACGTTACAGGTGGTGGTGTGCGGTGGTGATTGAACATACCTCTCTCTCGTTGGCTGGCTGGACACCTGCTCTCATTCGCGAACGGTCTTTTGAGACACGCGACGCGCTGTTTGCTGGCTGGCCGAGTGGGTGAGTGGGCGGCGGTGGGTGTGGTCTGCGGAGCCGGTCGTGCTGCTGCGATTGGCCGTGGTGCTGGTGTGTGCTGGGTGCTGCTGGATGGAAGGAACGAATCAAGTCGAGCAGTGGCAGCGTCCAATAATGATGAGAGGGCGGGAAGGGACGGATATTTGAGCTTGGATGTCGGAAGGAGCGCACGTCACTGCCTCTGCCTTGGCGCGAAGGGAGCGAGCTGTGGGACGGAAGAAGCTGAAGCTGAAGCACGTGGGGCTGAGTGGGAGCGTCGAAGTTGGGGTGAGAGGAGAGCGAGGGAGGGACAGAGAGAGCGAGCTTGACCGAGAGAGCGGCGCGCGTGGGGACCTTGGACGAGTCGACGAGATGGAGATTGCAGAAAGGCAATCAAAATAATGATGGCCTCCTAGAGAGCTCGTCGGAGCAGCAACAGGTAGGTAATCAATTACTCGTAGTAGTGCCAGCAGCAGTCTGCATCAATAATAACAAGGTGACCGCGCGGCGAGAAAGCAAGAAGACGCAGCTGTTGGTCATTAATATCGTCCTGTCCACACTCTATCATTTATGTACTGTTGATTATCCATCTATTATACACCAACACCTTGCTGCTACATCTGTTGTGCGTTGCCGCAAAGGAGTCGACTCTCCATCGATCGACTCCCCTCGGTGCCACCACCGCCTGCCTGCCTGCCTGCCTTCTTGCCATCGTCCAAATGTAACCTCTTCTTCTTCCGCCCTGCCGCCCTCACCGCCGCCTTCCCAGATGCAGCATCACGTCCGGCGCTTCGTGCCGATACCGAAATGCGGAAGGATCAGGGCCATCTGCCTGTGATGAACCCTCGACCGCGCCTCGCCCTGTCATTTGCTCACCGCCGCAGATTGCTTCTCTTATTCCGACTTCTGTATCACGCTCTTGTAGGACTGCCAAACTGGCCAGACTGCGCCCGTGTCACACACTGCCCATGCCAATGCCCATCCCGGTCCAACGTCAGACGGGCAAGACGGGGCTATCGTCGCAGATCCTCCGCTTCACCACCCTCTTCTCCTTGCGCGCTGCCCTCTCTCCACGAACTCCAGGTACCGGCACTGCACTTGCAGGCCACGCGAACTACCCGTGGACAAGCCTCGTTCGTGCTCGACAATGTCATCCCCTGCCGCAGTCTTACCCACTCAGATTCCCTTCCGATAGCCTCAATCCCGTATTCCTGTGCCACCACCCAGCCTGCACCTGCGACGTGCCAGCCATGTGCTCTGACGCAACATGAAGCGCGTGGAAGCCATTCGCTTTTGTGCTACAGTGGCCTGCGTGCGATCGGCACAGCTTTGCGCCTTTTTATCGTCTCCTTCTACGCAATCCTTCCGGGAAAGACAGACAGAGCAATGTCTGGTTGCGCGAAACACTTCTCTGATCGGCAGTCTCGCAATGCTGAGCCGAAATCTTCAATTGTACTCTTTCCTCGTGTCGGTGCCGACGCATGTGGTTGTTGATCGTTGTCGCCGCCCACGTGCGGTCGCGAGATAATGTTGCATATTCTGCTGATCTAGAACAAATATGGGTTGAGATACCGTCCGAGAGAGAACTGCCGCTCCAGAAGATGCTGGCCGATTTGTCGGACGCGTTGCTCTGCTTTCTGTGCATTGCAGCCGTTTTGCCATGCGACTGATGCAACGCTACACAATGACCTCTTTGACGAGCGATGAACGAAGTGCCGTGCAGGGATACTGATCTCGTGGTATTTGCTGATGGAGACGAGCCTGGGTGAAGCTTTCACTTCGCAATAGGTAGAGACGCGGCAGCGTGTCACATGATTGCCACCTTATGCAAAGAAAGTTGTTCAAATCGTTTCGTAAGTATCTCTGTGCTGTGGTTCTTTGCCTTCGAGTCAGCTCAATACTGTGGACAGGGTTTGTGATGATCAAGATAGGTCATTGTTTCTGCAAATGCTGGAGCGTTTACTTACACTTCAAGCTCGTGCTATTAATTCCACCTTCAAAACAACAAAACGCCCCTGACTAGCGCTCACAAAACAACATAAAGACAACTCTCCTCTGCACATCCAAGAACATTCTCTCACATCACAACGAACTGCGCCCATCGCAATGCCCACATGCAACAAGATCTCCTGCGCCATCATCCTCCCACCAACCGACACGCCTCTCCCCGAATACCACCGCCGATATCTCGACTCGAGCGTATCCGTCTACATCCCAGTCCCCGACATCCCCATCCTCCACGCCGCGCCCTTTTTCAACATCCAGCTATGGACCGACGGCTACATCGCGCCCGGCCTCGCCATGTTTGTTTACATCGACGGCCGCTACCAGTGCAACCGTAGCAAGCGTATGCCTCCGCCTGGCTCGGCGAAAAGTAGCGGGATCGAAATGCGAGTCAGGCAAAAGGAGGAGAAGATTGCGGGCGGTGGGGGCGAGTTTGTGGGTAGAGAGTGGAGGTGGGTTCAGTTGGACGTTGGTATGTTGTGATTTCATTTTCTGTATCTGATAGGGTGAGTGCTGACGCGGTGATTGTTGCAGAACAAGCGGATGGAGCCAGATACTCGGACGTCGACACGCAGCACATCGGCAAGATTGAGGTTGTGGTCCTCAGATGCGACTATGATGACTTACCGACTGTGGAGCCTCGAGCTCGAGATGCTCTGCTTGCTGCTCCTGTGGCGAAAACGTCTGTGAGAGCGCCCTCGGGCAGAGCGCTTTCTGGCAAAGCACCTTCTGGCGAAGCGCCCTCGGAAAAAGCACCTTCAAGCAAAGTGCCTTCAGGCAAAGTACTCTCAGCAAAACCCCCTTCCGCTGGAAGTGCCGGCTTGGGAGGACTATATGGAGCTTTCGACGGAGCATGCGACCTCGATTTGGACCATCCTAGTGGCTACGACTCATCGAGCGCTCCGCATGTTCAATATGCCGACAGCGAATGTAGCGCCGATGATGAGAGAGACGACTTCTCCGTGCTCTACTCTCGCGACAACAATGTCACTCCGAGCCGAGACCTCGCGTCTTTGGACCAACCAGCCGATGAGAGCTTCATGCCGCCATTCGGTCTTGATGGGCATGACTACGACTACCCAAGAATGCCCCTTGATCAGTACGGCCAACCTGCTGAACCGAGAGTGCCATACTACCACACTTCTGGTAGACAGAGGCTGAGACAGACATACGCAGACAGTCTAGCGCTTGATGAACCTCTACCACTACGGACCTCGCCTCAGACTCCACGTCAAGGCATTCGTCGTGTCGAATTTGACCCACGTGCCCAGCATTTTCCAGAGCCGACAAGTTATCGCTCGACTCTGATTGACCAGCCATCATACCCTGTCTCGCCCATTGGTTTTCCATACCACAATGAGAGGTACTTGTCTAGGCGGAGCCCGAGCCCGCCACAGCGCCGCCGTCGAAGCCATTCACGTGGCCGCCGGCGTGAGCATTCTGCCAGGCTCGTCGAGGAAGTCGTGGATTTCGTGGAAGAGCCGCCAGACGTTGACCCTGACTTTCAACTCTTCCATATCTTTCGGATGCCTGAGAAGTTTGAAGCGCTGCTGGGCTTCGACCGCAGATTCATTGCAGATGCTGTGCCGCATATATCCCAACTACAGAAGATCCCCGTCACGGAGCTAGGCCTCGAAGATTTGGAGGCATTGAAGAGGAACCTCGAAGCGTGCCTCGTTCGTGGCCATTTCCCGAATGGCGATGTGATCAGGTTCCCGGTCCGGCCGCACGATCGCGAGAGAAGACTCGCGAGACATGAAGCGTCTGCGAGACGGGCTGCTGATGATCGTGGGCGTCGTGGGCCGCATACTGCGTGGAACCATGCTACCGAGGACCCCACTCGGGGCGATGAGTTCGCTGGAGGCGCCGCGAAACATGGCGACAGGAAAAGCAAGCACAAGCGCGGTCGTAAGCACAAGCGAGACAAGAAGGCTGATAAAGATGGCAAACACAAGCATGGCGACAAACAAAAGCGCGAAGAAAAACATACGTCTGAAGAGAAAGATCAAACCAACGACTGGAACAAGTCCGAAGACAGACACAAGTCGGAGGAGGACCACAAGCATGACAAACAGCACAAGCACAAGCACAGTAAGAAGCACAAGCACGACAAGAAGGGAAAGCAAGACGACAAGAAGCACAAGAAAAAGGACAAGCATGGGCTCAAAGATAAGGACAAGGACAAGCATAAGGACGACAAATCCAGAGGCAGTAGAAGCTCGTCACCCAGCATTGAATTCTTCTCCGTTGGCGGATGGAGCCAACAGGGAAGCGTGAAGAGGCAAAGCGATAGCCAAAATCAATCCAGGGGTTCTAAGCGCTCGAGCAGCACGAGCTCTTCAGGCAGTTCAAGTTCTTCACGCAGCTCAGGATCTTCGAGTAGTTCGAGCTCCTCACAGAAGTCAAACACGTCGAACCAAGGGAATAGCGGAGAGTGGGACACCCCTGAGCGAAGTGGTCAGCCCGGCGGATGGGATGATAATAAAGGCAACCAGAACAACCAAGGTGGCGACATATGGCCAGGTGGCAACAATAACCAGGTAAGCACTCAAGACACGGGTACTGCTCAGCAGAACGTGCCCCGGGATGCGCCTCCTAACACAGACCAGCAGAACATTCCTCAGGACGCAGCTCATAACACAGGTGACGGCGCCGCTCCCGGCCAACCCCAAAGCCACGCGCCATCGTCATACCGCAGCGCGTCGTCGAGATCTACAAACCCTCACGCCTACGTCCAGTCATACTTCCAGACGTGGCGTGGCAATGGAAAAACTCCCGCAGCAAAGCCTCTAACTCGTCAGCCGCGCGAGCCGTATGTCTACGGCCCTGCTCCTACTCCGCACCTGCCCGCCGACCGGGTTGGCAACCGCTCCCACGGTGTACGTGCAGGCAGAGGCGCGGACTACTCGCACAAGGTGTACCACCCAAAGTACCTGGACACAGTCGAAGATCCATACGCAGTGTTCGTCTTCAACTATCGAAGCGCCGAAGAGCTGGAGCACATGTTCCGCCACGACGTCAAAGGAGATCTGGCATTTATTGCTGAAGAAGTGGGCCGGGGCGTTCTCATGAATCTGCCCAGGGAGAAGCTGGTGGAGGAATTGTTGAAAGCTCAAGCGAAGGCGCCGGGCGGCGGCGGAGACGGCGGCGGTTCAAGACATGGTGACGATGGAGCACCGATGCCAGAGAGAGCAAGAAGCAACAAAGCTCCGTCACGCGCTCCGTCACAGGCTCAAAGAAGCGTAAGCCCGTGGGCAACCCAAGCGGCCCAGCCGACGGCGGGTCAAGATAGTGGTGGTTTCCAAGCCGATGTAGGCAATGGAAATGCCAAAGGTGGCAAGGCGCCCCCTGCCAGCACCGGTTGGGCCTTTGGCGGTCAAGGCACTACAGGAGGGGGTGGTGGGTTCGTTGCTGACGATGGCAAGAACAATGTGAACTGGTAAAAGCCATGCCTTTGGGAATTCTGGAGCCAGGGTCATCAAGTCTAGACCAGGTGCTCCGCAGCAAAGGCCAGGAACAGCCTATCCAGGGATGTCTTTGTACGTATAAATTCTTGTGACAAACTCATACCGCCACTACGAAAAAACAAATTTGCAGACCGGATCGCTATCTTCTATTTCTATCCAGAGTACCCATGGGACTGACAATGAACTTTCGATCCAAAGGCGAATCACTTTCATCCGGACTCACTTCTTCGCCTTGCTTCTTGCCCTCCGCGCTAACGCCCTGCGGAGTCTGACCTCGCCCGATCGTCGCTGCTACACCTCCGTCTTCAAGCTCGGCAGCTCGGCTGTTGTCGTAATTATTCCAGGACATCAAGTGCAGCTGCTGCTGTCGTCTACGCGCTTCCTCCATCCTGCCGTCGTGGCTCGGCAGGATTGCCTCTGTCCGCGGAACGCCTGGATTCCCATTGAAGTACGAACCTCCAGTCCGTTGCGTTGCGTTAGCATCAGGCGTGGGTATCGGTGCTGGTGAGGACGTGTCTGCCAGCTCGGAAATGTGCTCGTGGAACCTTGGAGAGCGAGGCTTGTTGTGCGGGACGGGCGTGCTGTCTAGCATCTGGATCGTTTCCGGGGATGAGCGAGATGGAGGCTGATAGGTCGTCGCTGGCAGGAAGTATGGCGTTTCGGGAGGGGACTTTGTGTCGTTTGGTGGGTGGTATGGCGTTTTAGGGGTCTCCGGGTAAGGCGGTTTGGGAGGAGCCATCACACTTATAACGCCGCCTTTGGTGCTTGCCGGACTGGTTGTGTTCGAATGCGTTGCGTAGTCTCTGGCAATACTGCCGTGATCCGTTCGATATCCTGCATTTGACCAACATCGTCAGAGCCAGTTCCCTTCGTCATGTGGCCGGTACGTTGAGCGCTGCCTTGTATGTTGATACTGTTGCGGCTGCTGCGACATCGGCACACTGGAGTACTGAGGGCTATACGTACCTCCAAATGGCGCGAAGGTGCCAGTACCGGTGTCGCCTGTAGGGTGATGATGCAAAGGCAGCGACTGGTCGTCGTCGCCGCGCCGTCCGGGTTCTATGGCCCCGCCGAAGACGTGCGTGAGCGTGGCTCGCTTGCTCTCGATATCCTTTCTGCGGCGGCGAGCGAGGAAGGCGATCAGGAAGACTATCAGGCCGAAGACTGCGATGCCGCCCACCACGCCTCCGGCTATGGCGCCCTTGTTGGGCTGACTCGTCGATGGAGCTGGTGTTGCTGATGCGCTTGGTCGTGGTGCAGATGCGTTGGGGTTGATCTTTGCGCAGGAGACGTAGTTGTTGCCGGACTTTGCCACGTAGGTATCGTTTGACATCTTTGCCTTCAAATAGCAGGTGCCGCCGTCAAGTCCGACGTACGTGAACCCGGCACAGTCGCCGGAGGTGGAGCATGTCGAAAAGCATTGCGCGTAGCCTCCTATCGAGACTTGCACGTTGTCGTACGATGGAGATGAATTGTCGCTGTTGCAACGAACGACGTATGCGATGTTGTTATTGTCGCTGTATGTCGTTCCATTGCCCCTGGGGCATGACGGTGCCGATGCTACATCCTCTGTGGCGCGAATGGCAGTGGCGCTTAAAGAAGCTTCTACAGGTTTCCCGGAAGCAGTCGTCACCACAGACTTGACCTGGCGAGTTTCGCTCTGGATGTGACTGTTTTCTGCGGTGGTAGTCGCATTGGCGGAGCTGGTCAAGAGATTGGTGATCTGGTCGCTCAAGGAGCTCGGCGCAGGTTGCGAATCATGCGATGATGTGCCCTTCGAACTCGTGACGACTGTAGAATCATTGCCTTCTGGGCAGACAACATTTGGATCACATGCATTCTTCGAGCAGCATCCTCGGAAGCCGGTCGTATTACAAACGTAGTAATCCTGACCTTGGGGACACTCTCCAACTGCTGCCTCTTTTCTGTACGCTAGTGATCTCGAAGAGCCTCTAAATGGCACGCCGGTACTTTTGCTGAAACGTCTTGCGGTTTTGCTGAGCTGGTTGCTGCCCAGTTCTTCGACAATGGAGGAGACGTCTGGCGAAGTCGACGCCGCTGCGACTTCGGACGATAGTCGGTTTCCGATGAAAGGCATACTCGGTGGGCAAGAGAGCTATGAGTAGTGCTTGTCAAAGAGAACGTCAGATATATTCAAGGGTAAAACGGTGGGTGAAGCCATAGTCGCTGATATCCTGCTTCAAGCCGCATGTGGAAGGCTTCGAGAGAACAAAGGATCAAAGACATTCTGAAAGCGACCGACACTTTGCATGCCGGAGAGCTCACATCCTAATGCCGATTGTACAACCGAACGACTGAGGAGACCTAAACAGTCATTGCCCACGATGAGAAGCATGTTGTCCAGATAGCCTTCGCTGCTCATTTCGTCGCATGCTGTGCTGTGTTTACTTCTGTGCGGTCGCTACGGACCACGGTCTGATCAGAAGAGTGACGAACAGAAAAAGCCGTGGCGCATGGGGCACTGGAATGCATGGCGCCACGTCTGCGGTATGCAGAACGTGCGAAAACGGAAACTTGGGGCGGTACCCCTGTGCAACATGACATGAAAGCCATTGTCTGCAATTGATTACCTGAGGCGAGTTTGTGCCCTTGATCCAGACCGGATGCTCAAACGGCAGCATCTGGTGGATTCGACCTTGTCTTCTTAACGCAGGGTATCTGTCCAATTCTAGGCGAAAAACAAATCAACGTGAGGATTTCAGTTTCGTCATCGAAACCGGGTAGTATTAACAGTGTTGTCTATGTCTATATGCGTGTCGTAGGATATCATTCATGGAGTTCATGGGTGAGTCGTAAGCCTAGGCCCATTTGCCTAGGAAGCTCATCAACACCAGACCAGCCACAAGACTCACAAAGCAGATGCCCGCCTTGAGAGGTCCAGCGTGCGCGAGCGGTCCATGGAACCATTCCACGAACCACATCTCGGCCAAACCGACCCACAAGAGGATACCAGCGCTGAACGCGTTGAGAGTGCCGATAGCGATGAGCGTCGAGGGATCGTTGCCGTTGAAAGATGAAAGAACGCCGATGCCGATAGCCATGCCAATGGGAGTCGTGACAGCAAACGCAGCTGCGAGGATGGCTTTGCGGAGGAAGCTGTTTGGGATCATGGCAATTCTCGAACCAAGGGCAAATCCTTCGAAGATTTGGTGGAAGAGAATGACGATAAACAGCGTAATGAATCCTGAGTCGGCGGCGACTACTAAAGTGAGGCCGATAAGGATGGAGTGGAAAATGATGCCAGCTTCCATGACAGCGGTGTTGAGCGCAATCGACTTTGGCGTGTAGTGTGCTTCTGCCGAGCTGGATTCCGACAAGGTTCCCTCTGAAGCTCCTTTCTGATTGTTCGGTTCTTCGGCGCTGACCACAGGGGCAGGAGAAGATCTCTCGAACATGTGACGCTTCTTATCAACCCATCTGTGAGCGATGTATTCGATGATGAACGTGACGAATAGACCGGCGATCAAGATAGCGCCTGCTGTGGCTTCATATTGAATGCCCTCAATGCATTTGTTTGAGAAGAAGAGCTCGGCGTGTGTGAAAAGCTGCACAAATTAGTGGACGTCAACAAATAGACTGTGGAAGACACTCACGTGAACAATGGCTGTTGAGATGACGACACCAGTGCCGAACTGGCGCATGGCGACAATGACAGTGCCGTCCATGCTGACAGATGTGAATCTGGACGTCAGGATCGGTGCGAAGACACCAAGGGCGCTAGTCACCAAGATGACGAAGAGGAGGCCGATTCTAAGCGGTACATCGTAGTCGTGGTTGGGTGCAGCGCAACCCATGTCAACGGTTCGTCCTTGAGCATCAACACAATGTCTGAAAGATGTCAGCAATATTCATGGTGATGAGACTGCTAACCTTACTCGACGCCTGCATGAGAATGGCAGTCGACCGCTTCGCCGTGACCGCCGGCGGTTGAAGACGAGGACTCAGAGGAGGACTCGCTGTGGCTGTCCTCAGCGGTGGCGCCAGCGCGTAAGAGGCTGACTTCGAGATCGCCATCGGTACAGTGTCTGTCAGGATTAGCATATAGTAGTGCACCACTTGCGATCCATGAAGCTTACAATTCGTTCTCTCCGTGCGCGTGGCAGCCACTGATAGCATCTGGAGGATTTGCAGCATCGATATCGGTGGTAACCTGCCACTCTTCACTGCCTGCCATGCAGTACATCGTGTCTGTATGCGCGTGACAGCTTGTGACTTCCGTGATTTCGGCCGCGGCAGCAGCAGCCGTTTCAGTAGTGGCTGTTGCAGTGCTCGTTGCGGAAGCATGGTCATGATCATGATCTTCCTCACTCGCATGCGCCGATTCATCTCCACCTTCCTTCGATAGAGAAACATCGTAGGTCCGTGCTGCATCCACGCAGTGTCTTGCAGCTGTTAGTCATGTCGACCTTGCTATGTTTTTTCAAAAGAACACTTACATTTGAGTTTCGGAGTGGTTGTGGCAGCCCTCAAAGCTTTCTGCTTCGCTGCCAGAGTCAAGGCCACTGGTGACCTCCCACTCGTTGCCATCGTAGATGCAGAAAGTCTCAGCGCCGTGTGCGTGACAGCTCGTCACTTCGAAGAAGCCTTCCTGACGTGCAGCCACATCTTGTGACGATGCGAAAGCAGCAAAGGCTGTGAGACCGAGCACACGCAAAGAGACCATTTTGCAGAATTGTTCAGGTGCAGTCAGGTCTGACGCCGACACGGGAAGATTAGGGAGAAGTTTGACAGCGGTGCGGAAGGCAGAGGCGTTTCCAAGACGAGCATCTTCAGCGTATATACGCTTACTCTCCACATCAAGGTCTGCATGCCGAGTACATGCGGTTTACTACGCTGTCGGCCATACCAAGACCTTGGCCGATGCTTGAGATATGGAGCATTTTGGACGTGTGCCCTGGAAGAGGCCGTGATACCGGTCATAGGCCAGCCATCAAGGTGTTTTCGCAGTTATTTGATATATTGCCAAGAGAGAACAAGAAAGACGGCGTCTTGAAAAGCACGTTAAGAGCGTTGAATGGATGTTTAGCGAGGTTGGCATTCAGGTGCCAAGCAAACACCTTGATGGCAGGCTGTAGAACCGAGAGAACGTCCTCTGACTAGCGCACGCGTGCAGCAACCCATCTGTGAACGCCTTGAACGCAGGGTCGGATCATCACCACATGGCAGCTCAATATATGGTCGAGTCATGCCGATTCTGGATACTACTGTGGCATATGCCGGACAATGTCTCATCCCGGACATACACGTGCTCGCTTTTCCTGATCAGAGCGTGTAAGCGGATCTGGATGCCAACGAGGGCAATCACTACTTTCTGGTCATAAGACGAGACATTCGAGATCTCGTATGGATGAACACTCAACTCATCTTGTTGATCGTGAGCGGGGTCACAGGCCTTGCCCGTTGAGGTGCTCCACTCAACGACCAATGCACAAACAGGTAATGGCAACGATCGCTCCGACTATACCAGTAGTGTCGGTTGCAAAGGCGTTGGCTGCCGGCACCATGTGTCTGGTACCCACACCTCCAAAGGTTGGATCGCGGCAAAAAAACAACGCCACGGTGAAATTCTAGAAGCATTGGGAACATGTGCTCCAATGCGTGCCGATCGTCAACATTACAGCCGGATCATACTCAGCTACTGTAACCTTGCAGCCGAGACAGGCAGGTTGAGGTAGAGACTTCACTTCTACCTTGATGGATGGCTCCTTCGCCAAGTACTTTACGACTTGGCAGCATCGCTTCGATATGCGCCACCTTCGTAGAGCCATGGCGAGACCTTGAGGGATATGGGGAAATTTGAATGTGAGTTGATCATAATGGAGTATATAAGCTCCGAAGTAGTTCGCAGAAATTTGATCGACACAACTCAGCACATCGTCCTCTCAATCCAAACCCTCATCTTTCGATCAAGATGTACTCTTTCGCCCTCAAAGCACTTGCTGCGGCAGTACTGCCATCAGCTATCGCAGCTCCTCAAGGCTTCCCATCCGCTAGACACTGGCAGAACTCGCCCAGCTCTTTCGAGGACAACGGCAGCTCGCTCGCGCAGTCGCCCAGCACTTACGACTGGTCAAAGGGATATGTCAGCCAGTACGAGATCCACCAGTCCTGCAACGCCACAGAGAGTGCAATTCTCCGTCAGGCCCTCACTGAGACCGAGACTCTTGCCGCTCACGCGCGCGACCATATTTTGAGGTTCGGCAACAGCTCTTCCTACTACAGGAAGTACTTCGGCAACGCCCCTACTGCTGAGCCTGCTGGTTGGTATGACAGACTAGTCAACGGTGACAAGTCTGGTGTGCTTTTCCGCTGCGATGACATTGACAAGAACTGCGCCACTCAAGATGGTGAGTGAATCAATTCTAGATGTAAAGATCGACCCAAAACTCCCTACTAACATAGATTCCCAGGATGGGCCGGTCACTGGCGTGGAAGCAACGCGTCTGATGAAACTGTCATCTGCGAGCTCTCCTACACATCTCGCTGGAACCTCAATGCTCTCTGCGGCTACGGCTACACGGTCGCCGGCGGAAAGCTGGCTTCTTTCTTTGCCTCTGACTTGATCCACCGCCTGTTCCACACCGACAAGATCGGCGAGAAGACCGTGTTCCATTATGCAGACACATACGAGGAATGCGAAGCCCTCGCCGTGTCTGATTCTAAGCTAGCAGTCCGCAACGCCCACACTCTTCAGTACTTCGCCCTAGACGTGTACGCTTACGACATTTCCGTCCCTGGCCAAGGCTGCACTGGCGAACCCGTCGAGGAAGAGGAGTCTGAGGCTGCCTCAACTGCCTCAAGTGCCAGCTCCTCTGCAACCTCCAGCGCGGCCTCTTCTTCCACCAGCAGCGCTGAAGCCGCTTCTGTCACTGCCCCTACCAGCACCACCGATGCCGCTGAGTCTACCACCGAGTCAGCCACCGAGTCTGCCCAGTCTGTAAGTCATGCTCAATACTTATCGATGCCCAAACAATTTGGAGCTCGTACTGACAATTTCACAGCACTGCCACACCCACGCCGGCGGTGAGCTTCACTGCATCTAAGGCGATCGACGTCAGGCTATGATAGATCGAGTAATACGACCGGCATCACTGCCATTGCTGATTGGAGGAAACGAATCATGAACCACGAACCATGAATGGGTATAGAATAAGGACAGGATCGCACACACCGCGAACAAAAACGATAGAATGCTCTAGAAGCATGATAATGCAATGTATTTTGATGTTACTTCTCAATTTAATCTGCGTCCAAAGTCTATTCGGAACCTTCCTATGGTTTGCATAGCGGTACACCAACCGCAAAAGTCCCTGCGATCATCCTCACTCGCAATACCTCGGTCACACGGCCGCCACCATTCCGGTCTTTCCCTTGATGCTCACCCAAGGCGCGAAGAAGCTGACCAGTGAGGCGCAGCAAGCAAGGATTGCAGACAGCAGGAAAGTCGCGCTTAGACCATCCATGTATGATTCCATGATGCCGCTCAGAACTTCAGGCGGGAAGATATCACGCAATCCAGTGGCCCCAGCGGCGATGACTTGTAGGGGATCGATGGCAGGAAGCGTCTTGTGTAGACTTGAGATCAGAACGTTCGAGAATATGGACTCCCCGGAGGATACGAAGATCGCGGCGCCGACGAGCTGGAAGACTAAGGAAGTGTTAGAGCGGGCGAACTTGCGGATAAGACTGTCGACCATGGTACAACTTACAGTAGAGGATTGCAGTAGTCGTGGCGACATCTTCATATGCAGCAAGAGCTTGAGCTGCCATGATCGGCGTCTGGAAAGACAGGCCGAAAGCGATGCCAGTGAGGACCTGATAGCCAAGCCATACGGAAGCAGGCGATTGTGCGTGGAAAGTGTAGATGAGGCCACATCCGACGGCCGCAAAGCAAGATCCGAAGACCATGAATGGGGCGAAGAAGCCTAATAGTGTTACTAGCCCGCCAACGATGATCGTACAGATTGCTGTGAATCCCACTTAGTTAATTGACTCGACAGGGCTCTCACGTTAGATGTATACTTACATATCGGTATCACAAGCGCGAGATGACGGATGCCGCTTCCCACGGCGGAGGTACCGCGGATGGCTTGGAAGTAGATCGGCAGGAAGTAAATAAGTACGAACACGGCGCCGCTGATGAAGAACGAGAAGATGGAGCCGACCAATACTTCGCGCTTCTTGAGTAGTTTGTGAACCAGCATTGCGTATTGCCCTTGCTTGTACTCGACGGCGACGAAGGCAACCAGAAGGAGGCCGAACCCGAGTAGTGTTCCAATGACATCGTTGTGATTCCAAGGCTTCAGGATGCCGCCCCAGTACACCACCAGTAACAGACACTGTACTGCACCGATTATAAGTACCAGGCCGGGGAAGTCCATCTGAAGGAATCTCTCTTTCGAAGACGCCTTTTTGTCAGGGTTGTTCTTTTGAGCTTCTGGTGTAGAAAAGGTGAAGAAGATGATAATTGCCGCAAAGCCTCCGATAGGCAAATTGATGTAGAAACTATAGACAAGTTAATTGACTGCCGCATTGCGGACCTCGAACGTGCCTCTCATGCGCGCTAATAATAGCACAAATATGGTCACTTACCACCAGCGCCATGACAATGTATCCGTGAATGCGCCGCCGAGTAGAGGACCGATCACGCTCGCGATACCATAGGTCGCGCCGAGTACGCCAGTGTAGATCGGGCGCTTGTGCGCTGCGACGGAGCAAGCGATGATACAGAAGCAACCGCTAATCACTCCCGCTGCACCGATTCCCGTAATTGCTCGGCCAACAATCAGGGTATCACTGTTGCGTGCGAGGCCACAGACAAGGCTTCCTGCCTCAAAGATGATGATGCTTGCCAGAAAGACGGTCTTGAGGTCGAAGTATTTGTAAAGCTTGCCCCAGAACGACTGTGTGGTTGCCACAGTGAGGAGAAAAGCCGAGCCATACCATCCGACATCTTCGAGGCTGTGCAGCTCTTTCGTGATTTGAGGGATCGCAGTTGCGATGATGGTCAAGTCGAGTGAGCAAAGGAAGATGCTCAAGACCAGAGCGACGATTGTGGAGGCCATCTGCCATGGTGAAAGGCTGCTGGCTGACATCTCGGTTTCGGCAGGCTCGGTGAGCAATCCATCGCTGCTAGTGATTCCGTCCATCAGCATATGTGACTTGCCCATCTCGAATCTTGAACCATACATGTTTCGCATCTCCACAGTGGACGAATCGTCTTGCCGAGTACGGTGCGTGCGTGAGTTGGTGGAAGACATCTTAAGAGATGCGCTGGTTGTGCAAGGAGTGTTTGCGTTTGGATGCAGAAAACAGTTGCGACAAAAGCTGGCGAGGGCATGGGATGCTGAGGAAGCGCACTCCGAGGCAAGTGAAAGTCGTGGAAGGAGCGATGCGCGACTGCGCTGACGGCCTGATGAAGTGACATTGTGAGAGGTCCAGTGCCGGGATCTGTGTGAGTTAGCAGCGAGTTATCGAGTCACTGGTGGTGCCAGTGCCAGCATGAAGCATTTTTGACTTACCTGGCAGCAGTCTGCAGTTACTTGATAGGTCAATATATGCGACCGAGGTTGCAACAAATCGCAAGCTGCTGCACAAATATGCGGCTACCCGTCTGCTGCGCCTAATTGAAGGAGCACAAGCTCCGAGTCATTCGCAATACAAACGGCAAACTGCAGCATGCCATGCTCTTGCAATATAACACGCTGGAAACCTGAGGGGGAAAACGATGACAAAAAAAGCGCAGGAATCGAATTCTTGTTAAAGTCTACTACCTTCTGAGGAATATCGAGTTGAAGCAAATAATCTTGTAGCCCGATCCAAAAGCAACAAACGGACTCTTGCTCTCTCACCATCATCTGCTTAAGATATCATGTACCGTCTATGCCTCGATAGCGAAGTCACGGACGTGACGGGCCATCTTCTTGATGCCAGAGAGGGCCGGGCCGGGGATCTTGTAGCTGCTGAGAGTGGAGTAGATGCTGATGAGAATGCCGGGCTATCACACGAAGTCAGTATCGGACTTAATACGCCTTCGACGACGGAGGTACTCACGTCGTTGCTCTTGTAGAAAGAAGTGGCAGGCACACCCGAGGGGACAGTAGAGCCGGAGCCGGAGACCTGAAGGTTGATGCACTGAAATTGTTAGCTATAACACCGTTTAATACTCGGACAGTGTGCTTACCTGAGGGTAGTTCTGAGCACCGTTGGGGTTTCCAGCAGAGTGAAGACCAATGATCTCATGGCGGAGGACGTAGGAACCAGAAGCCAGAGAGCTCGGAATCTTCACGTCCCAGGAGAATCCGTTCTCTGCATGATTGTAAGCATATACTCGGTTCAACACGGCGTGGCTGCCACTCACTAATGAGGGTGTCGGAAGCCCAGGTGCCTGGCGGGCTGGCGCCGCTGATGAGGCCACCCTCAGCGATCTTGAAGAAGCTGAGAGATCCAGGTGCGTTCGAAGCACTGTGGCTGCCGACCTTTGCAAGGTAGTCGATGACGGGACCGTGGTGGCTGTCGGGCCAGGTGTCCCACTGCAGCTTGAGAGTGTCTCCAGCCTTGACAGGAATCGAGTTCGACGTGGATTTTGCGCTCTTGTGGCACGCGATATCCGATGTACCAAACGCATTAGGCTCAACAAAGCCTGAGGAGCGATTAGCCAGGCATCAGAAAACGAATATTGACTAAGTCATACCATTGTCCTGGTTCAAGGCGAGCCAGCCAGCAGTTGCTGGAACCTGGTTGGCCGGCAAATAAAACCAGTTCTGCAGCGAAAATTAGTATGTGCAAAGCTCAAAAGAAGTAATCATCTTGACATACAGGGACAGCGCCTGGGTAAGTCTGGCCGTTGACTGTAATCGCCTTGACGTGGCCGTGGGCAGCAGCAGTAGGAGCAAGAGCCAAAGCCGCAACAGCGGCGATGATCGCGTCCTGCGCGAATGAAGAGTAGTGCATGATGGTTGCTGAGCGACTGGATGATGCTTTGTAGCAAAATTTTGCGTTGAGCGAATGTATTGTTTGATCCCAAGAAGGCTGCTGTGATGAGAAGAAACTCTATAACCATGAGCGTGTTGCTCATACTTTATATATGCCATCTTCTCGAGGGCATATACCACCACAAAGATCTCCGCCAAGCATACCCCAGGCTGACGATCAGTCTCCGAGCCATCTCTGGCACGGAAGTAGGAGACCAATCTATCTCAGAGTCACACGGGCGCCTAGTAAACACCAGATTTTGCAAGTCTACCCCGTGGGCGTCTGTCGGCAATCTGGAATGTGCGGCGCCAATCTTCAGCCGCTTGTCTCACTTCGTTTCAGAGGCCAAGGAGGCTGCCGAGTCTCTGTAGTATAGAAGTCGAGTTATGGCGTGATGCTTTGTGTTGTCAGACCGGTGTCATTAATCTGGATGACAAAAACCTGTGGCCATGGCATGCAGTAGTGAGATGTTCCGGACGGGATCCAGCACCGTCAGGCCGAGTCAGCTTGGGCAAACGGAGTAAATTTTTGCTGCAATAACATCCAATTCTTGCCGACTTATATCGTTTGGTAATCTGCGCAAAGGCGCGCAAAGCCTCTCATGGCAGACGCTTCTGCGTGGCACCACCCACCGGTTGAGATGCATCCCACCACCGCCACCATCTATCACACGTGGTAAGTGGCGGCATTCAGATATAGTGAGCTCTGCCGTCTCGAGGCGATGCCTGTCGCGTTTCACCTAACAGCCGGATTTTGTTCAGTCCTGAGCCTCCTGCATATATTGTCGTGTCACGCAAGTGTTGCGCCGCGCCGTCATCATCATTAAGCGAGCTTTTTGCAGCTGTCAGAAAAGTTGGACGTGTAGCGGAAATGTGTGCCTTAGTCCTTGGTCTGGTATCACGTCAATGTATGTTTCGAGAACGGACGTCGACGTCCTTACGGGCCGTGAACGCGATCAGTGATCTGATTCGTCTTGGCGATGGTATAACAGTCGAAAAGGTGGGGAAACCGTGAGGCTTATTAGGCAAGGGAAAGAAAGGATTGAAGGACTCCGGCTTAGGGGGCGCTTATTAGAGCTATGCGGACTGGGGTCTCCACATGCCATCAATTAATTTGATACCTCACGACCGGGCGGGTAGCTCCTCGCTCACCGCATAATCTTTCAGCATAAGTTTGTTTCGTGGGTGAACGGAACTGGCTTGACTGGGCAGGATAGCATGAACAACCATTTTGCGCAGTCTGATGTACTAAGAAGTCTTGATGGTAACAAGGTCTTGAAATTCATATCTTGTGGTTTGTGGATAGCAAAATCCAAACTACTAAAGCCCTTCAAAAGAATTCGCACGCAAAGAGTCTCGAGTCTCAATTGTTGGCTTACTATTTGACCTGCCTGCAGCCTATGGTACCACTGCATACCTATGCAGTGGTACCACAAGGTAGGAAAACTAAGCATGCTTAGGACATCTGCTTGTGCACAAGAACAAATTTACGGAAGATTAATACGTAGTTGCGCCACCATCGTCATATAGCTTCCCACATGATAGTCGGTTGCTTATTGATGCAATGTGAATGCTGTTGTATTTAATGTATACTTTGACTAGGAATATGCATCAAGCCATCCGTCTATCAAATTTCTCGCTCGTGACGTCGTGTCGTAGTAGTTAGTAACATTCCGAAAACAAGAACGCCTTGATTGAATGAATGAGAAATGCGTTGAGCGTGTTCATCCTTGACACCAGACCAGCTGGAGAAAGGGTATGCGTTTCGAACCATCCAAAACACCAGACCAGCTGGGGAGGAATTTCTGACTCAAACCGTGCCGAAGAAGCGTGCGTGCCAGCGCTTAAGCTTCTGAGAGATTGTGGTCCTGCTGCCGACGCCACCGATGGTGCTGGTGACTCTGACACCCTGGGAAGGTTGTTTGGTACTGCGTGCGCTGTATGTGAACTTTCCAGGAGAGCCGCTCACGGCCGTCATAGTGAGGACGTTGCCAGCATTGGGGTTCATTAATTGTAGAGAGAGCCTAGCAGTACTGTTGGTACTCTGAGCGGTGACCGAGATAGTACCGCCTTGCGTGTTGGTCCAAGTGTAAGCCGTGATGGTCACTGTGTCAATACCGTTGCCGACGACAACTACGTCCTTCGACTGCGTGCCCTTAGATTTGGACGACACAGTCAACTCGAAAGAGTAGGTAACCGTCGTTGTTGCGGCGGGAACAGTGAACGTGGGCTTCAGTGTGTCTGCTTTTGACAAGGTGACAGCGGGACCTGCGACCTGAGCCCAACTGTAGGTGAGGTCGTTGAAAAATGCCGCGTTATCGACTGTGCCCTGCAAAGTTGCGACAGCGGTGGGCCTGACGTTGAAGTCTGCGCCAGCATTGGCAAGCGGGGTCGGGATGGTGGGATCAGCTGTACCACTGGCAGGAGGAGCAGCGCTCGTTGGCGTACTAGTGTCACTGCTTGCAGGAGTAGATGACGTGGTTGGGGTGGTTGCCTCGCAAGCCTTGGGCGCAGCAGGAGCATTGGTATCGGGCCACGGGGTGATTGGGCCCCAAACCTTGCCGTTCGCATCAGGACCAAGACCATTGGTCAGCCATGTCATTTGCGTGAAGTCGAGCTTAGCAGGCTGAGTTCCAGGTGCAGTAATTTCGGGGAAGATCCACTCTGCCACAGGCGCGATGTATTGACCAGCCAGGATCTGACCACCATTGGTCTCCTTGACGCCGTTGGAAGAGGTGGCCTTGTATTCACGTGCGTACTTGATCAGAGACGTGGACTCGGACCTCCATTCCCACTTGAGGCGAGCGCCTTGTGGTGTGGCCGTACCGATATCTTGATCAACGACTTTACCCGTGCAAGGGTCAATCTCGGAGCGTGTTAGAAGGACACTGCCGCCTGGCGTCGACGTATATCCAATCATGCGGCTGTCCGCAAACTCGACGACGTTGGTGCTCTGTCTGTCGATGACACCGATGAGAGCTGACAGACAGTGATCAGTGAGTGTCTTTACGGAAAAGCTTTGCGCAGATACTGGATGCACTCACCTTCTTCAACACGGATGTAGGTGGGACCATTGGGCGTTAAGATCTGGACGCTTGGGCAAGTGATACCATAGGCAATGATCTCATTGCCGACCTTGTGACCTTCGAACTCGAGGTAATCGCCAATCTTGAAAGGTGCCATCAACAGAGGATCTGGAGCATTGAAACTCGTCGAATCACCGGGACGGTTTTTAGATGGACACTTCGGATCATCTGCCGATCGCGGGACGCACATCGGGAAACCACTGAATGCTATTGAAAGGATTATTATCGCTCAAACACGAGACAAGCCACTAAACACCATGATCAACTTACCCGTAACACTGGGATTGACATCATCCGCAGTGAATGCCGGGTGGAGCTTGTAGCCGGCTGAGAATACAGCGTTTGGGTCGTTGATTCGCACGACCTGGCCACCTTCGAGGGTGATTTTGCCATCGTAGTCTAGACTCTTGATCTTGCCGCTGTTGGCTTCCAGCGCAAACTGAGCTATCTGCACGATGCCAGCGATTGCCTTGCCATCGACGTAGTTGCCGTAGACCTACGAAGATCAATATGATATTGTCTCGATTGGCCCATGTATACTTACAGTGACTTCGTTGCCAGTGTACTGGCCCTCAGCCATTTCCTTGACACCGACCCAGGCAGCGGGAAACTGGAATTGCAAATTCTTTGGCACGATAATGTTGACGCCATTGACTGAGATTTTGCCGGCGGTGTTGTACTCATCAGTGTCTGCGGTGACGGAATCGAGCGCGCCGTCCAGGGTGAAGGGGATGACCTGCTGCGCGTGCAACAAGCCAGGCAGAAGTGCCACAAGAGGAAGAAGCTGTTTGATCATTGCAAAAGACTACTCTGAAGGTTTGGTGGAGTAGGTTGGTGGCTTTTGTGGATGGAGATACAAAAGACAGGTTACGACCACGGCAAGGCACATTGATATATGTTCTGTCCATGAGGCTGAGTAGATCTGGATAAATCCATGAACATACTGCTGTGATCCATGATGGCCATGCAAGACTGCTAAACTTGGTTCGGTATCACGCTTGTCCGCTGTCGACTTTGGCCTGGGTCTCTTGGACGCTCGTGTCACTCATGGTTCCGATGCTAGAACCATAGGAAAGTTCACCACACTCGCCAACGCGCAGAAGCCACCACGTGGGATCCAGCGATATCTGACAGACGTTGGAAAGTCTAGATGGCACAGTGCTCCTCATACAAGCACCCGACCGCCGCTGTTGGCCAAGGTGGCTACGGCCTTGCCGAGTCGCCTGGTCCTTTCCTGGCTTCCCGACATGCGGAGAGAGCCTCTGCATCCGAATATTGTTTTCTAAGGCCAAGCCGTCTAAGACCGGTATGGCCTTGGGTATGGAGCTTGTTGGCATCTGCATACCCTTGCACATGGTTGGAAGGTGGCGTCGATTGTTTCGTTGGTACAATGCGTTGTTCGCAACAGCGGCGGGACCCATGGCCTCTCTTGGGCACATACAGCAAAACGTTGGTGCTGCTTTTGGAAGATCTCGGTCCAGGCGCCGCCACGGATGAACTTTGGATCCCGAGTCATACATGGTCACGTGAACATGGAGAATCTCCAGGCCTCCCCACGCTGCCAAGAGCGGCTCCAGGATTTTAGTACGCGATCTTAGGGATCTGCCGGGAACGATTCTTCGACTCGGGACGAGAGCGCTTGTGCCAGAGGTGCCACTGGTGCGGCTGAGGTCGGTCACAACGATCTCGCCTTCGCCTTTCGCCTCTGCCCTTGCACCCTGGACCATGCTCTTAAGCTTCTCACGAAAACATCCTTGTACAATTCCATCACATGTGTTAACGCCTCGAAGAGCGCAAGCGACTTGGCATCTCATCACGCTCAAAAATACGATGCTGCCATTTGGTATCTTGCCATTCGAGTTGTGATCGAGCGCGCTAGTCCTCGATGCACCGATTTAGTGCCCAAGCTGCTTGTGAGCTGGCTTGTTGCAGGGTTGTTGCGATAGCGCACATTTCCAAAACTGGATGGCGACGAGATGCACTGGTATAGCTGCCTAGTCACCAAGCAAGCTGGTGGAATGGCTAGTTGCAGTCTTGCCTAAAGTGGGCTATGCGCACTGCAGGCCAGACTCCCCGGACCATGGCCTTGGGTGCGGTGTGACCCTGTCTTCACGAGAATGTATTCAACGACCGGTGGAACAATGCGTCTTCACAGCAATGGACCATGGTTACACGATGTCAGGGACACCGCATGGCTGCAGATACCATGCCAGGGACGACGTGTCTTACACTGACAGCCGGTGACAGGTCACACTGAATCTGCCGTTGTTTGCTCGAGTCTGCCACCC
The DNA here is from genome assembly GCA_035771495.1 of Cladosporium oxysporum. NCBI lineage: Eukaryota > Fungi > Ascomycota > Dothideomycetes > Cladosporiales > Cladosporiaceae > Cladosporium > Cladosporium oxysporum. The sequence goes on from JAWNKS010000007.1 coordinate 1,549,352, forward strand.
TTGGTAAGGCGTTAATCCCAGTGTCTGCCTATTGGCTGCATGTGGACGGCAAAGTGTCGACCAATTTGGGACGCCAGAAAGAGGCTTTTGACGCCTGGACCGCCAAATTCAGCCTCGTCCACGTGGGATCGTGTAAGTTGCCTCCACAACTCTCACCCCCGATAACACTCGGTTCTTAGCCGTTAGTCCTAGATGTCGTACTTCGCAAACTCTCGGTCCATGAACAACACAAGCATAACAAGCCACCCGCCAAGCGTATTGTACCCCGTCCAGATCAGCGCAGCCACTTCTAGCTGCATGACATCGGGAAGACATTCCTGCAAACATACCGTCCAGACTTTTACGCTTTCGCTTGTTCGAACATGCTTTCTTGGCTTGCCATCTGTTCGGTGTTCGCCAACGAGAACGATTTTGCAGCGCGCAATGTCCCGGATCAGCATGTTCTAGGGTTATGCACGGCAGCCCTTCCGATCTAATCGATCGAGGTCACATCCCGCAAATAGAGCATAGTCCAGATGGCCGCCACTACCAGTGAATGATGCCTGGTATCGATACCGTACTTCGTAACGAGGCGGGCTTGCCAACGCCTCCATGCACTCAGCACTGCATGGTGGCTCTCAGTGGTCTCGTCTTCAAAGACCGATTCAGGTGGGACTTCTGCCGCCCTCGAGGCTTGGAGAGCACTGCTACGACTGATATATAACATCCTACGGTTTCTCTGCTCAGACAAACCTGCTCATTTCAGCTCATCAAAACATCTTTACCTTTCCGCCCTACTGCCTTCGCTTCAGAGGCAATCATGCCTACCATTCGTTCAATCGCCTTTGCGCTTTCTGCGGCGGCTACTCAGCTGGCTGACGCCAAAGATTGGGATAGCCCTGTGTATAATTACCTCTTCCAATATCCGATGCCGATCGCTCCTGTGAAGATCCCAAAGGAGACATTTCAATTCCCGAACGGACCTAACATCGAATACTATGAGATCGACATCAAACCGTTCGAGCAGCAGGTCTATCCCAACCTTGGCAAGACCAAATTGGTTGGCTATGATGGAAGTAAGTGACTGGTCTTCCATTGATGTGACGAAGATAAGCTAAATGTTTTTCAGTGGCGCCTGGACCCACATTCATGGTGAAGAAGGGCACAGAGGCTGTCGTCAGATTCATCAACCATGGCGAGAAGCCAAATGCAGTTCACTTGCACGGCTCTTACTCGAGAGCCCCCTTCGACGGATGGGCTGACGATACCACGGAAGTTGGCCAGTACAAGGACTACTACTATCCCAACGCCCAGAATGCTCGTACATTATGGTACCATGACCATGCCATCGAACACACTGCTGAAAACGCCTACATGGGCCAAGCTGGCTTCTATATCATGCATGATGATGAGGAGCTCGCTACACCTGGTCTGCCTCAGGGAGACTACGACATTCCGATGGCGCTCACATCTAAACGTTACAACAATGACGGAACCCTTTGGAGCCCGGAAAAGAACAACGAGGAGAAGAACCTCTTTGGAGATATCGTGCACGTCAACGGCCAGCCGTGGCCTTACTTCAAGGTCGAGCCTCGCAAGTACAGGTTGCGCTTCCTCAACGCTGCAATCTCGAGATCATGGGAGCTTTATCTCGAATCTGCTGCGAAGGCTAAGGTGAACATGAAGGTACGGGTTGACTTCTTCGTTACAACTGTGTTGTCACTTGTTCCAACGAGAATCACAATGTCTGTGGGGAAATTTGCTGACGTAGACCATTCTAGGTCGTGGGTTCCGACGCGGGTCTTCTCACTAAGCCGGTTGACACCACCCAGCTTGACATTTCCATGGCCGAACGCTGGGAAGTCGTCGTTGACTTCAGCGCTTTCAAGAACCAGAACGTCACCCTCAAGTCAAACGCCAAAGTCGCCGACGTCGACCCCTACCTCCACACGGACAAAGTCATGCGCTTTGTTGTAGGCGACACTGTCAAATCCGACTACAGGAACGAAGCACTCCCTGCTACACTCCGCAATGTACCCTTCCCTCCTAACAAGCAAGGCCTCGACCACTCATTCGAGTTCCAACGTCAAGGTAGCCAATGGAAGATCAACGGCATCACCTGGGCTGATGGACCTGAGGCACGCGTCATGGCTAAACCCAAGCGTGGTTCCGTTGAGAGGTGGTCGCTCAAGAACGGCTCCGGCGGCTGGGTACGAATCACACAGACACCTTCCCCTCAGCGCCATCATGCTAACTTATTTGCAGACTCACCCCATCCACATTCACCTCGTTGACTTCCAGATTGTGAGCCGCACTGGCTCTAGAGGCGTCCGACCATACGAGAAGGAGGCGTTGAAGGTACGTGACCGAATGATGCACCCCAATACAATCATTGAGACGTTGTGCTAATCTGGTGCCTTCGATAGGATGTGGTTTGGCTCAACACCAACGAGGAAGTCAATGTCATTGCTCGCTACGCACCCTGGGATGGCCTTTACATGGTAAGTGTCACAGAAAGCAACGTTGATGCGATCTCAACGGCAATCACTGTCGCCCACGTCAAGGGCTTCTGTCAGAGATAACGGCACTGACTCAATGATAGTTCCACTGCCACAACTTGATTCACGAAGACCACGAGATGATGGCCGCTATGAATGTCACTGCCCTAGCCGATCTTGGCTACGACGAGAAGACCACCTTCATCGACCCTATGGAGCAGCGCTATCGTGCGAAGTCTTTCTCTGGCTCCGACTTCACAAACCGTGGTGGCGATTTCTCAGCCGCCGCTATCAAGGAGAAGGTGCAGTTCTTCAACGATCTCGATGCCTACCGCAACGTGCTTGCTGTTGAGTCTCGCCTCGAGGATTACTGGAAGACAGCATCGTCGGGAACTGCCAGCTCCAGCTCCAGCTCCAGCTCGGTCACTTCCAGCACTCTTGCCGCCGCGTCGAGCACTACTCTTGCCACCAGCGCATCTGGTGCTAGCACTTCGGCATCCAGCTCCGTCGCCGGTGCCACAACCACAAGCGCACCCGCTGCCACTGTGAGTACGACCGCGCAAATCACTTCGAAGCCGACCTCGACGACCAAGAAGGCTGATGATAAAACCACCAAAAAGACAACGACTACTACTAAGAGGTAATCTCTAAGACATGACTACACGATAAAAGAAGATGACGAATCTCACACAAGTCACTGGGCTCAACTAGCGAGGCGTTGGGAAAGTGGAGTATGAGGCGCATTGTGGTGGATACTGCTTTTGGGAATCAATATACACGAGGCGTTCATCGGGGTCAGGCGTTTGTTAGATGCAACACATTCATTTATTCTTGCGGATAGATATACACTTATCGAAAACATTTCATCAATAATCGACCATTCAACCCTATCATTCGACTCTGATCGCTATCCAGACATCCTGGTGTTACTCGTCGATAGAGTTCATTACATCTGATTAGGGCACGATTGGCCTCTAGCCTGTCTCCATGTAGAGTTGTAGAATACAGCTGCAAAGAATCACTAGCGTCGTACTGCGAAAGCGAGCGCCACAGCAGACTTATCCCGCACCAGTATGCAAGCTCGGCAGGCTGCTGCTCCAGCCACACTCCGGAAACGCAACGCTAAACCTTCGCTTACCAAGAATGATCCCCTGCGTTCCAGTCCCCTGGGCGGGGATTTTAGGATCTGCACGTGGGGGAGAACACGAGGGCCGGGGTGCTGGGTCAAGCCGAACCAAGGTCACGCAAGGGTCTGGAAGGTCGATACAATGCAAGGTATTGTGGTATGTGTCTTAGATCACACGTGCGTGAAATCTCGGCTCGCGACCTGCGCTGCCGATGAATCGGCTGTCAAGATGACAGCTTGATGGCGCATTGTCATGTTGTTGCGTGGTGCTGTTCGGTCCACGTACTTGTGACAGAACACTCAGTAAATCCCAACAATTATTGGCATCTGTCGCATGTCGCATGTCGCACGCAGCTGCGGTAGACATCCTCTCATTCCTCCAAGGCTATTAAAAGCACTCGCTACTTTCACGTTCTTCATACCACTCAACTTCTTGGGCGCACAATGTGCCTGGTTTAGGGCTGGTTACACGGCCTCTGATTTCCCAATTATACCTATGTGACAAAGAGATTAGCAAGAAGCTTACCACTTCACTCATGTGAGCCATGAAGCAGGAGGATATGCACAGAGTAATTCAAATGTCATCATTATTAGATATCTATCTATCTAGAGAGGACCAAGAGTGACGGCCGGGTATCAAGATCACACCGAAAAGAAATTTTTGCCATATGCAACGTTCAAAATCAATGCTTTGAGATGCTCAGCCATCAAGGAAGGCTGTGAAAGCGCCCAAGAAATCGGGTCTAGGCCTTGGGAGTGTCTTTGTGCACTCGGTCAAGTTGTTGATGTTGTTGACACCAAGCAAGCTGAGCCTCGTGTACGCAGTCGCGTAGTCTTCGTTCCAGTGCTTCTGGCCGACGTTGTTTGGCAGGCGGAACTTGGCCCACTCGTTGGCCATAGACGGGTGCTGAGCCAGGACGATGTCGCTGGGAATACGGAGAACCCTCTTCGGTACACCGGCGGTTTCGAGCGTTTGGTTGTAGAAGCGGACGTCCCAAACGCCAGGAGTGCTGTCTTGGGGAGCACCGGCTCTGGTCTTGTCGAAGAAGAATTGCTTGCTGGTTGAGTGAGCGCCCAGAAGTGCTGCGAGCTCGTGACCAGAGATTGTCTTGTCCTCGAAGAGAGAGATGAGCGAGTCTGCGCTGGCTTTGGCATCGGGCAGAAGACCGTCAGGCGCTGCCACCTTGGAGTCTTTGCGGCCAACGAAAGATCTGATTCTGGGACCCAAAGGGCAAGTGACAACGGCGTGATTGGCACCGAACTGGATCAGATCGGCCATGGATACGCCGTACTGCTTCTGCCATGTCGCCATTTGCTTAGCAATGGCTTGTAGACCATTGTTTTCGGCACGGTTGATCTCGGTTCCCGACAGAACGATTGAGCCGTCTGCACCACCAAAGTCTTTGCCGCTGGCAGCCAGGCTGCTTGACCAAGTGCCGGCATCGTGGAAGCCGAGTCTGATAGCTGCACGTGCCATATCGTTACAGCGTCCCGTTGGGCCAGTGAACTTGGCAGACATGGCTGCAGAGATGTAAGACCAGACGCAGCATGTATCTGCCTTGCATTTTGCCGAGTTCAATGTGCCAGGTGGTGTGTAGCGGGAGTTGCTGCCTTCAGCTGACTCTGTGCGAAGCAAGATATTCATGATCGATTGTCCGACTGCTGTTGTTGCTCCCTGTTTCAGGTCGCCAATCATTCGGTTGTTGTTTTCGTTTGGGTCTTCGAGCTCAGGGACGTCTGGTTCTTCGATGTCGATCTCCTCGCCATCTGCCGCGACTTCTGAGGCTTCTTGACGCTTCGCCAAAGCCTCCATGATGTCTTCTGGAGTAGGCCCGCGTGGTCTGGCGACTGCCTTCATGGCAGAGGCCGCGAGCAGGCAAGTAATGAGAGGGAAGCGCATCTTAATGGATGTAGCTGTGGTGAAATAGAGCGATGCTGCCTTGTGGTAATCTCAATGGGTGACGCCTCGATGGCATCTATATATCTAAATCGTTCCATCGGCACGGTTTTGGTCTTCAGTCTGGTAACAGCTCAGCCCGGCCAGCCTGGGATGGTCCAGTAGCAAACGAGGGTCTCGACTGTCGGGTTAAGGTTCGAAGGCCAGATCGACACGACTAATATAGCGTGCGGGACTGAATCCGGGACCAATTCTTTCGGCTCAGTCTTTTCTGGGGAAATGTGGCGCTGGGCCTTCCCAGACTTGTCAACGGTCTTCTCGCTTCCATGGCTTCCAGACATGTGTCTCTTGTTCCTGCGTTGCCCTGAGCCACACCTTTCCACCCACCTAAAATCCCCGACAAGCCCTCGTGTTCGCCTGCCCGAGCCAAAAGAGCGACTGTCCAGCCCGCTTTCGAATGACCATGCTGCTTTTGCGCCATGGCGTCGGGTGGCTTCCAAACGACAGGTGCATTGTTGTGCATATGCTGCGCCTGCAGGCGTCTTAACCTCATTGGCGTCGAAGAGGGCGCTTTGCCACGAGCCCGCTTGTGGCTTGCTCTGGTTTGAGCTCTAGATGCTGACATCTTGTAAACCCTCGTATCGGACATCCCACTCTCTGGAGTCGCAGGCAGTAGTATCACACGCAATTCGGGAGTACTGTACTCCAAACCAGCGTGTGCCAGTTCAGGCACATACTTTGCTCACGTAACTTGCCTTACCATTCTAGACGATGAAGACGACAACGTCTGCGTGAGAGGCGAAGCATCTTGAGTCACGCGTTTCCCCATGGTGGCAGTAGCTGCCGTTTGCTGGCAATAACGCCTTATTATCCACACAGCTGACCCATTAATGCCTCATGTGCACATGTGCGAGATTATGCATGATCGACTGCATCCCAAGACACTTGGTCGAGTTCAAGCATCGCTACCGACAGTCTGGACGCAACAAGCAGCAATCGCCAATCTCTCCGTGCAGATGGGAGATGGGGCCATTCATGCATCTGCAGACATCTGATCAGCAGCATAGCGTTCTATTGTTTTTCTGCCTTAGATCACTGCAGCAGACCTGCAGGCTCCCACCTCAATGAGGATGCGCTCTACGCCACTTCGCTACTGCAAAAGGCATGGGCCAATAGCTCGCCGTCATGATCGTCTGACCTCCGATGGAAGACCTACATCGTATTTTAGGATTTTGAGTTGACGACATCTTGGCAGGCAGCCTGGACTTGCAATACCATACAGCATATTCCCCGCTGCATTCGGAAGCCCTAATCGGCATGTGCTGTTAGCGACGCCTCATGTTGACCGGTCAGGCTAATGCCTGGCATAGACTTTGGCTGCCTGCGTTTCCATGTCACACGGTACAAGCAGTGCGCGAACAGAGAAAGATCACGGTAATTGGTGATTCGATGAAGCATAGGGTAGGATACGAAGACGAGGCTTTTATCAGATGGGCGATCTCGGTTTGAAGTCATTGTATCATTCCCGCACCATTGCGATCGTGAGGGGGAGCTCTGCGACAATTTTTGAAAATGCGTATAGGTGGACGGGTGCTGGACAAGCAGTCAACAAGCATGACTCCGTTGCGATCATTACAGCATGGTGTGCAAGAATGGTTCAAAGCAGATGCAAAGATCGGAAAGACGAATGATGTAGCAATGGCATGTCTAAATCTAAATCTCTCAGTCTCTATCCAGTAGTGCATCCTTGTATAGTTGGGACTGAATTCAACGGAGTCATGACGTGTTGATTAATGAGCGTGGTGATCTAGCCTCGATCCTGACAATCATCTCAAAAGAAAGAAGCTACCAAGTAGCATCGGCCGTAAACATAAGCGTGGCAATCTTATCACACTTTATGCTCGCTCGCTCAAGCAGCGGTAGGGACGGCACAAGCACACCTCTTGACATCCAGCCTCTTGAAGCCGCCGACGCGAGCGACCTCCTCTTGCAAAGCCACCATCAGCTTCTGGTCGCCCGTCGGATCAGCCTGGTCTTCCTCCAGAGCCCACTCCAAGAATTCGTTGGTGTAGTTCGGCTCGAAGCTCTCCTTCAACACGCCGAGTCTCTTGCCGTAGTTGGTGACCTTGGTCCAGTCGCGCTTGACGTTCTGCAAGTCCTGCGAGAAGTACGCGAAGCTGCGCTCGAAGATCTTGCGGTTGAGAGCGGAGCCCATGACGGGCTTGAAGTCGACGTACTCGGCCCACGCCTTCTCGGGCTCGGCGAGCACGAAGTCGGTCGCTTTCTTGACGGCGCGCATGAACGCGCGGACCTTGTCCGGGTTCTGCGCGATGAACTGCTCATTGCCGATGTACAGGACGCTGCAGAAGCAGCAGCAGCCCAGCTCGGCGAGCTCGTCGATGCGGAGCATCTGAACGTCGGTCTTGGGACGGTTCTGGTTCGCGAGCCACTCTTCCAGCTCGACCATCTGCACGTTCTCGAGGCCGATGCCGGCGTCGATCTCCTTGTTGATGATGGCTTTGGAGACATTCATGCCGCAGCGGACGGCGGTGTAGTCATCGGGAGTCATGCCGTAGTGGGAGGTGAGCTCGTCGATTTGAATCTGATCAGAGGTCAGCAGGTAGCCAGCATCATGGGCAGGGTGAAGGAGCTAACCTTTCCGAACTCGCCGACATAGCCAATACGCTTACCCTTGAGGGTGCGGAAGTCGGTGGTGATACCGCTGTCCTTGAGGTACACCACTCCGGTGAAAGGCTCGTCGAGGAGAGACCCGATGGACAGAACGGGGAAGTCACGGGCTTTGGCCTAACTCAATCGTCAGCATTCCTGACCCGAAGGCGATTTCAGCACACGGAACACTTACAGCCAAAGTATGGATCATCGCTTTGAATCCAAGATCGACCTTGCCCGTACCGATGATCTCAGTGACATCCTACATCGTCGAGTCAGCAACCTTCCATTTCCATATCTTGATCGGAAAAGAAGGACATACACTCGGATCATTCGGCTCAAGGAGAGCAACCTTGATGCCCTCATCCTTGAAAAAGCCCTTGGCCTGAGCCAAGTAAAGCGGCGCATGATACGGCGTAGCGTGCCTTTACCAAAAGCAGTCAGCCCACACATCCTATAATCAGTAGAGAAAGCAAGGGGCAGGCCAACCAGTTCGTCAAGAAAGTGATCTTGTCGGAAGACATGGTGGTGGCGCTGCTGCAGTCAGTACGACCCGCTCTCACAATGCACCAAAGGGGGAGGAGGAAGCATGTTCTTTTCGCAGCTATTACGCTGATCAAGTTCGTAACGGTGTATTCTCAGCGAGCTCGCCGGCGACTTCTCGTCCTTTTCTATATCCCTTTGGAGGACAGGAAAAGGCAGAGAGGCCGCCGACGAGCAAGCACCCGCCTGCTTGTTGTTACTTTACCTTGACCAAACGCCATTGTGCGCGCGAGCAGCATGTTTCTCTCCATTGGCTTTCAGCCGTACCGGATAGGGTTTCGAAGAGCGAGGTATGTGAGTAAAGATTGAAAAACCAATTTCTTGGACTGAGGATATTCAGATGAAGGATGGGAGGGTCACGATGTTCAGTCAGGTTCGCTCGGTTCTTTATAAACCAGTTCGGTGGGGTCGCCAACAGCAGGGCAAGCTGCAATCCTTCTCCACAGGAGCTGCGACGTCGGCTTCCTACAGGCCCACTAAGCGACCGAGCGATGCTTCTTGGAACGACGAATTGGCCAATTATTTGGCAGCAGAGTGCACGAATGGAGCAGGTCGTAAAGTCAATGCCGTGGGTGATCGGCTTGGTGAAGTCAGTTGCGCCGAAGCAAGCCGTTTACTGCCGTGTGAATCATTCTACCTCCTGCATGCAGTACTGGAATTTACCCCAAGCATTTATCCTGTTCGTGTCGATCATCGTTGGAAACACTGGGACTCACCGCGTCAGCAAGTCACGTAAGCATGGCTTCGAAATGTGTGGCATAAACTTCGTTAGATCTATCATAAGCGTTATACATAGTAGTCATACACTCTCGTCAGTCGCATAAAGTCGTAAACATATATTTTCATCTCCTCCTCCCGAGCGTCTGCGTCTCCGCAGCTCTCAGGATAGCAACGACGCCATCTCGGTTGTTGCTCAGCGCCACTTCCATCGGAGTCCTGTCCTGGCCGTCTCTTAGCCCGATATCAGCTCCGTATGCAATGAGCGAGTTTGCCATCTCTTCGGTGCCGTTCATAGCTGCACAGTGTAATGGAGTACTTCCATCAGCCATAATCGCGTCCGGATTAGCACCTACTCGTAGGAGCGACACAAGTGCCTCTGGACGGCCGTTGAAAACTGCCCAGTGTGCAGCTGTCATACCCATGAACGATGGCACTTCCAGCCGCGGATAGTACGAGAGTACTAGAGCGACCAGTGCTGGAGAGCCGTATTTGACAGCGTACATGAGAGGCGTGGTTTTGTAACAATTTTGCACGTTGACTTGTGCATCTGCCGAGAGTAGGAGACGTACCATCTCTATGTCGTTTGAGTGGCATGCCTGGTGTAGAGGCGACGAGGAAGAGTGGTTGACGTGAGGGTTAACGTCCGCGCCGTGGGCAATCAGTAACTTGACAGCTTCGATTTGGCCGTGTGTGGCTGCTCCTGCAAGCGGTGATAGATGGCCGTGTTTTGCTGGCTTGAATGCTTCATACAGGCCGATGATCTTTGTGGCTGTGTTCACGGAGGCTCCAAGAGAGATCAAGAGAGAGATTTGAGAAATATCACCACTGCAGGAAGCGGAATATAACCGCGAAGCAAGCGAAGTGTGTTCTTCGAGCGATACGGGCGATAGAGTTACAGACGATACCGCAGCAGATTCCTGGCGAGGTGATCTCGGTGGCGTGAGAGTCGCTGGCAGAGATGTGTGGCGCACCTGTGGAAATGTGGTTGTTGTTGCTGTTGTTGGAGATAGTGGTGGGCTCCATTGCGAGGTCGCCTTTCGGAAGGGTGGAGGTTGGTAGTCAGGATTCGATGAAGACCTCCCGTGAAATGTGCGCGTAGAAATGGGCCCCTGGAATGGGCTGCCTCTACATTCAGTCAGCAAATGCTTCGTCTAAGTTGAATGTCGCGACTTACCGTCTTTGGATGTGATCTTCAAACTCGACTGAGGATTTGTCCCAGGCAGCCATGGAATCGAAACCCATCCTGAGGCTAGACATTGTAGGTGCAAAGTGCGAAGAGGCAAGTGGATGGCAGATCGCTGTAGTCATGCCTGAGAAGACAGCTTAGGCGACAATAGCGAGCAGGGGTGTGTATGTTGGGTTTCAGCAGTGGTCTGAAGATGAGCTGACAATCTCGGCTCTCAAGGGACCAAGCAAGCGGACCTAATGGGCTGGTGGAGTGATGAAGGGCTGATAGCGCGAGGTTGTTGTTGGTCTGATTGATTGCATACTGGAATTGAGAAGGGGGAAGGAGAGGATAATGTATAGATTTGCCTTACCGCAAGACAACATGGTCGTCACCGTACAATGACGGGGATTTACAGAGGTGAATGCAGGGTAGTATCGGGAGACAGCAATGCCACAGCGTGTAGTGTGCAGCGGGAAGAAGGGAGAGCTGCGCACATGGCAGCGCGAGATTGCGATGGGGCCGAAAGGCTGCAAGGGCAAGACAGGCAGTCCGCCCTTCTCAGCAGAGAATTGGCGAGTGTAGCAGCAAGACGGCGGGCAGAGGTCGGTCAGTCAGATGCAGGCTGGCAGGACTGCGCCTCGCTGCTGGAATGGCGGAGAGTGGGCGTGAGCACAAGGACGTGGGGCGCCTGAAGAGAGAGTTGCCCCGTTGCGTGCGGCTGAGAGGATGCCGGCGGCCGTAAGGCTCAACCATCGGACTGCAGTGCAACATTGCCTGTTCGGGACAGGAAGGCGAGGGAGGGTGCATTGAACTGGAGTGAGGTTTGTTACGTGAATGCCTATGGATCAGGTATGCCTTGGGAACAAGAGCAACAGCCTCACTACTGGAACACCTCATGGCGTCTTCACAAGACAGACAGACGTGCCCCGCGATAATCAATAATCCTGAGCTTTGAACACGTTCGCTCGCTTCGGCCCTCTAGTTCCCGCAGCCTCTCGATCCCGCGAGCTCGCTGCTGCGCCTCAGGCCATCCGTCACTGCTTCCGCTGCTTCGAAGCGACCTTCGATCGCGCTTCCCTATCACAAAGCTCCGTGCTGACGTGCATCTCAATCTACACGCCTTATTCCTTACCATCTATCGCTCCGCCACGCCGCTCATCCTTCGTCAATACCACCAGGATTACCTGACTCGTGCCTAGACTTCCCTTCACTGCGAACAAGACATTCTTCCCGCGCGGCCTGACGCCGCTCACCTGCAAACATGCCACCAGGATTGAAGCTCACCCTCAAGACGGGCAGCCACAATGGCCAGCCTGCCACACCATCTGCGCAAACACCAGGGACAGGAAGCGGCTTCAAGCTCAAGCTGTCGCAACCGCCAACACCTGCGACCGATCAACCCTCTTCTGCAATGACACCTTCGTACGGCGACCTTAGTAAAAAGCCACGGAACAAGCCAAGTGCGAAGAAGCGCGCCGCCGAGTACGACGACTACGACGAGGAATCACCTGCTCCCAAGCGACCCGCGCCTGAAAGCCGAAAGTCTTCGTTGATTCTGAAGACCGGGAAGAAATCGAGCGCAGCTGGACCCTCCGCAACAGGACCTGCCACGCCAGCATCTGCCGGACCTCGCATCAGCCTGAAGAAGAAACGCCAGCCATCTGCGCCAGTGCTCAGGAGACTGAATGTGAAAGGTCGCGTGCCAGATCGCGCGCCAGGCAATGCGTACGACAGCGAGGACAGTGATCGCGAGAAAGACCCGGCCACAGAGCAGCAGCTCATCTTGCGTATGGAGCCAGGAGAGGACTGCGACTATCTCAGAGATGCTATCACTAACAAGACCATCGGGGTGCCACCAAAAGAGGGTGGCGCGGAGGTTACTATCAGATTTGTGGAACGCGAATTCCGCAGGGCCGTCATCACTATCAAAGGGCGAATGTACGGTGCGGTATTGGTCGACTTGCCATGTATTGTGGAGACTATGAAGAGCTGGGACAAGAAGGGATGGTGGAAAGTGGCGGACATACATCAGATGCTTCTGGTACTTGGACGATGCAACAGTGACGAAGAAGCTAAGAACATGCCGCTGCCTCGGGGCACCGTCAATCCTTCGAACTTTCAGTACGCTCATGGTCTTACCCCGCCTATGCATTGGGTCCGCAAACGCCGTTTCCGCAAGCGCCTCAGTTACAAAGACACGGCCAACATCGAGGAAGAGGTGCAAAAACTACTTGAGGAGGACGAAAAAGCAGAGCGCGATGGCGGCGAGACCAGCTTCGACATTATCAACCGTGAGTCTCTCGAGCGCTCAGTTGAGCCTGAGTTCTTCGATGAAGATGCCGACGGCGAGGCTGTCTCGACTATTGAAGATGCATACGACGAAGAGCAAGAGGAAATGGATGCAGCTGCCGCCGAGGCCGAGCTTCAAGGCCTGTTCGATATGGACAACGAAATTGAGCCGCCAGTACCAACATCGGAGAACATCACTGCTTCTCCTGCCAACCTGGCCGACAGTTCAGCCTCACTGGCCCAAGTACAATCGGGCTTGGACTCTGTGGCTGCAACGCCCGCTGCAGCTGACACATCCGCACCATCTTCGGATGAGGACGAAAGCGATGAAGACGAAGACGATGACGAGGACATAGACGTTGTCGACGAGGATGCCGCGATGAAGGCCGCAGAGCGCGCTCAACAAATGGAAGAAATCAACGATCTTGAGCGTGAAGTCGAGATTCAAAGGCAGAAGCTGGCAGGACAGAAGAACCAGTTGTTGCGCGACAAGACGATGAAGCAGCTGAGGAGTTTGGAGGAGGATCTACGGATCAAGAAGGGAGGCCTGGGTATGCAAGATGAGGACGACGAGGAGTGAGTGTGTTTCCGACAAAAATTCGATCATACGGGAAACAGTACCGTTGATTGATCGAGTTCTACTTGGACACCACACACAATGAAAGCTGATAATGTTGTAACAATTGAATGCTCACATGAAGTGGAACCACATTGTCACTTCTGCTAACAGTGACCATTTGCGTCTTAAGCCGAGCAAATCTATTGGCTTAGTTTCATTTGATCTTATGCCGGCGGAAAAAAATTGTCTAAGCAAGTCCTGACAAGCGAGACAGCTCGCTGGATAGAAGCTAGCTGAACACGTGCATAGAGGTGAAGTGGCGGTTGCACAACATGCATGCCAGAGCACGCAAGAACCTACGCCCAATGAGCTGGTCCTTGTGGCAGCCTTGACACCAGGCACGATTCGCGTTCCTGCATTACGATCTCCGTTGGCGCATTTGGATATATCCTCGGGGGTTGGTTTTGCTACATGTCGAGGATGCAAATCATGATAGTCGCAGATTTACAAGGCATTGATCTCTCGTTCACGTAGCATTGTCGCGGCGAAGCGGAGAGATTACAGTCGAGAATGGCATGACAAAGCTTCCAAGCACGCCATCACCCTTTGAGACCCTGAGTTGGGCGAGCTTCTCATAAGCCTTGAGCCTAAGATACCCGTGGCGACATATTATCTGCATCGCGACTCCCTCGAATCTGCTCCCTTCTACACCGCTCGCTTTTGTAAGCGAACATTATACAATCATCATCGCCACTCAGCTATAAGTACATTCACTCCGCCCTCTCTGTCTTCCACCTTGCCATCGCCTTCCCCGTTCCAGCTCCACCTCACCCACCCTAGACATTACATAAAAACTTCTCGGGCCTTCTCCGCCCTAGGAAGCCTGCCCGCGTCCCAGCTGCGAGTAGCAGAGAACTCAGCAAAGAATCGCGACCACTATACCTGTGCCATTTCCTCGCGATTATTCTCGTTACTCCTTCAACCACACCCAGACACAGCCCACTCGCAACCATGACTGTCCCGCAACTCCACGACGGCCCCATCGAGACCCCTCCTAGGGCTGCATCGCCCGTCCACAAGTTCGGCACTCTCGCCGTCCACGCCGGTGCGCCTCACGACCCCGCGACTGGTGCTGTGATCGAGTCCATCTCGCTGTCCACCACCTTTGCGCAAACCGCTGTCGGCCACCCTGTTGGCGAGTACGAGTACACACGCTCCTCCAACCCCAACAGGACCAACTTCGAGAACTGCATTGCCGCTCTCGAGAGGGCCAAGTACGCCCTGGCCTTCTCTTCCGGCTCTGCCACCACCGCTGTCATCCTCCAGTCGCTCGCTGCTGGCAGCCATGTCGTTTCCGTCTCTGATGTCTACGGTGGCACCCACCGCTACTTCACAAAGGTCGCCTCCGCCCACGGCGTCAAGGTCACCTTCACTCCCAGCATCGAGGTCGACATCGAGTCCTTGATCAAGCCCGAGACCAAGCTCATCTGGATCGAGACTCCCTCCAACCCCACCCTCTCTCTCGTCGACATCCGCGCCGTCACCGACATTGCCCACCGTTCTGGCATCATGGTCGTCGTCGACAACACTTTCCTCTCGCCCTACATCCAGAACCCGCTTGAGCACGGCGCCGACATCGTCGTCCACAGTGTCACCAAGTACATCAACGGTCACAGTGATGTCTGCATGGGTGTCGCCGCCTTCAACTCTGAGGCCCTCCTCGAGCGCCTCTCCTTCCTCCAGAACGCCATTGGCGCCATCCCTTCGCCCTTCGACTGCTGGCTCGCTCACCGTGGTGTCAAGACCTTGCACCTCCGCGCCCGCGAGGCCTCCAAGAACGCAGCCGCCGTCTGCAAGGCCCTCGAGGTCGACCCTAACGTCCTGCTCGTCAACTACCCCGGCTCCGACTCCCACAAGCAGCGCAAGATCGCTCTCAAGCAGCACCGTGACGGTCTCGGCGGCGGCATGCTGAGCTTCCGCATCAACGGCGGCAAGGAGGCCGCCGAGCGTTTCTGCCAGCACACACAGATCTTCACTCTCGCCGAATCCCTTGGCGGCGTGGAGAGCTTGGTCGAGGTCCCCGGCTCAATGACCCACGCCGGCATCCCCAAGGAGCAGCGCGAGATCGCTGGCGTCTTCGACGACCTCGTCCGCATCTCCTGCGGTGTCGAGGACTCCGCCGACCTGGTCGCCGATATCAAGCAGGCCATCGAGAAGACCGTCTCTGGCGCCAAGGTCTCCAATGGCAACGGTCACTAGAGTCCTTGCCAATCACACCAACAACACGAATACACGCTGGGATGGGAGGAAAACAAAAGCACGGGGGGTTTTATTGCATGGAAATTACCAAAAACGGCGTTTATCAAAGGGTGCATCGTGCCTTGATGGGGATACCAAGGCACGCAATATACACACGATTCTCCTCTTCGGAAACGTCGAACGCTTCTCATGCGTTGCGCGTTTTAGAGGATTCTTTTTACGATTTGCTGCGAAAAGGATAGACAATGCATCTTGATAATAATCTAGGCCGTTTCTGGTCACGTCCACAGGATATTTTTATTTTTTTCACATCACGTGTCATTCTCATCTTGGAATCATTTACGCGTACGTCGGTAACATAGTCTCCCTGCTGTAGGGGGATGCTGATTATCTTTTTTCCGCTGCGAGTCTGAAAAACTCATATTATGTCTTGTGATGTGAAAGTTTAGTTCATTTGAAGCTATATACAAGTCAAGCCAAAAAAAAAAAAAGGGCAGATGTCGCTTCCAAGGTCTCGATCGGCTTTCGTAGATGAGAAATTGCGATGTTGTGATTTGCGGTTGGCTGGTTGCTTCTTCGTGGCATGTGGAAGTATGGCCTGCAGATGTGCGAGTATGACATGAGCCACTGCGTACAGAATCTGCCGCGGAGTGTTTGGAGGGCGCGTGTATAGTTCAATTCTAGGTTTTCGTCATGCTGTAGGTGAGCTGCGCTACACAGCTCGGGCAAGGCTATGGCGGCGAGTCAAATGGCTTGTGATCAGCAGTCGTGTAATAAGTAGGCAAAGATTGATGCGTGCAGACAGTGACACGGAGCATTTTTAGCGCACCTTAGACGACCACCTGTGGGTCTGGTAAGTGAGCTGCGTCAGACATAGTAGCGGGGTAGGCAGTCATGGCTGCTTCCAATTACCTGTAGCTGCGACACGAATGTGAAAGGTTCAAAGAGCACTTCTGCCAACGTATGATGCGAAGGGACCAGGTCCAGATAAGAACAAATCTGGTCAACCACACGCAACCTGAGTCCCCGGGGAGGAACACAAAACAAAGCGACACAGCCACTCTTGAGAACTCTCGGCAGATTGCGTGTGTCCATGAATCCGCAGAACCCAGGCAAATACGTACGTGTACCCATGCATACACCAGCGAAGCACATAGCAGTCAAGAAAAGTCTCCCACGCGCACGCGGGCATTCACATAAGTTCCTTTGTATCCGCTTTGCATACTGTACATTCCTATGCGGGTGGTCCGTCCCCAAGATCTCTCTTCTCTCTCCCAGCGAGCGCCCAATTCTACTGCTTGGGCACGTAGTTCTGCTGCTGGAACAGGTAGCCCTTAACCTTCGCGTGCTTGAGCTGCTCCAGGTAGCGATCTGCAGGCGCGCAAAATGCATTAGCACACGTCTCATCCGTACACGAACAGCTGGAACGCCAATCTGCTCCTCCACGTCTTGTTCATGTTTTTCTTCATGTTCTTTCTCTTTCTTACCTCTCAAGTGTCCGCACTTCTCCAGGTGGTTGACGCCCTCTCTGTAGTAGCACTTGCCCAGCTCCTCCCGCACCAATCGCGCCATCATGCTCTGCACCCACTGCTCTCTGATTATGGAGTCCTGCGCGGCCTTGAGCGCCTTGTTGTCGTCGTAGTCGACGCCGTCGAAGGTCGGGGGCACTGTAGGCTTGGCCGCCTTGAACATCTCGGACTCGGGAGTAGGCATTGTCGTTTGCGGTCTGGGCGGGGTGTCGGGGGTTTTTGGGAGGCCGAAGGTGCCTGCGGTGAGGTTTATTTGTCGAGAAGAGGCTTGCGTGCTGGTTTGAAGCTGTTGTTGGCGCCGTCGAGAGAGATAGCTTCGCCTTGCGCTCCCGCGAGAAGGTGAGGTTCGTTCGCGAAGCCGAGCCATTGGATCGCCGGTCAGCGCCACGACATTTGTCCATCCCTCTCCCTCCAACCCTTTACCACATCAATGTTGCTACCACGCCACTCTTCCTCAAAGTTTACATATTCGAATGGCCCGAATCAGCCATCTTTGTGTATTGCTGAAACATGGCCCGCCTTCGTCGATTTCCTAGTGCTCTTCCTCTTCAAACTGAAAGCCTTGCTCTTCCTCTTCCCCTCCCTCTCCCGCTCCAACTCCCTCTGCTCTCTCTCGTCCGCGCGCCGGCCCCAAAAGTCTTTCCCATGCGCCGGCATGCCATACGAGACTTTCCACCTCCACTCGTCGAATTTGACCGTCTGCGTGGCTTCGATGCGGCTCATGAGGGTATCGCGCTGCACTTGGCATGGCGGGCAAAGGGTTTCGATCTTCCAGCTCTGATACGGGTGTGCTATGATTTCGCAGTCCGTTGAGCGGTACCCGTCTGGCTCGATCGAGGCGTGTCGGCATTCGATAAGCGGCTTTTCGGAGAGGACGGAGTGGCCGCAGACGGTGTACACGTAGAGGCGGTGACAGCACATTTTTGAAAGTAGTAGGTTTGTGATTTCAAGCTATAGAGTTTGGATCGAACGCCCGCGATATAGGATGGCCCGCGACATTGCTGCTTTCTGCTTCGCCCTTTGTCTCGAGAGCAGATTGTCTCGAGAGTGCTGTGCTTGCACTAGTTCGGCTTGTTCTTTGTTTCGAGTGTTTCAAAGTCGCCGGATATCATTGCTACCAAGTCTCGGATGAGTTCGTAGGCCGCGACGGTAATACCTCACATTGTTGCACAGATGGGACTTGATGGATCTTGTTTTTTTTTTTTTTTTTTTCTCAAGAACAGGTCATTCTGAATTGATGCTCTTCGAGCTCGCTAAACGCAATATCAAGAGCAAAGACTATGATTCGAAACACTGCACAGCCCGTGTTAATCCTCATCAGTTTCGCAGCCATGATGCCACGACAGCGCGATTGATCAGCCACATTCACATTGATCTCTAAGTTTGGCGCTTCTTAATGTCGTACAGCCAGTCATCCGTCCCAAGCATCTCCATCCCGGACTCGGCGGCGTAGACCTTGCCACCAATCACTTTGGACACTTGCTCACCGCAATTGCGACGGACCACGATCTCCTCGAGATTGGAGAAGACTTGAAGAACGCACCTCACCTCGTACGGCTCCATCGTGATAGACAACCACGAGGCCCCTTTGGTCAGATCTTTGTAGAGGCTTCCCAGTTTCCGGTCTTCGCCGTCGACGGTGATGCGTTTGACGTTGTGGAATATACTGTGGACCAGGCCTTGCCAATAGGAGAGCGAGGCACACTTGGCTGTGCAGAAGTCGGTGTGGCGTTGGTCGTCCATCGTTGGGGAGTTGAAGGTAAGCAGGTGGAGAAGGACCTCTGTGCGGGGGAACACCATGTCAGGAATGCAAGCGAGGTTGGGGCCTATAAAGACTTTGACGAAGTTGGCCATGATCAGGCTCATGCGCTCCCCGCCTACCGTCAACGCAGCGGTGCCACGAGTCGGGAAGTCGCGTGGGTTAGGAAAGACGGTATCGAGCGACATGCTCATCTTGCTGTATGCAATACCGGAGGCCTCGGTGTTGATTTGCCTGCATGTGAGCAACAAGCTTAGACGGGAGGTCTTGTCACCGTTGGGGGCTGATCTGTTTTTACCGTTTACCTTGTAGATCTTGTTGTCTCCGCCTTCCAAATCGATACAGACGTTGTCCTGAACGTCAGCGAGCACAAACTCGTAGATCGAGTTTCGAATCTCTGCTGGGAGATTCAGCAGACGGGAGGTCTGCTGAGGCGTGTTGTTTGTGTGCGAGGTCGACGTCTTTGCAGTGGATGCCATGCTTGTCGAATGAGGTAGGATGTTGGATTGGTGACATCGACGGGATTTTGTAGGTGCTGTGGTGAAGGATGCTGGCATAATGGGTGTCGGGTGAACATTCACAAATGGCATAGTGTTGGGTGCATCGCTGCGTAGAAGTGACTTGACGTAACGGCAGGAGTACGCAGCTGCTGGGGATAGCCTTCTCACAATAGCATTGTAATTTCCGTGCTATCAACCCTCGAATGTCGCCTTCAACCTGGCCCAGCAGTGTTTGTTGCTAAAATTACGAAGGCTATCAGCGGTTCCGAAGTGCATCTTTTGTCTAGGACAAAGCGAGTGGCAATGTCTCCAACCCGGAAAGGGCGGTTTTGCAGTCACCTTTTCTTTGTCTAAGCTGGTCAGCCACTCTCGCTTCCGCAGCGATCAAAGAACATTGATCTCAAGTTGAACATCTGCTGAAAGCTGCGTGCTTCTTTGCGAAAGTCACGACCTGCATACAACTTCTCGTCTGATCGCACTGCGTGGAACAAACTGACAGAAGCTGGTCTTCGCCGAATACCTACTCGCTTCTCGCAAACTCACAGTTCTCCAAATCCAAGAATTGAGACTAGCAAAAATCATGGACGCACCATTACAAACCTCTGACTCTTCACCTTCCAGCCTCCAGAACCAGAACAAGTCGGCATCCTTGGGCCGCTCAACGATCATTTGGCTCGTTGTGTTGGCCTGTATCATAGCCACCGCGTTCATCGTCATCGCCTGTCTGCTCTGCAGATGCCGGAGAAAGAGAAAAGACCGCCGCTTTTCCACAGGCTACGGCATATACGATGGAAGGCATGAGTTCCACCCGTGGAACAAGAACGCAACGCCTCCAGAGCCGCCTGTGCCGGTATATGGCGGCTACCAGGTTGGCAAGTCAACAGCGGAACCGATTTCACCACTTTCCAAGGCCAGTGTGAGGCAGTCAAGGGCGCCAGTGATGGAGCCGATGGTGGTTGAAGAAGCAGGCAATGACAGCGGATTCAAACGAAGTAGCAAAAAGACAAGCCGATATTATGGCGGTCTAGGCGCGAGAATCAGCAGAATGAGTCAGATTGGGCGAGCGTTGTGAGAGAGGATGGCTTTGCTACGTTTGTTTAGATTGTTGGAGGATGTCAGCTAGCGGGTCTTCTTATCGAAGGATTGCCGTGTGACGAGCCATACAGCGCGTTCATTTTGTCAGTCAATGAAAGCGTGAATGCGTGAGATAGAAAGAGAAAGAGCAAGCATGGCGATACCCAAACGATGTACAAACACATACAAGCAAATGAATGCACACACCTCCGATAATACCACTCGCCAGCTGACATGCAACGTGATGTGATGTTTGTTTCGTGACGTCCGCGGATGATGCCAGTGATGTGCCAGTCCGTCATCTGGAAAGCTTGTTCCTTGCGCGGATTCTTGATGCCTGAGCTGCCTAACGAGTGGTGGGGTTCACCACTCTCTGGCTTTGGCTGGCTGGCTTTGGCTCACCTCACAGAAAGCTCGGCAGGCATTACGTGCCCATCCTCTCTTGCAACGCACGGCAAGGCAGACTACTCCGAATCGCTACCTCCGCCTGTCACAACACTCAACCTGCTTGCAACACCACCGCTCCCGTGGTATTCCAAGCGCCGCGCCACCGCCCACTCACAAACACACACCCCACATCATCCACTACTGACGCTTGACGCGCTCGACCGCCCGCTCCTGACACCGCCCTCCAAGCCTTCCTTACCCCATCACCACCTCCCCCACCGCACACCACCTCCACGCCGCCCGACCACGCGTCTTGCTCTGCTGCACCAGGACTCGGAGCCTTGAAAAGGAAGGAACCATTGGCGGCAGAAGCCGGGCAGAGCCTACATTTCCACGCGAGGGATACGGCAGGCTCGACAGAGACGAGCACAGGGAAGATGGTGGAGGCAGGTGACGGCTCACAGCCGCCGACATGGAAGTTCACGCAGTAAGTGCCGCCTTGGAAGTCCCCGTCGCCTGTTCTTTGATTGCCGCTCGCCAGTCATACTGCGTGTGTGCTGTTCATTGTTCCCTTCTGGCCGCATACGGATGTCGACGCCGCTGCTTCACCACAACACATCCGCTACCCAAGCATGTTTCGAGGATTCAAGAACGCCATTTTTGACCGGACCAATCGTGGCGGCGCTGCACAACAAGCAGATAACGGCGAGGGAACTACTGAGACAGCCTGTTATTCAGAGTCATCGGGTTCCGAGGCCGCCAACGAGCGAGTGCTGGAGTCAAGTTCTTCAACCTCTTCCTCAGTACTCTCGAATCCGCCGTCCAACCCCAATCCCCGGCCAAATAATGACAATCCAATGCATCGCGAGATCGAGGATGATGCAACTCGGGATCTTGGGCCCAAATGGCACTTCACGCAGTATGGCCACCGCCAGTTCGAGCAGCGCACAATCAACACACAGTGATCTACAACCGATGGAAATGAGCTGACTTATTTTCTTCCAGATGCTTCGGTGATAAGGGTGATGTAGAAGATATTACTGAGGCAGACATAATATCCACCGTCGAGTTCGACCAGACCGGAAATTACCTCGCGACCGGCGACAAAGGCGGCAGAGTTGTGCTCTTCGAACGAAACGAGACCAAAAAGACCTGCGAGTACAAATTCCACACCGAGTTCCAATCACACGAGCCCGAATTCGATTACCTAAAATCCCTCGAGATTGAAGAGAAGATCAACAAGATCAAGTGGTGCAAGAGGCAGAACCAGTCACACTACCTATTGTCAACAAACGACAAGACGATCAAGCTGTGGAAAGTGTTTGAGAAATCCCTCAAGGTCGTAGCAGAGAACAACCTGTCATCAGAGTTGACGCCAGCGGGTGCTCCTGGTGCAAATGGAGGTGGCCCAGTGAGGTACCCCAACCAGCACTTCCGCTCTGTTGCAGACCTGAAGTTCCCGCGCATGACACACCACGACACAGTCGTTGCAGCAGTTCCGCGTAAAGTATACGCAAACGCTCACGCATACCACATCAACAGCATATCAGTGAACAGCGATGGCGAGACATTCATCAGCAGTGACGATCTTCGGATAAACCTGTGGAACCTGAACATCCAGGACCAAAGCTTCAACATCGTGGACATCAAGCCCGCAAACATGGAGGAGCTTACGGAGGTGATCACAGCTGCGGAGTTCCACCCTACCAGCTGCAACTGGTTCATGTATGCGTCAAGCAAGGGTACGATCAAGTTGGCGGATATGCGACAAAAGGCCTTGTGTGACGAGCACGCAAAGCGTAAGTTTACCAGCTTGAATGAATCTGACCGCACCAGACTAACATCGTCGTAGAATTTGAGCAAGAGGAGGACCCATCCTCGCGCTCCTTCTTCTCTGAGATTATCTCTTCCATTTCGGACGTCCGCTTCAGCCACGATGGTCGTTACATCCTTTCCCGCGATTATCTCACTGTCAAGATCTGGGACGTGAACATGGAACGTCAACCAGTGAAGACAATCCCCATTCACGAGCACCTCCGACCCAGACTCTGCGACACCTACGAGAACGACAGCATCTTTGACAAGTTCGAAGTCACCTTCTCCGGAGACGCAAAGAATGTCATGACAGGCTCGTATAACAACAACTTCATGATCTACCCTAGCGACCCGGACAAGGACACCGAGATCGTTCTGCAGGCGGACAAGAGCGCCTTCAAGGCAAAGAAGGTTGGCATTCCCACGCCCATGAACGCCGGTGCCGGTAAGGACGGCAAGAAGGGCAGTCGGGCAAGCTCGCCGGCTGGTGGCGCCCAGCGCATGCGCAAGGAGACCGATGCCGATCAGATCGACTTTAACAAGAAGATTCTGCATATGAGCTGGCATCCCCATGAGGACAGCATCGCCATTGCTGCTACGAACAACGTGAGTTTCATTACCTTTGAGCTATTCTGGACTACTTACTGACTTCTTCCAGCTTTTCGTCTTCTCTGCCTTGTAAACGCGGACTATCCAGGGTCCGCTTGTTTGGTGATTTTGGCGTCCTAGCCTCACGGCGGCGGCGGTGGCAGTTACGATGGTTCCAAGGGGTTCACGGCGCATTGGGTTGGCACGCTGGCAGCCTGAGCTAGATTGTTACACGACGAGCTAAGTGAACGGGCAGTGGATCGTGGTGAGGTCAAAGGCGCTTTCAGCGCTTTTAATCACGTAGCGATGTAGAAGTCACAAAAGAAATTCGAGACAAAATAATGAAATTGCATCTATGAATTCTTTCCACTTGAGACGCCAAACACCGTGCTAGAAAGTCGTGTGGCCTGTTATGAGGCCTCTTGCTCGGCGCCGCCGTCTACCTCCATCTCGTCGGCGGGCTCGTCTTGCGCTTCCTGCGCCAGCTCGTCTTCGCCTAGCCACCACAGCTTTGGTCCTAGACCGGAGTGCATCATACTAGCTTGCACCGCATAAGGTTGCTTTCTAGGCTCCTCGACAGCCTCTTCTTCCTCTCCTGCAGCACCTCCAGCGCTGAACTTCTGTTGCTGCTGCGCAAGCTGCGGACTCAGATCGTTCCACTGCTCCATCTCCACACGACACAAGCACTTCTCGTTGCGGTCGAAGAAATACTCGTCGTACCCATTCTCCGCCTCCGGGTTTTCGCTCCGCCACACGAAAACGCCATCCTCGCCTTCCTGCTGATACACACTCGGATCAAACAGCACCGAAGGCGGGACCTGCAAGTCCTCAAAAAAGTCCATGCTCAGCCAGATGCCGTCCTTGACGTCCGACTGCGCGATCGTGCCTTGCAGGATCTCGCCACGGAAGGGCCGGAAGACGATCATGCGAAAGTCAACGTTGACGTTCACGATGCCGTTGCCGTGCCCGATGAGCCCTTCCGAGCAGGAGATGAGCGAGTGGAAGCCGACGCAGAGGCCGATTTTGTGCAGCACCTTGTCGGCGTACTTGGCGTTGATCCAGTCTTCGATGGCCCTGGCGCTGGGGAGGCTGAAGCTCGATGGCGGGAGTTGGACGACGTCCGCGAGGGTTACCTTATTTACTCATTAGGCAAAATTCGTAATTGAGCCATCATTGTGGTGGAATTTTACTTACTAGGACGTACATCTTTGTGTTATTGTGTGATGAAATATAGAGTGGTGATTGGAGGAGCCGAGTCAAGTCCAGCGAGGCGGCTTGAGCAAAATCTTCGTTCGTATTCTCACTTCAGATCTCAGCATCGCTTTCCGTCCGGGTAATGAATGCCTGCAGCCTGGGAATTGGAGTAGTTCTAGCCTCGCTGCTCCATTAGTAAAGGATTTCCCTGGTGCATCTAGTGAAAGTGAAGACTCGATCTTTACCGCGCGACTTCGACGAAGCTTGTCGCGGATCGTACTTACTTACCCTAGCGCTAGCAAGTCAAAACCCTAACATCTTTCTTCAAGACCTTGTTCCTTCGTTCTATCACATACATGTGTACATTTGTCTTCCCTTCTTTTGAGGTATCAACGAGATATCATATTGCATCCAGTTCTCAGCTTGTTTCATAGTACAGACCTTACTGTCGGATAAGCACTTTAAACATCATGGCTGGAGGCTTCTCGTTCCCACCTCCTCCACCACCTCCGCCCAAACCGACTGTCCAGACTCAGCCAGCGGACTTCGAATACTCACAGCAATCTGGACGTGGAGGCCGTGGACGCGGTGGGTTTGAATCGCAAGGTCGAGGTGGATCCGGTCGTGGACGTGGTGGCGGCCAAGGCAATTCCAACTTCGAACCGCTTGGCCAACATCAACGTCAGAACTTCAATCAAGGACCCAACACTGCGCAGCCCAGGGAGCGATTTGAGACTTCAATCAATGTACAACTTCCACCAGGATCTCACATCAATCCTAACTTCACTGGCCAACGACACGGTGCCACTACCAGGCACCAGCATACTCCTGGCAACCAAGCCCGCCATGTCTCTGATTCAGGAGATAGGTCATCCAACGATGCACGCTCTAGCTACACGGCAAGCCGCAGGTTATCGAACGATGGACCCGGTCGAACTCAGGCGGGTCATAAACGTAAGCTCGATGCATTGCGAGGTCCGCAGCAACCACGGGAAAAGAAGCCTGGTCTACAGACAGCACCGGCCGTCCCAAGCTTCGGAGCACCCATTTTGCCGCCAGCCTCATCAACTACAACCGCTCGCCCTTCCACTCGACCTCAGAATGTGAATATTCCGAATCGAGCCCAGGCTGGACCCAGAACACTGGGACTCACGCCCAAGGACGGCATCGAACCCGACTACCCATCTGAGAGCGAGGATGAAGAAATTGACGAGGAAGCCCAATTTGCAGAGCTCGGCACCAAATTGACTTTTGAGCACAACGGCGAGGTTATGACGCTCAACAATGAAGCGGACCTCGCTGCTTGGAAAGAAGAACGAAGAAAGCAATTCCCGACTACCACTCGTGTGTCACAAAAGCATGAAGAAGCCATGCGTGTTGGCGAGGAGAGAAAACGACTGCTGGCTGCGGTCGCCCTGTTGCACAAGGCTCCTCGAAATAGGAATAGCGAGGCTAAGACAAGGTCTTTGCGCGAGCCGCAGAAGAATGCAGAAGCAACCACTGTTCCAATGCTGCTAGACACAAACATGGGTGAACAGGAAAGTGCTGAATCCCACGTTGCTCCTTCAGGCATACAGGAAGTTGAAGGCCCGTCCGAGAAATTCCCAATTACAGTGGCGCCTGACACCGTTGAGGATCACACTGTGGCTACAACAGACATCGATGTACACCCCACTGGCGGCACCGTCGCGCCGGCGCATGAGTCTACAGTACCTCAACAGGAGCCCAGCCAACATAGGGCACTCCCAGGTATAAACATGGATGAGACGGACGAGGAAAGCGATGCCGAAGAAGCTGCCGCCGAAGAAGATGTCGAAGACGTCGCTCCCATAGAGAACGGAGCAGAGCCTGCTTCTGACGCCGAGTCGGATGATGATGGGCCACCAGAACAAGTCAGCTCGAAGCCGCGGCCTTCCGCTGCATCTGAAGCGCGAAGGCCGGTGTGTCGGTATTATTCTGCCAGCGGCATGTGTCGCGACGGCGATAGCTGTAGATTCCGGCACGAGCTTTCTAGCAAAGCGCCGTCAGCAAGACCTCCCCAACCTCAACCGGACAAGCCGGCTTTTGACCGCTTCGCTCCCAAGCTCGATCCGAAGACCGATGTCAAGAAGAGTATTTTCGAAAGACTCATGGAACAGGAAGAGCAGAGCGATGATCGCTTAGCATTGCAGGTCATAAAGGCACTTGGCCAGGCCGGTCTTTTTAAGCAACAGGAGACGGAAGCCTAGTATTAGTTGAATAATGCTTGGATTGGTCATCCGCTTAGATCGTAGATGTGGGGCGATGATCTGATGATTTTAATCCTCAAGACCGTTTTTTAGTGGATGCTTGAGGTCACTGCCGGCTGCATCCGGGCCCGTGATCCGCAATGACATGCAGAACTTCAATCAAATCTCGTCTCGCCATCGCGCGCATCCGCCCATCCCATCTATTGGAATTTCATGCTTCACTTCTCACCGTGACAAAAAAAATTCACATATACGGTACTGGCGAAGTAAAATATGACGAACTGACGATACCCAATTATACCCGCAATTCTGTGCGCATACCTGGATTGTACTTACTGTAATTTAATTTTCAACAACAACAACAACCATGGACTGGAACACGCCGCATCTCGGCAGCTGGCCAGCCAAGCTGGTTCTCGGCATTAGTGCGAAAGTACGCTCAAAGAAAGCGTACACACAGCAGGCCATTGATAAGGCGAACGCGAAGGAAGCCGAGAGGCGAAGAAAACGCATGCACCCCAATCAGGCCAAAAGGGGAAGCGACGACCAGGACCAATTGAATGAACTCGGAGAACGCGAATATTCTGCCTTCGATGGCGACACGCTGGTAGACAAGATCGACCATACTGATATGATGCACCGACTTGCGCACCACGACTCTTTCGACTCGCTCGCTGATCAAGCCGGCTACGACATCAGAAAACTGAGGGACCCTTACTTCGATTCAAAGGAAGAAGAAGCTAAAGCTGGTGAACTGAACGAGAAGCGCGAATTGATGGTAGCTGTCCTGCCCGACGATGTCTGGAAGCGCATTCGCTCACACCTGGACGCCGTCGATGCTGCAAGTCTGACTATCGCCACCAAGACCCTGTATGCAAAGTTGGGCGACGACGCACTCAAAGTCATGAACATACCGGAAAACCGCCACCAGAGGATCAAGTTCTTGCAAGCAGCGTATGATAAACGCTGGCCTGGCGAGTTGCTTTGCTTCCCTTGCGCTTCGTATCATCGCCGGACATCTGCAGGCAAAGAAAGCCTGCATTCTCAGTTCGTTCAACGGCCTATCTATGACTGCCCTAACGTCCGCAAAACCGTGCTACCGCGCACACGCATCACTCACGGTCGTGAACTGCCATACTATTTCATGCAACTAGCTCTTCGGGAGTCCCAATACGGCAAGCGCTTCGGCATCACCCACGAGGATCTCGCCCGCCAATGGAAGTGCAAAGACTCGACCTGGAAGCACCGCACTCGCTACATGGTCCACGACGGCCACTTACTAATGCGCTGCGTCTCAACAGCTTTCGCACCACCCGAGCTCACCGCCACCGCCGAACGTCACCTCCTTTACGACCGCGAAGAATTCACACCTTTCTTCTCTGTCTGCGCTCACTGGCGCGACGGCTTGCTCACCAAGATCTGCAAGTGCGCTCTCTCTCATGTACCCAAGCCCCCGGATTCATACAGGGAACAGCTTCGACGCGCGCCTAAGATCTCGCGCGAAGCTGCGCACCCTAACTTCATCGTCACTGGTTGCGATACTTGCAGGCCTGCAAGGCGCTGTCCGGAGTGCCCTTCCGAATATCTTGTGGAGATTCAAATGTGCGAGGATCCGAAAGCAGAGGGATTCAAGTTCAAGCATGCGATTGTGGTGACGCGCTGGGCCGATCTGGGAGACGGCAAGAACCCGTACACGAGCCCGGAGTGGCTGGCGATCAATGGACTGAATAAGGCGGCTGGAGGTGAAGAGTTTGAGAGTTTCACCCGTTTGGGCAGGAGAGCTGTCAGTGGTGTGTTCGAGAGTAGGATATCGGGCAGTATCCCTGGGCAAAGGATGGCGAGTTTGAATCCGAAGAACGAGAGATTGGGCGAGGAGGGTGATGGTTGGTACTAGGGTTTTCGTGGGAAGGCATCAGGTGTATATGCGCAGCAGCGATGGGACTCCACTTCTTTTGTACATCTGGCCTTGGTTTATGAGTTTTTAGTTTGCATACATGATATCCCAGTCCTTTCAAATTTGAGTCGAAGAATTATTGAGCTAAACTTTTATACAAGTGCGGGCCCTAGTCTATGTCATATACATTGTGTTTCGTCGTCAGAGCTTCGCACATCGAAGGCGCGCGAAGACCATCACTACAAGACGCAAACCATCCAAGCTATGCATTTCCTGGGGGAGTGAGTGGAGACCGTGGTCCTCTTGCCGAAGAGAGTCTAAGCCTTTTGGCAGACCTACCCTCACCTTGCGGCTCCTGGCTTCGACCCCGGCTCTGCTCTCGGACTGGAGTCTGCAGACTCCTCCTAGCTCGCCATCTCCGGAACCAAGCCTT
Source organism: Cladosporium oxysporum (assembly GCA_035771495.1). Lineage (NCBI taxonomy): Eukaryota > Fungi > Ascomycota > Dothideomycetes > Cladosporiales > Cladosporiaceae > Cladosporium > Cladosporium oxysporum. The sequence goes on from JAWNKS010000007.1 coordinate 1,578,461, forward strand.
CAATAGCATGGCAATCGCAACGGTGACCTCGATGTGCGACGGTCTCGGTTCGAAACTTATCCAGTCCAGAGCGGTGATGTTGAGGTTTGCATCCTTGGCCCCTTGGACGAGCGCGCGGCAAAGACGGGTGGTCTCGTCTTTGTCGAGTTCGCGATTCTTGCTGAAGACGACTTGCAATTTCAGGACGCCTGCCGCACGCTCGACTCGCCGCTGCTGCTCGATGGCTGATTTCAGGATGGGCGCGAGGCAGATGTGCCGGGCATTCAGACTTTCGTTCCGGTTGAATAGTGGTGGGAGATTGTGCTCGGGACGCATGCGGTCCATGATGCGGTTGTGGAGGCGCGAGGTGTCGAAAGGTCGATCTTCGGACTTTGTGGCTTCGCCGTGGAGTTCGGCCAGCGAGTCTATCAGGGCTCGTGTGAAAGATGATGGCCCCGGTGCCCGGGTGTATTCGTGGGTGGCGGCGATTGTCTCATAAGAGCGGGTGACGTGTTTCGTGCTTTTGTTGATGGAAGTGGCTGCGAAGCATGTGTCCATGATAGTGAGCACGTCGGCCTCTGCATGCTGTAGCAAACTCTCCGTGTTCTGCCAGTGGCAAGCTGGTGCGTAGTTGTAGCCCTTGTCAGCGTTGGCGGGTTGTGCAGATAGGGTACTGGATAAGCAGTTAGTGAAAGTCTTGCAGACATGCGCCTGAGGACGTACCCGGAGATGTAGAGTTGATCGCGTTTACCGGGCCTCGTATAACCATGTCCGCTGTAGTATACAATGAGAAGAGTCGTTCGATGCGGCCCATCGTTATCTAACATGAACTTCGAGACCTCTGAGTTTAGCTGATGCTGAGGCAGCTTTTGTTTGCAGTCTAGAACGACCTTTGTCGTGAGAAACCCGAACTTGTCACGGAAAAGGTCCTCGAGCTCTGTTGTCTGTAACGCAAACGATCAGCCATTCGATACATCTAGCTGGTGGCGAAAGGCACCTACCTCTGTGCGACACTTTAAGTTCTTGTCGAGCCAATCCGCCCAATGAATCAAAAGCACCGCAACTGATTGATAATGACTGGGTATATCAAACTCCTTGCAAACTGTGCTGTTCCATTGCTGCCGCATTACATCGTTAGCTCGGTGGGTGTTTTGCTCCACCTCTCCTTCGCGACCACGTTTGAGTGACATGGCTATCGATGCAGTCGTAGGAGTACGACGGTGCTGTAGTGAGAAGCTCCGGTGGGACGAATATGAGTGGTACACTCGCAGCAATCATTGGCGACGAACGGCTAGCTAAATAATTGTGACCACTAAGCATGGTGTGGCTATGGTGGTCACTGTCAATATACACTAACATCACGTTGCCTCAGCCTCGACCCATGCTCGGGGCCAAAGCAACCGCGCGATGCGCAAGACTGCTCAGCCTACCAGCTCTGCGCCGTCGCGCATGGATTGAAAGTAGAAATACATCACGACGAGAGGAAAACAACATAGCTCTAGTCAGGTGTTCTGCTTCCCTGTTTGGTCCCAGCGCGAAGTAACGCTTCGATACCTTACGTTTGTGTGATGGTGGTAGACTCCACTCACGTGCAGCAGCAACATCCAAAGATCCTGCGATCAGCTTCCTCCCTTCTGCATGCATGCGACCGGTGAAGAGCCAGAACCGCGTGTTTCGAAGCAAGGCTTGCAGCACAGTTGCCTCTTTCGCGATTTCGCTAGAAGCTCAGCCTGACTGAAAGGCTGCGCGTTGCGCGCTACGACCCGCTTCTCATGCACAACAGAGAGCTCGCCGCAGCTTTCACATGCGTGCGTGGGAACCCGCTGATATTGCGGTGGTGTGTTGCGCGATCAGGCTTGCATGTTGTCTTTTATTTAAACCCGCGCAGCCGCCCTGCCTCAGGACGACCAAATGCTAGCAATGCCACCACATCCAGCGCCCACAGGAGAAAGCATAGCCCCAAAGATACGCAAGGCTGCGTCCGCTGACCCCACCACCATGACTGAACCGGTGAGCCGCTATGGCACAGAGGGTGGTTGCCCTTCTGCGGCTGACATGCGCAGGTTGTTCCTCAGGAGGAAGAGGAACAGTGGAAGGGTGAGGTGGATAAGTACCAAAAAGAAGCTGAAGTGAGTCGACTGGTGCTATTAATGGGGCCAAAACCAAACCCTGAAGCTAACGATCTGGGACAGAGCAATAGAAAATATTTAAATGGGGAAGAAGTAACGATGAGCGTCTCTAATGGTGGAAGCACAGCTATGGAGACGTTCAAAGTCGCGGATGCGAGGTTCGCGAGAAGAGGGGTGGAGTATCAGCTGCTGAAGGACGGCAAGGTGCATAAACCTGGCCAATGGTTCGCTGAGAGTCTTCTGCACTTCCCAAGAAAATAAGAGGCGTGCTGGCAAGCTGAAGCCTTGCGGCGCGTGAGGTTGGCTAGTGGGGTATGAGTGCATGTATTTAAACGACTTCACACCACTCGTTCATGTTCTTCGTTGTTGTCACAATGTCTTAAGGCGAGTCGAACCTTCAAGACTAAAAGCCATCATGTCTGCAGAGAAGTCCACGGACAGGAGCTTCAGTATGAGCACCATGCCATCAGAAGCAAGTACAGCTGTCGATCCCGAAAAGGGCAAAGGAACGGTAGCGGAAGACCCACGTACGTTCACCTAACACAGCCATTGATGTTTCTGTAATCGTTGACCTAGACTCAGGCCCTAAAAGATGGCGTTGGCTTTTCAAGAGAGACGCGAGTGAAGTTTTCGAGAGTGACGAGCGTACCCCTCTCACTCGAACATGTGAGTGACAGTGGTGTCACTGATGGCGGTAATGTTGCGAGCTGACTCCCTGCAGTGGACGAATGTCCGATGGGCTATTCGCGTCTCGCTACGTTCTTGTCTAGTGACCGTAGCTTCATGCAGTATCGTGGATTCGGTTCGTTACGTTCCCGCATGCTACTGGCACAACAGTACGATATCGAGCTGCTGGAGAAAGAACTCGATACCATCGATCATTGGGATGCCAGCGAAGGCATGGCAAGCAAGCTTCGATGTAAAGATCGCGATGACCGGGACTGCTGCAAAAGCGATATGCCCGCGACGTTCCCTCATCCTAGAACAAGGCCAGAGATACTCGCCGATTTGAAGCAGCAACTGATGTGTTACGGTGAGTGTTGTATCCGTCCAATTCTGGGGGAAATGTCATTGATGAACCAGTAGACACGATGCTTCTGAATGCCAAACAAGTCACCAGCATGCAGCGTCCGGCTGAGAGAGATTGGCGCAGCGTGAAGCGATGGATCATGGGCAACAAGCCGCTGGTCGATGGAGAGCAAGAGTTCATCCTACGCAAGGAAGACCTTGTCACTTTGCGTCCCGGCCGTGAGGGCGCAGGGTTCGAAAGTGTGGTTGAGAGGATGCTACGGCGAATAGACAAATTCTTATCGCAGCGTCTGGGAAGTGAGATCATCAAGGTCAGTCACATTATGGCATATGCTTACGACTGGATACTGAAAAGATAACTTAGCATGTCTTCATGACTCCTGAACTGCGGATAAAGACCACGGACATCCACGTACACTATTACGCGCCGGAACGTGTTGACAAGCTGGTCAACGCCATCATCACCGCTGTGATTTTTGTGCTATTGGTGTTGCCCGTGGTGGCGATGTACGAGCTGTCCAATGTCAGCCAAAGTGCTTCACCATTCGAAGCAATTGGAATTTTGATCGTTTTCACGTTGGTATTTGGTATGGCCATGTCCAGCTTGACCAAAGCAACGAGGCAGGAGCTTTTCGCGGCATCAGCAGCCTATTGTGCGGTGCTGGTGGTTTTCATCAGCAACTTCAGCACGCAGACCGTGGAGATTGCGCAATAGCTGAACATAGCCGTACTTGGCCAGTCAATAATGACAAGTAATGAACAACAGCTCGCAAACGAGATTTGCAGTGTTAAGGCGCATTGAAGGCGGGTCTTGTACGAAGCGAAGCGAGCCAGCTTGCAGGGCGTAGAGCAACACGAACCCTATATAGTAGTGGCTGAAATAAGTCGTGCAGCCACCGCACTTGACCCTGGTAAGATCTCAACACGGCTGGCCATAGCAGATTACGTGTTATGCTCAGGGCAGAGAGAGTCTTGCTCGTGGAGACAGATGTATATCCACTGCGCGACGTTTCAAGTATAAGGCGTTGATCGCGATTTGATGTCGACGCGTGTCCATGACGATTTGTTGACTCCTGCCTTCGTGCCATGAGCTCGCTGGGCCGGGTGTTGGTAAGGCGGAAGATGTGGCTGGTATTGCTTATCATCGTGTGCTGCTGCGTCTGACAGGGCACGGCACCGGGCTCGTGTCATGGTTGGAGGCGCAAGCAATAATGGCGTGCACAGTCAGCGAGTGGGATGATTGCGTGGGAGTGAGAGAGGAGGAGACGGGCGGAGATATATGTGGATGAGCAGATTAGGCGCAGTATCATTATTTATTAATATTATTACTGCAATGCATAAGCAATTGTAAGGTTTTGGCAGGTTCATTTCACGCGGGCAGGCCATCCCCTTGATCACAAACAGGGGTCATGTCCGCTGGCTGTACCATCTCTCTCGTCTCTCTCTTGCGCGCGCTGGGCAAGGGGCTTTGTTGAGATTGCGCGCGGTAGCACAGCGAGAAACTAGCGGCAACGACGACGACGAGATGTATGGACAGTCATGGTAGAAGAGATGATTATGTGTTCTTATCTCTCGTGTAGCCAAGGCAATTTCTGATCATTATCATTCTCGCTACAATAATAATCGTTCGTATCTCGTGCTGCAATAATTATTATATTGTTATATCTCTTGGCGGCCTCCATCCGTCCAGCAGCAGCGTCTTCATCCTGCCATCTCGGCCGCTGCGGACTTCTGGACGCCATCAAACCTTAGCTCCCGCCGTACTCTCATACCCTCGATCGTCAACACGCAGCCCTCCTGCAAAAGTGTCGTCTTGGCTTAGCCTGCAGACACATAGAGGCAACGTGACAATATCCCTTTCTGAACTCCGCTGCACACTCCACCACCACCTCCTCCAAACACCGCCGGCGCCGCCATCCCTCTCGCGCCAGCACACGTGTCTTGACAGCTCGGCCCATCCACCTACCCGCATTCTTCGGCCTCACTCCCCGTCCGCTGCACCTGAATACCACCCTGAGTTCCACTTGGCCAAAAATAACCGCGCCTAACCTCTCATACGAGCGCCGTATTCCACTACTACCACCGCTACCACCACCGCTGCTGTCAGCTCGCGGCGGTGTCCTTCGCCAACCCGCATCCTGGCATTCTCCCCATCCACCGCAGAGGCCGGCACCTCCCATCGCCGCCGCCCGAGTCGCACCTTGAATGCGCCTGTAGCTGATAGCTCAAAACTCCTCTCTCCAACCTTTGGTTCTACGCCTTTTCACGAAGAGCACGACGAAGACTACTCCCAGCGCTCTACCGCACAACCCATGTCGCTGTCTCGCTCACCATCCCCACGCCGCGACGGTGGTTGGAGTAGTCCTGGCCTAACCACACCATACGACGAATCCAACGGCCGCAGTCGTAGTCCGCGCAAAGCTTATGGAGATATCAATGGCGGGGCACAAGGTGTGACCTGGGCCTCAGCGAAAGCGAACAGCGCGCGCGTCAATGGCTACCCAAGCTATCAGAGCCAAAACAAGGGCTTCTTCAGCAGACACATGCGCAACCTGTCCGAATCATTACCGTATTTCGCGCATGGAGGGCAGGAAGACCGGCATGCAGATAAGGAGAGGTCGGGCAGAGGAAGGCATTCAGGTGGTTCTTGGGCAGATGTGCCCAGGCGGATAGCGTTCTTGTTGTCAAGAAGGAGGAAATACGCTGCCATGCTGGTTTTGGCGATATTTGCAATTTTGCTTTGGTTCAGCAAACGTAAGAATGGCCTCTTTTGATTTGACAGTCTTTCTTGGACAGCTACTGACTCCAATTCCCAGCTCTCACAGTTTGGTACAGGCGATCGTCTTTCGGCGGCGGCGGATCAAAATTTGTAATAATATTGGGCGCAAACCAGGGCGGCGGTGTTATGGAGTGGAAGGGAGCACGCGAATGGGCGATCGAAAGAGACAGTGTTAAGAACAAAAAGAAATACGCAGCTGAATGGGGTTACGAATTGGAAATTGTCGACATGAGCACGAAGAAACGCTACGCACACGAGTGGAGAGAGAGCTGGGAGAAAGTGGATGTGATCAGGAACAGCATGCGCAAGTATCCTGATGCTGAATGGTGAGTCTATCCAGGCATTAATGTTGGAGCAACATACTAACAGGCTCTCAGGTTCTGGTGGCTTGATCTGAACACTTTCGTCATGGAGCCGCAGGTCTCTCTACAGAAACACATCTTCAACAATTTGGGCGACACTACCTACCGTGACATCAACGTTTACAACCCGCTCAAGATCCAACACCCTCCAAACGGCACCTCGGGCGACAAGGACGCACCACAATACCAGAACTACCTCGACCCACTCACCTCGAGCGCAGTAGGTGATGGCATCCCGGAGAGCATCAACTTGATCGTACCCCAAGACTGCGGCGGCTTCAACCTTGGCTCCTTCTTCGTTCGCCGTAGCGCCTGGACCGATCGACTGCTTGATATCTGGTGGGACCCGGTCTTCTACGAACAACGTCACATGGAGTGGGAGCACAAGGAGCAGGACGCTCTCGAGTACATCTACACCAACCAGCCATGGATCCGACCCAACACAGCATTTATTCCCCAGCGCAGCATCAACGCTTTCCCACAAGGAGCTTGCGGCGACGACCGTGGCCTGCCCGCTGGTGGCTGCTCTTCGCTCAAGCCTACCGACGAGCCGCAAGAATGCGGTATTCAGGGCGTGCATTACCAGGAGAGTGAGCGAGACTTCCTCGTAAACATGGCTGGCTGCGAATGGGGACGCGACTGCTGGGGCGAGATGTACAACTTCCGCCAACTTAGCAACCGGCTGAACCGTAGTCTCTGGGAGAAGTTCAAGGATGGCATCAGCGAGTGGTGGGAGGGCCCGAAGGAAGAGAAGAAGAAGCAGCAGTGAGGCTCATGAACACTCGGCGATAACCTCATATCTTCACCGGAACGAGTCCAATTTCAGTACATGGCAGTTGACAACGTCTTTTTTCGGACCGGCTCGTTTGGATACAGGACTTTTTGTACCGCGCAGGCTTGCTTGTTTGCTTTTATCCTTCCTTCGTTCTATACCTTGTTTCCATGAGCATGCTTTCCTTGTTTTGCATCGTCATATCTGTGCTTCACGCTTGTCGGGAAGGGTTTCACGCGTGGAAGATGGGCGTACCTTGTCTTTTTCTTCTCCTTTTCGGTTGCATCTCTTCTTCTTCTTTCGTCGAGTCTTGAAGGCTCTCCCTCTTTTACCATATGCTGGCTGGCACACTGCTGCTCGAGTGCGCGAATGGGACAGAGTTCTTTCGCGCTCGTTTGAAATTTCCCAAGATAGGGGGCTGTACGACATACTACTCTGTTTGGCTTGCTTCTCACCCTGTTCTACCATCCTTTCTTCTTCTTCTGAAAACTTCTTACTCGATAGGTACATATACCAAGTTGCATCCTACCCCGGCCAAGAGCCGTTTCATCAGCCCTGCTGGCCAATCAGTGCCTTCCATCCAGGTTCTCTCGAACAAGCGGTAACCGCTTCGTCTATATTTACGCTCACGGTCGGAGTAGTGTGAGCTGATGATGCGCGGTGGTAGGTCCCTTGGTCGTGGTGTGTTTTTCGAGTATTTCTTGGCTTTCTCGCTAGGGATTTTGTTGGTGTCACGTTGGATGGTTTCATGCGTGGCTGCTATGGTGCTACATGTGCCTGGCATGGATGGAGGGGTCACGCCGCCTGCTAGATAAAGTGCAGGGCGTGGGCTGCCGCTGCGTGGGCTGTGGTCTCGGCTCTCGCATTGATGGAAGTACTGTCTTGGTCAATTATGGCGATTCATGGGAATGGGGGTCATCGGATAGTGAGTGGATGGAGCCTTTATTGCAAGCTGCTGGTATGAGCGTCAAAAAAGGAATTGCTGGGCAGCGAAATGAAGAAGAGCGCAGCTGGCGAAACAAGCTCTCGAAAACTGACTGGACGGATTGGACAGGCTGCATCACGCCACATTGTGCTTCCCACGGGGGCAGTGCTCGGGCTGTCGTTGAAGGCCTAGGTCTATGTGAGCGTATTGACCATTGAGAGACATACCGCCATTGGACCCATCAACAGGCGTGGTGGTGTCCATCGATGCCAATGTCTCGCTTCGAGGCTGCTAATGCGAGGAATGTGGACGAGCTAGAGGGGCCACCAACACGTTCCAAGCAATTGCTGTACGACTTGATGGTTCCGAGGTAGGTAACGATGCTCAGAGGGATATGAGCCAGCGAAGGCGACACACATCGTGTATAAAGAGCTTGCTCCGCGATCTCTACACACGCATCCAGGTCCAAGTCGATCTTCAATTCATACCGCTCAAGACAGCCTCTCAATACATCAACAGTCCCACGTTCACTCAGAACACCATGAATTTCCTCGTTCTCCTTCCGCTTGCTTTCGCGCTCTTTCCCTCTATCCTAGCCCTTCCAGCCACTGCTGAGCCAGGGAAAGATGTCGACTTCCATGTCTTCCCCGAGTTTGCAGGCTTCGACAACCTTGACCAGCTCGTAGGCAATGACACCGAGAGCGATATCGAGGAGCGCGATCCTGCAGCTGCGCAAGCCGGCCAGTGCACCCTCGCCAATATCAAGAAGATCATGTTTGACTACAGTGAGTCTCCCTTCCTTCCGCGTGGCAACCCACCCAAAAACGTCCCCACCCCGTGACCAACGCATCTAAACCACCAATCCAGGCATGGCCGAGTTCCAAGCCGCCCGCAACGCCAGATCCCCCAGTTGCTTCGACTGGTACTCCAACGCCTGCACCCTCAGCCCCGACCGGCCCCTGGGCTTCAACTTCATCCCGCCGTGCCAGCGCCACGACTTTGGCGACACGAACTTTTCCAACAAGAAGCAGTGGAATCCCGTCAACAAGGCGAGGACGGACTGGAAGTTCCGCACCGACATGTGGGCCGTGTGCGACAAGTTGACGGGTCTGAAGAATATACTCAAGAGGGCGACGTGCATGGTCGTGGCGAACAAGTATGCCGACGCGGTGGTGTTGTTCAATCCGGCGACGGATCTCTGAGGGGTTTGGATGGTGTTTGGAGGGAGGAGGTTGGTTGGGTTATATGGTCTGGATGCTTGATCCGGAAATCATTGGTGACGGCACTGGGTTCGGCGTGTTTCGAATCGGTTTTGTTCGTTACGGGAAGTCGACTTAGGCTGTGACGCCGACACTCGCTTTATCAGAGGAGGATTGTTAGGAGAACTATGCTCAGGTAGCATACGTAGCTCCGGCACAAAAGATGAACATCCACGGCAACGGATTTTCAGTCTGGTTGGATTTGTTCCAGCGTCATAATCGTCGCTTCTCAGCTGAGCTTTTCCGGCGATCGAACGTCTAAGGCCGGTACATTGGCATTCTTCGCAACAAAAGTAGCTGTATGACGCTTTCAGTAGGTTGATAATCCTCAGATTCCAGTCATGACCCAAAGTAGCAGCGGGCTCAACGTCCGTCACTCTGGACGTGTATATCCACCTCTTTCCTGATGATCATCCGCTGACTCTCGCCGCTCACGGCGCTTGACCCATCCATATCGCGCATCGTGGGTACAACACTGTTTCCTGCATCCCTGTTTGCAGACACATGCGCGGTAGAGCCAGTCTCGACAGCCTGCGTTCCGATGCTTGGCACACTCTCCAGTACGGGCATTTCATCCCACTCTTCGCCTCGGGGTCCACTGCCACTGCCTTTTCCACTGCTGTCTTTCCCTTTGGGCTTGAGGCGCTTGAGTGGACCCATGGCGAGCACGTTCCCAAGACTGCTGCGTCGACTACCTCTGCGAGATGAGCGTGGTCCTGCGGTGGTACGAGTGCCCGAATTCGAATTCGATCCTGTCAGTGTCGATTCTCCCATAGCACCATAGTGTGTGTTTAGGTTGTTGATGATCGGTCGCAAGTTCGGTATTGTCGCGGAGATGAGTGAGTAGTTGACTTGGGTCTGTGTGAGGGCGATATAGATGGTTTCCAGGAAGGTGAAGTCCGTGGTCAATCCAGTTTGGTGGAAAGCACGCAGACGGAATGCGATGATGATGATAATGGGTAGTCGAAAACTGAACACGAAGACAACAACGAATTTCTTCGAGGCTGGTGTCTTCAATGGCCGAATCATGAATGCCGCGCATGCAACAACGGCTGCCTCCATGATGGCGTCGAGTATACACACCGCTTTTAGCCGGGTGTATACGTTTCCACAGGATTGACCGATCAGTCTCCATGGCTCCGAAGGGTCACATTGTAGCGCTGACGAGAGAACCGCACCAAATGCCCATAGCGTTGTTGCGACTATGATGCCATAGGCGACCCGTCTATGTGATTCAATAGGCGTGAGGCGGAGAACGAAGATCAAGACACAACACCTTGACAGAGCAAGAGAGAGCGTGACGAAGATGTTGCTGGCGTAGTACGACTGTCGAATTCAGTTAGTACTAGCTGCAAGCTTGAGTACGTGCGAATTATGTACCTTCTGAATACCGTCAACTGCATCTTGTGAGAGGAGAAAAGTTGACCGACCCAAGCCGCGTGAACATGCCCCAAGGATGATGCATGACTGTATGATTGCAAGAGTCTGCTCGCCATGTCAACACAGGTACTATCGACTCCGCCCACTGCCAAATTACCTACTGTTGCAGCGCCCAGAAATGCGTCGTCCAAGCCCGCTCTCTGGGCAAAGGAAATTCGGATGAATGCCCGGATGAAGCTCGAGATCAGGACTAGAGTTGTTCCCAAAGAGACAGCAATGATAATGTACGCGCCATGGTCTGTATCTGTGACGGCGGCGAATGGCGGATAATAACCATCTGGGACGTGAAGTTCGGTGCTTTGCGACATCTCACTCAGCCCATCTCAGGGGCCCGGGGGCGAGGAAGGAGACTATGAAGGCGCATGAAAACGCCGGAGCGAGGATGAGATATGTTACAAGACGACGTGGCACAGAGCATTCGCGTAGATGCAGTTCGCTACCGCTCCGCACAAGCTGGCGTGCAAGCGTGCAGGCCAGTATGAGGACGTGTGGAGCGATCACCAAGGATTTTTCCCAGGCTAAGACAGCAAACTGAGTGTGTGACCCAAGTTGACTTTTCTGTAGCAGCGTAGGTTGCGGCAGCAGATCAAACGGCAGTTAAACAGGGGCCCGAGGCAGGAGATTGCGCACAGGTTAACGGTGAAGGAGTTAAAGTGTGTGTTGAGGGATTCGGACTCGTCTGGTCGTGGGCCTCATGGCGAATAATGTGATGCGTACGCCTGCACAGACGCGTCGGATAGACGTGTGGAGCTCGTGCAGGTCAACCCTCATGCCGGAAGCATGTCTTGTATCATGCCACATTGGTTGACGCCCATATCGTACACCAAGGACTGAGCGTCAATTGGCTGTGAACACAAGATCTTTCTTCACATCCTGCCGGCGCCATCCGCATTTCCGAGCTTCCTTTCGACCTCGAGGGAGAAAGCAGGTTGAAATGACGAGGGGAACCAAGGCACATACGACATGCCGATCAAGTGGCTGGCGAGCTCGGCTAGAGCACGACGGCTTCCGGAAGCTGGGAGGATTCGTTGTCAACTTTAGGCCCGTTGAGCGGTCCGGCAGCTGGCCTCGCTTCGTCTCGTCTCGCCGCGTATCGGACCGTGACGGCAGGACGTCTCTCGCTTCGTTATTCCTACCCTCCACTCAGTCCGCCATGACAATGTCGACTTCGACGCCGGAGAAACTTCTATGAGAAGGCGTCAATCTGTTCTCCTGCATGCGGGCTTTGCGGGAAAACTTTGGGCTGTCATCGCTAGCATGAAGCAACTTGCAGGGTTTGCGGTAAGGTTTGCAGGCAACGTGAGAGCGTTGCTGTGTAAAGTAAGATCGGCAGCAGACGTCGGAACTCTGATCGTCCTTAGGCGCCCGGTCCTAACGCAGGCGTCCTGTGCGCGGGTGCCCTGAACCGGAGGACTTGCGTGACCTATCACAAAATCAAGGCTTTGTCAGTCTGTTGTCTGTGATGCCTCTGCTACTTGTGAACAATGTACGAGTGGTCACCACAAGACACTGGGGTTGTCCGCTCCGCCAGTTCGAATTGTGTCCGCATTCTTGACACAATCAATTTAAAGGCTTGAGTGGTATTAGGTTGTATTCCCACTACCTCCTACTACCGGCTCGGACCTGGCCCACTACCATTGCATCCTCCAGAAGGAGCTGCTTCCGTTGCCTCCACTAGGAGGCAGGAGAGGCAGTGAAAGGTAGCTCTTAGCTCGGGTAGTCATTATTCACCCGCAGTTATCCCACTGCTCTTATGACAGCCGTTCGTTACGAACGGCGAGTCCTTGCCCGCACGCCTCGACGAACTCAGTTGCCCGCGAACCACACGCCATACCGCGCTCGTAGCACGAGTCCTCCGCGCACGTTACACCGAACTTGTACTTTGCATTGCAATCGTTGCCCCACTGATAGTGTGGCCTGCCAGTCGAGGGTCTCGCGCGTCAATTCTCTCTCTCCTTTGAATTAATCTTCGCGCAGCCAGCAGGGATTCTTGCACACCTGCAGATCTACTCAAGAGATTTGTGGGACCGCAGCTCGTGCGTGCCATGTGCTTGAAGCTTTCGCTCATCTCTCTTGTGTCTGTGTCTTAACGTCTTTGCATATCGCCATTGCTTCACGCTCTCGTTGGTGCACCTGGCTGTTTGCTTAGCCATCAGTGCAGGTCATAGCTACTTGACAAGATGAGCAACCTCGGGAGCAAAGACGATATGAACATCATATCCGCTCTTGGACAGCCTCCGGAAGAGGGGCCATCAAAGGAAGATGGCCCCCACGGCCTGCCAGCTAAGTATGTTGGTACTCGAGCAGACCAACAGGATATGGTAATGCTAGGAAAGAAGCAGGTCCTTCGGGTACGTATGACTATCTGCCCAGTTGTGGACGAGAGTTGACTCGACGTATAGAGGAACTTCAAATTCATAACGATGTTGGGCTTCGGATCTACAGTCATCTGTAGCTGGGAGGTTATCTTGCCGTAAGCGAATCTACGTTGAATACTTCGCCACTCCCACTAACATAGTTGTCAGCGTTTTTTCCTTCGTCCTGTACGATGGCGGTACTGCGCTCCTCTTCTGGGGTTTCATAGCCATTGGGCTCGGCATGATGCTTGTTTATGCTAGCCTCGCAGAGATGAGTAGCATGTGAGCATTTATCTTCAAATTCGAACGGACTGATTAGGCTGACTTTATGCAGGTGTCCTACAGCTGGCGGACAGGTACGAGACCGAACTTTCAAGGATGCAACCCAGTATGAACTGTGCTAACATGAAAATCTACTCTGCAGTATCATTGGGTAAGTGAATTCTCACCGCCGAAGTACCAGAAGATCTTGAGTTACACGACAGGCTGGCTTTGCGCGGTTGGCTGGCAAGTGTTCCTGGCATCGGTCGCTTTCATGGTCGGCGGCATTATCCAAGGCCTCATTGCGCTGAACGACGACACATACGGCTTCGAAGCATGGCACGCTACTCTACTCACCATCGGCATCATGGTCTTTGCTATCTTCTTCAACACCTTTCTGGCAGTTCGACTTCCTTTTGTCGAGGGCTGTATCTTGATCCTCCATCTTGCTGGCTTTTTTGCTGTTTTCATACCAATGTGGGTTTTGTCACCTCGAGGAAAGGCATCCGATGTCCTCTTCAACTTTGAGAATAACGGCGGCTGGCCAACTACGGGTCTCTCGTCCATGATAGGACTGACGGCACCGTTGACTGCTTTGATTGGATACGACTGCTCTGTACACATGTCCGAAGAGCTCCAGGACGCCTCGATTACTATGCCCAAAGCCATCATGTGGACAGTCGGTCCAAACGCGGCTTTTGGATTTCTAATGGCCATCACTCTCTGCTTCACCGTGGGCCCAGATCTCGTGGCGATCAGGGACACCCCGCTAGGGCAGCCGTTCATCCAGGTCTTTTTCAACGGCACTCGATCATACTTGGCGACAAATTTCATGGTTGGAATCGTCATCGTCTGCCTGACTTCTTGCTGCATCAGCGAAGTGGCTACTGCTTCGAGGCAGCTATGGTCATTCGCCCGTGACAATGGTCTCCCTGGCAGTCGGTGGCTTTCGCACGTGGCGCCAGGGTGGAATATTCCTATGCGGGCCGTCCTCACCTCGTTGGTGATCACCTCGCTGCTCGCTTGCATCAACTTGGGCAGCGCCACAGCCTTGAACGCCATCAACTCGCTTGGCGGAGTGTCAGTACTGTCCTCCTACATTGTTACTATCGGTGTCCTTGTCCACAGGCGTCTCTTCGGACCACCGTTGCCACCTCGTCGCTGGAGCTTGGGAAAATTTGGGCTACCGATTAACATCGCTGCACTGTGTGTTACGATTCCGCTCTGGTTCTTTTTGCTCTGGCCACTCGAACAGCCTGTGACGGCGGTCAACATGAATTGGGCAAGTACCATGTACGGTGGTGTCATGCTCTTTGCCATCGCGTACTATGCGGTATGGGGTCGACATGTGTACGAGGGTCCTGTCATGCTTGTCAAGAGAGACGAATAATTGGCACCATGACTGTTCAAGACATAAGTATAGCACTACGAATGCGGTCACGCCAGGTCCTTCCTTGCAGGTACCGAAAACTGCAACCGTCGACAGCTTCTCCATGATCATCGCAAAGCAACGAAGAGATCTGGAGTGTTCAGCATTGTTGTACACCAACGGCTGAAGTGTTGAAACCATAATTAAATGTGTCATTCTGAGGGCCAGGCTCTCTCAGTGGCGTTTCCATTGGAACGACACAAGCCACTTTGCGTCATTGGACTGAAGATTGGATGTGGCAGATGGCGAGGCCTTGCACATATTGTTGCAAGACCCACCCTCGGAGAATCGAAGGACTACAACGTCCGGATCGGCCACTACTCGTCGGAGTACTCTACTTGGGAGGTGTTCTACATTATCTCCGATCTGGGACGAGGGTTCAGAAGGAAGTCAAGATCGAAGACAGACAATTGGGACGACATCACTGTATTTGTTCCTACGAAAACGTGCGTTGGTGGATCAATCTTGTGCAAAAGAGCTGGGAGATCGGTGAGACTATATATAAATGTACGATATCGCGTCAAAGCCTGCTAAAAATCTTGTGATTGTGGTCAACAGCACCAGCAATACACTAGTGATGCACATGTAATCATTTCAATGATACTCACCATTTTTTCAAAAAGCCATTGAGTAGGAGAGCCCTCTAGGGTCAATCGACATCTTTAGACAACACATTATGCATATATATAACTTGAAGATGCCACATATTAGCCTCATATGAAAGTATCTCATTACCATTTGAGCTCACTTGAGCAAGCAGCATCAAAAGCATTAGATGTGAACGTGAACGAGATGAGGGTAAAAATAGGGTTAGTGTTCCACGTCTCGGGCGGACATCCTTCACATGCATCCAAGCTCTCCTGCGACTTTCACTCGTACACACATTTGTGTCGCAAGCCACTTTACCGTCGTTACAACCTTTTAGCACGCCGCTCAATCGCACGCCGCGCCATGATATTGCGGTGAACATATCAACACCCAAGTCGCGAGCCATACTCGCGCAATCATGTCAAGCCAGACATATGACCTCCACCGCGCGCTCTTGCGACCAGCCATCGTCCATATTTTGCGCGCCGCAGGCTTCCACAGCACCAAGCCGACCGTTCTTGACACTGTCGCCAATCTCGCCGAGCGCTATCTTATGCTCCTTGCACAGACAACAGCCGCACACGCCATTTCGAGCCACAATGACCCAGTACCAACCATCACCGATGTTCGCATGGCACTGGCCGAATGCGGCGCACTGTCACCACTATCAGGCGCTGCCGAGGAAGACTGGAGAGAGCGCATGCGCAGACCTATGAGCGAGATCGAAGCACCCGAGAACGGCGGCCTCACACGAGCCCAGGCCGAGAAGAAGCGAAGAGAGGAGGAAGATCTGAAAGATGTGCGGGATTTCATGCGGTGGTTCGAAAGCTCACAGCACACCGAGATGCGCCGCATTGCTGGTCTCATCCACGATGCGAGCGCGGTAGGCGCTGCCACCGCGCCAACCATCGGTGTAGGAGGTGGCGTGGTTCAAGCGGAAGATTACCTGCAAGTGCTGAAGAACAAGCAAGGCAAATCGACTGTCGACATAAGATATCAAGGCACTGCGCTAGGTCAGCCGGCAGAGGACCGCACTGTGATAATTGAAGGTGGACCAGTGGGAAGTCTCAGGGACTGGAGGCCACCACAGACTTACGCAAAACCCAATGTGATCGATCTGCCGGCGGTGAAGGAGGCTCAAGAAGATGAACATATGGCAGACTCGCCGAACGGAGTGGGCGAGGATTCACCCATGGAGGATATCATGACCGATGCCTGAACGCTGAGGTAACACTGGCATTGGACTATTTTGACAATCTTAGCGCAGGCGTTGGTGGAAAAGCTGTATTCAAGGCTCGATCGTATCTGTTGTATTCACCCTATCTAACATCCGTGGTTGTCTCGGAGGCATTGGATAGATGCACGAGGAGACACGGAAGGACATGTTAACCCTTTGAACGCGACTCGCACTCCCACGGTAGCATCTCCCGCTTCACCTCGTCCCACTTGAACACTCCACCATCGCCGACATTATACCGATAGTAGTTCTCAGTGCCGCCCTTTACCATCGCTTTCCTGAAAGTGATATTGATTCGACCTTTCCCAAATTCGCCACCCTTGCGCTTGGGTATGCTGTGTAGCCAACAGCTCTGCGTTTTGCCCTTCATCAGAATCATATCTCCACTTCCGAGTGGAAACTTCATCGGCTTGGTTTCCGACTCATCCTTCTGCTCAGTCGGCTTGTGCTTTAAAAGAAAATCTCGCTGTGCTCCGAGAGTGAACGAGGCTATAGCGGGAAGTGCACCTAAAAAGCGCTCGTCGTCGCTGTGATAGCTGATACTGTCGTCACCAGAGGCATAGTAATTCACCAGTGCGAAGTTGAAGGTGCAACCAGTGGCATTCTCAGTGAGCTTACGCAGGACATCTAGACATTCTGGTAATGGTCGGGGCTGGCATTTGTATGCATCTTTGACGACTGGTTTGCCCGAAGATGCTTCTACAACTCGACCCTGTTCATCAAACCGCGAGGTCTCGTCGATGCCGAAGACTGTTGTGTAGCGTGGCGTGTTGATCAGCGTCTCGGTCGGCCCTCGCTTGATGGTGTATTTGACTCTATAGAAGAAGAGCTCGGAGCGGAGGAACTCGAAGAGCTCGCGAGAGATTTCCTTGGGAATGTAAGGCTTGAAGTAGAGGAGATCAAGGTCTGGTTTGTTGTTGATGACTATTGCCTCTTCGGCAGGCGCAAAATTAAGCGTTTCAAGTATGCCGGAAGGTAGTTGAGGAATCGAAAACGGGTATGTTGGATGTGTTGATTTCGAGGCAATCGTTTCGTCTGTCTTGTCGTCATCTGTGATCCGTGATCGTTTGGTCGGTGGTGGTGCGAAGAAGCTATCGAGTGTCCTTGGTCGTTTTGTAGTGGCCATGTTGTGTGCAATAATGTAAGCTCGGGTGCGGATTTGCAAGTAGGTAATTGATTGACCGAATTCCTGTTAGAGGAACTATGCTTGAACACAATCGCATTCTATTGACGCGTTTTCCTTTAAACACGTCGGTTGTAATCCACTGTGCGGAAGACGCGCCCCAAATATCGATGACGTCAAGCTGCTAACGCGTTCGTAGGACCGAGGGCAGGATGAGTGAATTCAATGTTGTGCGACTCAGTCAGCTCCATTATTGTTCGAACCAACTATCTTCACTTACAAGCATGACACCAAGCCACAGCTCATGGGTACACTCGACCATCTTCTGCGTAACGAGCTACCATCGTCAGGATTGCGCCCCTCCGCGGAGTATCTAAGTCCGCCATGGAGAAGTGCCAAAGCCGAACGCGTGTCTCTCTAGTTGGCATGCTGGTAATACTCGGTAACATTCAAAATGTCACCTGCGACTGAGAACTGTATTGGACAAGTACAGTATAGGAATTAGCCAAAGCCCTCAGCACTGCCCATATTCCATGCCGGCAACCTCAATGTCAAAATGCGACCAACGCACAGCGGAGAGAGCACAGGCTCCACAAAAGCGCGCTGCGAAGGATTCGTATTTGCTTGTGGTTACATTGCTCTTAAATGGATGCCTAGTAATCCCTACAACTCCTCATCCTCTTTCATCGACATGTTGACTACTCCGCAGGACTGACGGTAAAGCAGTCACGCGATAGCACCAAGTCCGTCGTAGTAGCGGTCATTGCAAAAGCTCTCGAGTGCTGTGATAAAGTGCTGTGACAATGAGCGCAGAGCCTCCGGCCATGATCTCATGCATTCTGCTTGGCCTACTTGGCGGTCCACACCTCATGCTCAGTATGCTTTGCACAGCCTTTGACTGCCAGTAAAGTAGCTGCCATTGCTTACGATACGGCATCTTTTTGCCGTGCTTCTATGTCGTTCCCGCATACAAAGCTCCCGCTCTAAGCATGGCATCTATAGCTGCTTGGCAAATGTCAGATCGGTCATACAGGCGGTTGGAAATGCATTGTAAGGACGCGTGTGCAATTGCCACTGCTAAGAGATCCTTCCAAGATATACCATCTACGCTGCATTCGATGCGCCGACTAGGAGCCGGTTAATCATCCCAAAGTGTTCACAACTTCAATGCACTAGAAATCTTTTAGAGATTCACGGCAACTGCCTGATCGATATTGCTGCATAGATGCCGTATATGCACGCACACTTATCAGACTAAAAGATCCTTTCGTGTTCCTAAGCGGCTGCCTGGTTGACGCTACACATTGGACCTCATCTAAGCTCACGATATATGAAGCACGACTCTTCCTACCAGGGTTACTGAGGAATTGGAAAATATCAACTCGCCTCACACAAGACGTCACAGCATCCTTCTACGCTTGCCGACAACGAGCCACAACGATGGCGCTCATGCGTCTTGGTCGACAAATATGGACGCTGTCCAAGAAGGATCTTACCATTGTGCTTTGGCGCAGTTGGTTTTCGACCTTTCTTCGAGCCGTCGCGTTGCCAATTGCTTACATGTTCTTCATCGCATATGTTCGGAACTTCTTCCTACCACCATCGGAGTATGGTGTCGCCTCGTCTTACAACCAGATCAGAGACATCACGACAGAGGTCTTCAATTCTTCCACCTCGCTAGGTGGCCGCAACAGGGTGGTCTTCGTCAATGAAGGCAGTACCGGAGGTCAAATTGATACGATAATTGAGAGGCTTGCTACTCGGCTGAGCGATGCCGGTGCTGAAGTGCATCGCATATCCGACGAGAACGAATTATTCGATCTTTGTCCAAGCACCTTGACAGGTCTCTCACCTTGCTATGGAGCTGTATCCTTCGAATCTTCTCCCACTGAAGGTGGAGTATGGGCATACACAGCGCGTGCAGACTTCGGACTTGGCCTTTCACCCTACGTCAACTCTGCAGACAACGACGCTCAGGTCTTCGTCTTACCTTTTGTGCATGCCATAGATGCAGAAATTGCCGAGATCGAGGGCGTACAATTCCCTCTTGAGCAGTACGAGTACCCTTTCACCTACGAAACTCGTCAGGAGCGTGCCAACGATATCCAGCGATTCTTCATGAACGCGCTGTACAACTACCTTGCGGTTGCAATGTTCATAGGCATCTGTGGAATTACATATCACATGCCGGGTCATATCGCGACAGAGCGGGAGCTAGGAATTTCGAGCTTGATCGACTCAATGCTCTATACGTCGCACCAAACCTGCGCTATGCTTGCTAGACTCATCTCGGCTTACCTCTCTTTCGTGGCCATATACATGCCCAGCTGGCTTGCGATGGGAGCCATTGTTGCAACTCTGATGTTTGAACAGACATCGGCAAGCATTATAGTTCCGTTCCACCTGCTCACCGGGTTATCTCTCACTGGATACTCGATGTTCATGGCGAGTCTGTTCCGGAAAGCTCAGCTCTCCGGTACTGCCACACTGCTTTTGGCCTTAATCCTGGCAATTATTTCACAATTCATACCCAGGACGGAGATCGTCCAGGGAGTGCTAGGGTGCCTATTTCCCCCTGCCACATACACTTTCTTCCAGATTGAAATCGCCTACATGGAAGGATCGTTGCAGCCATTCCAGCTCCGCAACCCTTACGTGTGGCGGACCGGACTTGATGGTTACTATTACTTCATTTTCCTGGCCGTCCAGATAGTACTATACCCGCTCTTGGCATGTATAGTCCAGTGGAGCATGTACAGTACCCCTGCACGCTGTCGGAAACCTCTCACAGCAAATGATGGCTCAGCGCTCCGAATTGTCCATTTCACGAAAATTTTCCACCCCAGCTTGTGGAAACGGATCTTCGGTCGGAGCAAGCCTTTCAAAGCTGTCGACGATCTCAACCTTTCGTTGTCGCGAGGCCACGTAGTGGCATTGCTCGGCGCGAACGGAAGTGGCAAAAGCACTACACTGGCCGCGATTGCGGGAACCCAATCAACGTCACAAGGACATGTAGAACGGGACCCCAGTCTAGCGCTAGGTTTCTGTCCACAGAAAAACGTCCTCTGGGACGAACTCTCCGTGTTGGAGCACGTCCGTATATTCAACAACTTGAAAGCGAAGGACAAACGGCAACCAGAGACGGAGCTCTGTGATCTCATAAATGCTTGCGATTTGAAGAAGAAAATTGGCAAGAAGTCGAAAACGTTGTCAGGCGGTCAGAAACGCAAGCTACAGCTGGCTATGGCATTTGTAGGCCATAGTCAAGTATGCTGTGTCGACGAGGTGTCCTCTGGTCTTGACCCTTTATCGAGAAGAAAGATCTGGAACATCCTCTTGAGCGAAAGGGAACGCCGCACGCTTTTTTTGACTACCCATGCTCTCGATGAAGCCGATGCACTCGCAGATGACATCGTCATCATGTCCAAAGGTAAACTCGTAGTGCAAGGATCGGCACCTGAGCTGAAGCATGTCCACGGAGGTGGCTACCACGTCTTGACAAGCGATCCACAAGCGATGCATGTCCCTTCATTACAGCCACAGATCGACATAAGTGGTGACTACAGCTTCAATGTCCCAACTTCTTCAGAGGCTCGCAGCATTGCGAGGGAAGCACGTTCACGCGGTGTGAAAGATCTCCAAATCCATGGGCCCACAATACAAGATGTGTTCTTGAGTCTCTCCAGGGAATTCGGGGAAGAATCATCCCAAATGCCATCCGTTGCGATCCTTGATGATCGCAGCAGCTCACAGAGCCACGACCATACAACTGCACCAAGCCTACAAGGCAAGACCAGCGGAAATGCTCTGGGCATAGAAAGTGGCCAAGGCTCTTCGTTCGTCCAACAGACTTGGATCCTGTACCGCAAGAGGCTCTTGATATTGAAGCGTAATTGGCTACCTTACGTCTTCCTTCTTGTGATTCCAATCATAGCCGCTGGTCTAACAACGATGTTCTTGGCAGGCTTCAATCCGCTGCAATGCTCTCGTGGTGCGCTGGCCAATCGACCACAGGTACTTTCGCTAGGATCTCTCGAACGCTATTGGGGCATTCTTGTGCCCGTAGGACCCTCCGCTCAGTTTTCCATCGACTCGCTGCCAGCTCCGTACCAGCTTTACTCTAATCGTATACGCCCAGTGGCCAACTACGCCGACTTCCGTTCATACGTGAGCGACAATTTCCGCGATGTAGTTCCTGGTGGGTTCTATATCGGTGAAGATATCGGCCCAATCCCAGCACCTCTCATGGCCTACCGGATCAATGGAAATATCGGATATGCTGCTTTGGCAAAGAACATCTTGGACTCATATCTCACGGGCATCACCATCAACGCGGAGTTCTCGAACTTCGCATTGCCATTCGTGGGCGGCACAGGCGACTCTTTACAGCTTGTGCTCTACATTACCTTCGCCATGTGTGCATACACAGCATTTTTCGCACTGTACCCTACTTTTGAGCGCTTGAGCAACATTCGTGCGCTGCACTACAGCAATGGTGTCAGACCTGCGCCGCTTTGGCTTGCGTATTGGCTCTTCGATGCATTCTTCGCGATTATTGTTGCTGTTGTGTCCGTGGCTCTTCTTGCAACGGTATACTTCCCCTGCTCCAAAGCCTTTCCCCTACGCCCGCTGACAGCATTTTATACAGCTCGCCGACGTTTGGTACGCTCCTGCACACCTCTGCGTCGTTATTTGGCTCTTCGGCATGAGCTCAATACTTCTTTCCTACATCGTATCGTTGTTCTCTACAAGCCAACTGGCTGCGTTTGCATTTGTTGCTGGAGGACAAGCCATACTTGCGCTGATCTATTTCTTGATGTAAGTCTCGACGGGTCCCCATGTCATTACAGCTGTTTTGTGCAAACCGATATGGAGACACGATCCCAATGAGTACAATGAAGTTCACCGAGCGGTGATGGTATTGGCATACTCGCCACTGAGAAATTGTTGGACCACTCCAGCGACTCAGTGACCAGTATTCCTGTACTGATTCTCATTGCTTTTGGAATCAACATGCTACCCATCGAGGTCTTCGCGTTCCATAGCTTTTGATGGTTTACTGAATTAGGCCAATGCTGACAATTTCTAGCTACATGGTCCTCATCACTTTCGCCGCTGCTGAGCAACTCCAACGCAACCTCAACATCTTACAGTACACTTTGGGTCTCATATCGCCATCGGGGAATCTGCTTAGATCACTGCTTCTTACTCTGAACCAGTCACAGTTGCTCTGCCGAGGCCAGCAATTTGTCGAATACCCTGGCGACATAACAGTCTACGGCTGTCCCATCCTGTATCTGGTGCTTCAAAACGTTGTATTCTACGCGATCCTTGTCTGGCACGATTCTGGAGCGACAATAGTGCTGCCGCGACGATCGAAAGGTCATACTGTCGACACTGAAAAGACAGCCACCTTACCATTGGATGTGAGATTGGAAATGTCGCGAGCAGAGACATCTCGGGATAAGCTTCGGATCTTGCACATGATCAAGCGTTTCGGCTCGGATCAAGTGGTCGACGATGTTACCCTAGGGGTTGATGGCAGCGAAATATGTGCGCTTCTTGGGCCAAACGGCGCTGGAAAGACTACCACACTCTCGTTGATTCGTGGCAACCTACATCCTTCTACTCGAGAGTCTGATGTGTTCGTCGGAGGGGCGTCCATTCGTAAAGATCAGCTTGCGGCACGCAAACTGCTGGGTGTTTGTCCCCAGTTCGACACAACTGACTACATGACTGTCACCGAGCATCTCTCGTTCTACGCCCGTGTCCGGGGAGTACAAGATGTGGACACGAATGTTTCTCAAGTGATACAGGCAGTAGGCTTGAGCGCCTACAAGGAAAGAAGGGCCGGAAAGCTGTCTGGTGGCAACCAAAGAAAACTGAGCCTCGCCACATCGATTATCGGCAATCCCAGCGTGCTTCTGCTTGACGAGCCAAGTACAGGGATGGACGCTGTGGCCATGCGCATCATGTGGCGAGCCATCGCTTCCATCAAGACCGGACGCGCCATACTGTTGACCACGCACTCGATGGAGGAAGCATCGACTCTTTCGGACAAAGCTGCGATCCTGGACCGCCGTCTGCTCGCCGTGAGCGGGACACGAGATCTGGTGAAGCAGCATGGACACGGTTTGTACCATGTGCATCTGACGCTGACCAGAGGCGGCGACGCTACCACAGAAGAGATGGCAGCTGTGAGAGACTGGTTTGTCAGTACGTTCCCTGGTACTGCAGCTCACGATGCTTCGGGTGCTGCGCGTCGCGGCCAATTGCGACTTTCGATCCCTGTCCAGGCTCCGCCTAATGAGCCTTCCACAGAGAAAGTAGAAGAGGAGACTTCCGAGCACACGGAGTCGACCGATCGCCTCGAGAGAATATTTGACTTGTTGGAGGACCACAAGGAGGCATTGGGTATCTCTTACTACTCGATCAGCCAGCCTGCGCTTGAGGATGTTTTCTTGGACGTCCTCTCGCGAAACAGGGATCTGGAAGACGAGTAGATATTTTTCCGCTTTCGCTATACAACTTAGAGTTGTAGAAATGTGTCGAAAGATGTGACAACATCCTTGTTCCAATCCCAGATAAGTGCGATACTTTGACATCTGCGTGATTCAATGCTACATGGTACTGGACTGCTGTTGCTAGCTCTGGTACCAACGATCCAGATCGTCCTGCCTTACTTCAAAAGCCCAGTGCAGACAGGTTTGGCTTACGACTGGACTGATCTGTGGCCTCTCGTCGTCTTCGTCGTCATCATCTTCCTCGACAGTCCGCACGCCCGCACGACCATACTGTTTTAGTAGGGTTCTCTTGAATCTCCCCGTCTCGCCCACACATTTCCTCCAGCGACTGATCTGCCTTTCGTCGTCATCGCATCTCCGCCCTTGGAAGAACCGACAGTACCACTGAAACCACCCGCGTACATCGTGCTCATGGCTGATCCAGCCAGCCGCCTCCCACTCTTCGATACTTTGCCCACACGCTCGATGAAACTTGTTGATCTCAGCGTCGTATTCCGGATTCGTCAAATACTTCTCCAAGTTCAGCCCCTCGATCCATTGATCGGGCACAGTATCCTTCCAATCCCCCTCTATTACAATACCCATCTTCCTCGATCTCAAAGGACGGAAATACGAGCCGCCGAACACGCCTTCTCTTAGCATCTCCTCCGGGCTCTTATTCGGTGTGAACGACTCCTCGTCCTCGAAATGAAACACCGCGTTCTCATCTCGCGTGGGTCCTGGCGCAGTAGCCTCCCAGCTCGACCAACCGCTCCGAATCTCATCGATATCTTTCACTGGAACAAGCGCTTCCGTCTCTTCCTTGACGATAGATCCAAGCTTGTCTTTCTTTGTTGTTCGGGCTACCGATCGAGGCAGGGCAACTGGCTTGATGTCTGGCTCGTCGTTGTAGTTCGGCTTTGATGGTGCGCCGGCGAGACGTGCAGAGACTCTCGATGGCGCGGTGTCTTGCTGTAGACGACGCTTCTTCGTGGGAGGTCGATCGCCGCCATTGGCTCGTTTCTGGCGACTTGCGCGTTGGGGACCGAGGGGTTTGATGTCTAGCTCTGCCAGCAGAGCTTGGTTCTTTGCGATTTTCGCGGCTCGTTGGGTCTCGTAGTCGTTCATTCTGGGGATGCGATTGCGCTCATTTGTAATGGGTCTTGATTGTGTACACGAAAAGCTCGGCTGACCAGAACGCGTCCCACGCGAATCTATCTCGTTGCACTTAATCGCGATCTGCATGTGATTCGATGACGTCAATCTCGGGTGGATTTGATCCGACATGAATCAAGAGCACTGACTGGCACAACGTCAAGTATCAACATTGCATTAGAAACGATCACATTGATAGCTTTTATTTTATCATGCATCGCCCAGCAACCTGTAGCCAGAGCCCTTTCGCCATCTCACCGCGCCCATAGCTGGTCTCCCGACCTTCCAGCACAAATATCGCCTGTATACCTCGTAGAGCGTAACGAGTACCGCCACAGCAATACAACCACAGAGCAGCAGAGTGGCCGGCTCAATGGCTCCAAATGGTTGAGAATCAGGCTCACTCGTTTCCAAGGGTGTGACGATTCCATGCTCTTGACTGTCCGTGATGCCATGATCAAGCATTCGACCATCTGCGTCCAGCGCAACTATGCGAAGATGCGTCTCGGCGGGTACCAGAGAACCTGAAAGATCAAAGCTAGTCTCGAATCCGACCTTCTCTCTGCGTGCGATCTCAGTCCAGACACTCTCATCACTACTGTTGGCTTGATTGCTGGCTTGCAACATCCACGTGGCCACTTGCGTAGCTCCGTTCCAGCTCACGAAGACGTGGCTGCTGACCGGATCAATCACCATACGAGGTTTGTATTTCGGCATGCCAATCCATGGAAGTTTGTAGACGCGGTAGCTTTGTATGTCGCCGCGTTCCCAGGATGTCACGGCGCCAAAGTGCGCGTCACAGGCCACGGAGCCGTTGGCATTGAATTCCGTGAAGACGGCGTTGAGGCCGTAACCGACAAGGACTCTGGCACTGGGACTTCCGAGGTCGGGAGGCAGAATCTGCATGGATCCCTGGGAGGAGGAGCGTACGCCCAAGGGATTGGAGTAGGACTGTATCACACGGACGGTATGAGTTGGACTGGTTCCGTTGATCTGAGCTTTCTTGGCGAGGTCGGCATCTGGGTCTCCCATCTTTTCAGTGTCGTACAGAGGATATGGTAGCTCCGGTCTTGTGTGCTCTTCGGCTAGGCTCATTCTTCGATCCGACAACTCGGCCAATTCCCATAGCTGAGAGATATCTCTATCAGAACCGACATGTTTCTGAGTATCAGCAGCATCCCCGTGACCGGGCGTAGGGAATGTGACCTCGAGCAACAGGCCGCGCGAATGGTCCATCCCGTAGACATAGTTTTGATCTTCTGCAGCGTTATCAAATAATGACAACAGTCTTGTTGAATACCCTGGTTGATCTGTTGGTGGCGTATAGATCTGCATAAAATGCTCTGGCGAAACGAAACGTGCGTCGTGCTGCCAGGCGAAATCGATAGCAGAGCCGTCGCTTAGGTCCATGAACATGTTGCTTTTACCGCCGAGCACCCAAATCACATCCCCGGTCTCGCCATCGATGTAGGTGATGCTATGTGTGTACCGCGCCGACACAAGATAATTTCCCAACTCGTCCTTGTCGATGCTGTTCATATGAAACCAGTCAAAAGGGTCTTCAAGATTACCAGTCTGTCGGACAAGATGATATGTTTCGTTCACACTGAAGTGATCGGAGGCGCGCCACTCGAAAAGCACGTCGCGCGTATCCACCAAGACTTCCTGCATCACACAGTCCCATATCCAATTGGGATCAGCGTCGTTGGGATCGAGTGCAGCGTCAAATGATCGCCATTCAGACATGTCGTAAGGTTGTTTCTGGTATATCGTCATGAGTGCTGTGCCTTCAGGCGTCAAAAGGAATTCGTGAAGGTCGGCGGTCAGGTTGTTTCCGGCGTCCACACTTTGAATCATTTCGTAAGAAGAGTCTAACTGAAACGAAAGTCAGCATATCGCAAGTTTTGCTTGGCTGGTTAAGATAGCTCGGTCATGTTCCAGAAACCGGTTTCTGCTCACCATCATGTATGTTCCAGATCCATGTCCACGTATTTGATCATCTCCTGTCCAAAATGTCAAGTAATCTTGACCTCGATATCGCTGCACCATAAGATCGTACGCTGTCCCACCCCATTCATTTGCGAAGTGTTTGCTCCAGACCAGATCACCACGCGAGTCTAGGATCATTGGCCCAGGCTGGGGTATGCTCCAACCTTTCGGTGTGAGGAAATAGAATTTGCCGTCGTCGCACTGCTCGTCCCACTGTAGCCAATTCGTGTGTGGTGCAGATATTCCATCCTCCGTCATGAAGGCCCGGGATGGGTAGTACCCGAATGTGCCATTGTCAACGGCCTTGTCGTATTCGTGAGATGACGAAGTGCTGGCATGATGGGCGGCGCGAGCGCGTAGGAGGAGCGCAAGTAACCACAGGGTCTGCATGAAGCAGCTTGTTGGCCTGCGTTATGCGATCGTAGCAGGAGTAAATTAGACGGCAGATTGGAAAGTAAGGTCGTCGCTAGCACGGAAGATGGCGACGACACGGGTTGATCAGCTGAGCGGTTCGCCAGGCAGATTTCTGCAGGAATGAAAGTCCAATGTTCCACGGGCAAGTGTCGACTGAGGTTAACGCCTTTGTTTTGCAGGCGGAGGCGGAGATGGAGGTGGGTGGTTGCTTCCTCGCCTCGCTGGCCACTCCTTGCGACTGTCTCTACGACAGCACAAAGCCACATGATGAACGCGCAGCAATCGCACGGGAAGTGTATACGTCAGCTATATTGTCTCTCATTTTCGAGGGCGCCTTTCAGCTCTGCCATACTTCGTTCTCAGAAAAGGAAATGGCCCTGAGATTGGCTACGCTGCTATCGCAAGGCAAGCTATAGGGGCAGATTGTCAATGATGGACTGGCCGCGTATGCTCAAGCGGATATGCTTTCTATCTCGGCCGTCATCGCAAACAGCCAGATAAACTTACACCAAGATTGATACAGTCGAGCCATGCCGATCGCTGGTACACGCGGTCTTTCTGATCTGTACCTTAATTTGCTGGAGGACGACGTCGCCCTTGTGCCGTACAGCCGGCATTTGTCGCGCATCACCCTTAGCGGACAATGCACACACTCTGTACTTGAGGGCGGTCGCTCTGCCATCAAGCGCATTCCCATGGTCTCAGGAGCCGTCATTATCCTGATCGCAGTCTGATCAGTCTACAGGCTACTTTTGTTCACAGCAATTGTGTTACAGAAGTTCAGATGCCAAGCAAGATTGCAGTCCATCACCTCCCTGCCAGCCGGCTGCGGCTAAAAGTAAGGTATTATCCCTGAAGTTGACACTGATCATGTACATCAGAAACCCCCAAGACAACATGTATACACCGACGTCAGTAACCCAGGAGACTACTGACGGCGTACCGTAGCACCTTCATACAAAGGGCAGAAAAATAAACCGATGCGGCAGCATGATCTGGACTTGTACTACTTGCAATACATGGGATTGATGGCACCCGTCTCACTTAATTATTGCAGGCTCTGGACACCTTATATTTATACACATTTTCACGGGACCGACAGCCAATGCAGGCAGCACCAACGGTCGCTTATCACGATTCACGCCCACGCCTCGGGATCGATCGTATACACGTTTTGTGGCAGTTTCGGCGCTCATCCGATCCATCTTCACATGCCAGCCGGGCGCACCCGCGGCATTCCCAGGGTTTGCGTCTCAACAAATGTGCTCCAGCAGCGCCTTCACATGCAAGAAACTTTGACACCTTCACCCCACATGGGCACAACGTGTGCTGACTCTGCCACTTGATAGACGCTTTGTTGGGTAACTCACGCCATAAGCGAGGCACCTCGAGGCATGTGTCCTGGCCACCGGGCCTGTCGGCGTCTCAGAGTAAATTGCTATCGCAGACTCCTGGCAGGTATTGTTTCCTTTACCTATCTCTTTGATCTCTTTCTTGCACTCCACGCAGTCTTCTGTCCTCTGTCCTCTGCTCCATCTGTACTCCAAAGAACAGCATTTTCTTATTCCTGCTCAAAGAGATCTTGAAAAGCAGAATGACCGTTGATGATTCGAGCCATGATACCTCTTCTGGTGTGGAAAACGTCAGAATGCGGCTACCAAGCCTCGACATTAAGTTGGCAGACTGTTATACGACTTCGTCAGGAAACGGTGATGGTCTTTCTCTGATATATACCGCGCTTCCGCGAATGTTCCAAAAAAGGCTTCCTCAGATTCGATCGCTCCGACATGCAGCTTCCATCTACGCCAGCCCAAGAGCCCACCTACGCTCCTGGAGCACCTCAAGTGATACGAGCACTTACTCCGAGAGCCCGCCACCATCTTATCATACGGGTACTTCGACACCCGAGTCATCCGCAGACGAATACCACGACAGTGGCAGCGATGATGAAGCCCCCGAATTCTTCACCTCCGCGCCTTCGAGCCGGCCTTCGACATCTGCCTACATGGCGCCTGCGCCTGCACAATCAGCTTACAAGAGACACGAGGAGCTATACACACCCAGCTTTAGTAACAAGAGCGGACAGAGAGGCTTAGAGCTTCTTAACGACGCCATGCGTAGCACGTCAAGTCGGACGCCCGATGACGATGACCACAATCGCCGCCTCTACATCGACGGCATCTCCTACGTCCTCCGCGGTCTGCCTACCGACCTCACACGGGAGGAAGCCCTGACCATACGCACCGCGGTCCCAGCATCAATCATGCCAGCTCCTCAAGAAGAGCTGACGGTTGTCCAACAACCCACACAACAACCCCACCAACCAACAGAGCCGCCCACACTCCTGCACCGCGCAATCTCGACAACAACGTTCTACACCCTCCTAGCCCTGACCCTCTTAATCCCCCATATACAAACGATCTTCGCCACCTTGTATGCCCTCGACGCCCGCCACAACTTCTCCGCCCGCTTCCTCGCTCAGACGAGTTTCCTGCTACGCATGCTAGCTGCCCAGGCAGTAGCCGTGCTGGCAATGGCCTGGGGAGCGAACGACGGTGCGCTGAGACACGCCTGCAGAGACTTTGGAGTGTGGGTGCTGCGGGACGTTTGCGGCGGCATGGACGAGGGCGTGGGACGAGCGGTGGTGAATCTGCGGCTGGAAGAGAAAGAGTCCAGGAAGTAAGAGTGGAGGTAAATGTGCTAGCGAGGAACGATATGAACGGCCGATGCAATGCTTGAATTCATAAGAAGCGACTGACTAGATGGGCCTCTTGCCCAACACATAGATGCATTATGACTAATGAATATCGGGCGAAAGCTTTTCTCAGACGTGTGATAATAACGATGAGCGTCCGCATAGACTAGCGTTTTCTGTTCGAAGTATCAAATTCTCTATCTCTCTCTCAATTCGCGTAATTTACGCGAGCGCAAAGCTCCTCAATAGAAAAGCGTGCCTGCCGATATACCAATGACCCATATGCTAATTTCCCAAAGCCTGTACAAGAACGCCACCGGCCGTCAAAAGCCACCCACGAAAAGTCTCTCAGGATACTCCAAGCCGCATCCCCGTCGTCATTACAAGATGGTACAACCGCCAATTCCCTAACCTTAGACTCTGTTGTTGTAACTCCAGCCACCCTCCTTGTAGACCCGTTCTCTAGCCTCCATGTCCTTGCGCTTCTCCTCGAGAGTGACCGCATCGCCAGTCTCGTGCCACATGGCACTGCTGCCTCTGTCTCTGAATCGCTTCAAGCGCTCCTGGTTCTTGGCGCCCTTGAAGACCTCTTCCATTTTCAGGTCAGAGATTGGACCAAAGACTGTCTCCGGGTCGACGAGCTGCTGCTGTGTGAGCAAGTCGCGCAACGCAGGAGAAGCGACCCAGGAAGGAGCGCGGAAGCCACCAGTAGCCTCGTCTTCCTCGTCGTCCTCATCCTCACTGTCGGTCATGATTTCTGGAAGAGCGATGTTGTCGCCGTTGGCGTACATCGGAGAGGACTTGGCAGACTTGGGCATGGCTTTGGCGTTGGGAACTCTAGCAGGTGTCTTGAACTTGCTAGAGGCGCCATTTTCACTGCCCTGGTAGGTTTGAGATTGCTGGTAGTATTGAGCAGCAGGTGGGTTGGCGTTCTCGGCAAATGGAATACGTGCACTACTATGTTGCACGGTCTGGCTGGGATGGGCCGGTCGCTGTCCATGTTGCAATTGATGCTGGTTGTTCACAGTGGTCTTGAATATGCTGCTTGCGTGGTGAGAAGCCGGTGGAGGAGCGTGTGAGTAGCCGTAAGGAACCTTCGACAGTGTTTCCTGATTAATTGTTAGCAGAGGTTAGGTTGTGATCATGACGTTGCCAAACTTACTTTGCGCATAGTGGAAGGCCGCTTCGGTGGAGCCATAACAGAATGTCTCTGGTCGCTTTCTTGCTCCAGTTCGTCCGTTTTTCTCCTCTTGGCCTCATTCTGTTGATACGAGGTTGGGTTACGCTGCATGCCTGGCCTAGATGGCTGAGATACAGGCTCGTCGTCTTCTTGTGAGAATATGCGCTTGGGGGGCTTCGCAGGGTTAGGCTGGATCTGGCGAGCAGACAAGTCTGGCACTGTTCTCTGTGCAAGCTGCCTCAACGTCCCTGGAGCATCACCTCGGGGTAGAGCTTGCTTCTCTGCGCGCTCGCGTTGAATCGCCTCTGCAAGCTCGTGGGCAGCCTTCGCTTTCGCGGCAGCCGATTGCTCTTGACGCTGTTGCTCCAGTCTCTGTTGCTCCATACGTTGCTGCTGCTGCTCGAAGCGTTGCTGTTCACGTCTCTTAGCCTCTGCGGCTTGCTTCTCTGCCTGTCTTTGTGCAGCCAGCTTCATCTCCTGCATCTTGCGCTGCTCCTCCGCCTTTTTCTCTTGCTCAATGCGGCGTTCCTCTTCGGCCTTCGCGGCGCGCTTGCGTTCAAGCTCACGCTTCTGCTCGGCCTTACGCTGTTTCTCCCGCTCTTCCTGCTCCTTCTTGCGTGCCGCGGCCTCAAGTGCTCGGACGCGAGAGTTATTCTGGGGCATTGTAGAGCTTCGAGGATTACTTTGAGCCGAAGCCGGACGCAGACCAGTCTTTGGTGGCGGCGGCGGGCCCTGACTGCCCTGGCTGGAGTTGGAGGTAAATGAGTCCTGTGATGACGGCTGACCGAGTCTTTGCAATTGGCTTGCAACACGAATGTTGACTGGGGCTGGTTTCGCCCTCGTCGCCGCGGTTTCACGAGTGGGTCGAACAGGTCGTGTCGGAGCTCGCAGTTTACCAGGAGGCAGCAGGCCTTTCGGTGGCGGTGGCGGAGGCATGTCTTCACGATCTTTTTCTTCTTCAGCAGTCCGTGGCCTTTCTTCAGCCTTCGAAGCAGCCTCTGCCGCTTCTTCCTGCAATTTTCTCTCCTTTTCAAGTCTCTCCATCTCAGCCTGCTCCGCCTTCAATTTCTCCTCCTGAGCCTTGTTGGCTTTTGAGCGTTCCTTCTCCCTTGCCTTCTCGAGCTCGTCGGCGGCTTTTTGCTGTGCTTTCATCTCTTTCCTCTGCTTCTTGTCACTTTCGGTAGAGCTTCGAGTTTTCCTGCTTGGGCTACCAGAAAGAACTGACATAGGCCTTGAGGAATCTTGAGAGAGCTGAGACTCAGACCAGAGAGCGCCAGGCATTTTGACCACCTCGGCTTTCTTGACCTCTTCTGCAGTGTCTCCTTTCTTGGATTTCTTGCCTGCTGGCGAGTCGTGCGATTCTAACTTGGCGGCGGCACTCGAGCCCGCAGAGGAGGCGAAGAGACTCCTAGCTGACTTGAATGCACCCCATAGCTTCTTGGAAGCGCTCATCGGCTCAGTCTGTTTTTTGCTCAACGGCGATCCTGCAGGTGTTGTGGATGCCATGTCTGGGGTCATGCTGATCACCACCGACTGACTCTTGGAGTGCATAGGCGGTCTTACTGGTGATGGGATGTCGGTTGTCGATATGGCTTTCTTGTGCATCGCAGGTCGTGGACTGGGTGCAATCTCAACTGGAGCTGCGTCTGTGAGCTGAAGGGCCTTCTTTTGCTGGTTTGGCTTAGATGGCGCTATCCAATCGTCGTCATCGTCGTCGACCACAGCGGGTGCGTCTTTAGGCGGAGGTGCTGGCGCATCTTCTGAAATGACTTCATCTTCAGCATCTGTCTGTGGAAGCTGAGGATACAGTGCTTGGGGAATGCTCTTCGAAGACCTGGAATCTTTGGCTTTGCCGAGCATTGAGATTCGCTCATGCAGAAGCTGTGCGGAAGTTTTACCTTGCGATTCCTTCTGTGATGACTCTCCCTGCTCGTCGTCAAGTGTGAATCCAAAGCTTTTACCGACAGATTTGGCAAATACACTGTTGCGATTCATTGCATCCATGTGGCTATTCCTTCCACCAATGCTGCGCTTGGCGGTCAAAGGCTCTCGTGCCGGCAGAGACGAAAAGGTGAAACTGCTCTTGCGCGCCAGAGGTTGCGCTGGGCTCGACGTCTCCGACGGTTCATGCGATGCCTCAGCATGTAGTTCTTGTTCTGTTGGCTCGACCTCGACTTGCTCAGGCTCGTCTGCTTCGGCTTCTGGTTCCGGCTCTGCATCCGCAATTTCGAGGTCTTCTGCTCCGTTTTCCGTCGTTTCAGGTGCATCAAGTTCCATGTTATCGTCTGGTACCGTGGCATTGTCCTCATCCAGGTCAGGGTAGAGTTGCTCTTTCGAAACATTGTGGGATACGGCTTCTTTCGCAGACATAAATGACTCGTCACTAGCTGGTTCATTTTCATCTGTTTCATCCTTCACGCGCTGAAGCGGCAGCTGGTCCTCGTCCAGAGAAGCATTTTGCGCTTCGAGAGATTGCGAAGGCACAGTATCGCCATCAGTTTGTGTATCGGCTTCCATCTCGTCCTCGGTCATTCCATGGTATCCAGAATCCGTGTTTCCAGGCTTGCCAAGGCGCTGCGGGCTCTTGCTCCGACTGAGCGGTCGCTGTTGTGAAGTGTGTTCGCCGTCCTCGGCGATCTGGAATTGAGTAACCTTTTCGTAGAAGGTTGTGGTCTTCGCAGGTGTTGGGCCAGCATGGGCGTTAGGCGCGAAAACATCGGTTAGTGGCTGACGCTGCTCCAGAGCATCTCGTTTGCGCGCAGTGCGAGGCGTCTTGCCTCGTAGTTTACCGGGTGTTTTGAACACGTCGGCGAAATTTCTGTAGATAATTAGCAAATGGACGCGCCGGTCGTTTTGACATGATAACGCACATAGCATTTGTGCTGAAGATCTCAGCCATGTGCTCGTTGAGCCACTCCATCTCGTTGCGCACGCTGTAGCCGAACTCCTCGAGCTCCTGCTCCACGAAGTCTCCACCCTGTTCCCTCTCCTTCTGCACCCATTGCGCAGAGCCGATATTTGCGGCCTTTGCTCGTGCCGCTGCCATGGTGTATGGGTGTTGTCGTGACCTTCTTTACTCGCGGCGCGTAAACCATCCGGTTCGCGCAGATGGGCGGGTGCTGGTCGCGTCAGGTCCAAGTTATTATTCCAAGATGTACATGATCCAAGATGCGTCCCAAAGGTTACGGATGTCGTTTTCGAGATCGCTGGTGGTGCGTTGCAGGTGTAGAGCTCGATTGTTTGGATTGGAAGTCGTACCCAAAACACAGCGCGGCTCGAGGCGGCGGCGAAACTCCGGGACCTGCGCGCTTCAACGGGTGCTCACATGACGTCCACAGTGGTCTGCTCAAATAACTCGATTACATTCAATATTGAAAAACATATACGTGTATTTATAATTCTGAGGTGACCTGCATTTGCCCT
The DNA here is from genome assembly GCA_035771495.1 of Cladosporium oxysporum. Classification (NCBI taxonomy): domain Eukaryota; kingdom Fungi; phylum Ascomycota; class Dothideomycetes; order Cladosporiales; family Cladosporiaceae; genus Cladosporium; species Cladosporium oxysporum. The sequence goes on from JAWNKS010000007.1 coordinate 1,613,489, forward strand.
CGGAGTGTAGTGAGCAAACAGATCTATGTTCAGGTCGTTGTGCCAGCATTCCAATTTTCAGACCATTTATGAATCGAAAAGCTTCACCAGTTGGTCCAATGATAGAATGTGCAGTCTTTCGATTTAAATCTCTTGCACAATGGACGCTGATCTATACCCTCGTTCCTCCAAAATCGAGTTGTCGGGAAGACGTCCGCACTCTTAAATTAGCAGACCTGCCACCACGGAAACAAGTTCAAGCTGAACATCGCCGTCGTTAGTGAGATAGTTTGCGCATGCTCGAACGTGCAAACTGATAGCAGTCGTGAAATCTCAAGCTTGGCCTCACTCACCATCCACACAACGATATGATGCTTTCGCTAATACGTTGATCAGATTGGTTGGTATGCGAGCGATCAGATGTGTGGACACTATAGACTAGGGCCGTACAGATCGCACGCAATCATTTTGAAATCAGTTTGGATATCTTGTTATGTTCCTTCAACGCCATCGCTAATCTCATGTTGTTGCCCATCGTTCCGAGTGGTCATAGAAGTGCCGTTGCCTTTTCACTTCCTGTAGCATGCATGTTTCCCCGACTAATCACCAGTATCAATCTCAAGGTCCAGCTGCACACCCGAGCTAACGCCGTAGTCCGCAAGTGTCAAGATATCCTTGAACGGCCTCTCGCCTTGCCGCTTCAGCATGATTTCGTGTGGCTGGCGACCGACATGCGCTGCCACGATAGCCTTGAATGCCTTGACACTGTCCGATGCGAGGCAAGGGATAGCTGCCTTGGTTCCCAGACGATCGTTGACATTGACGATGATCATGGGTTCAGATGGTGCGACAGCTTTGGGCGCTTTCTTGGGTTTGTCCTTTTTCTCCGGCTTGTCGGATGCAGGTTGCGGGCGGTCACGCTTGGCTGAAGAAGCCCGATCGAAAGGATCATCCCTCGTGCGTGTATCGTCGCGAGATGGGCGGTAGCTGTCTCCAGTGTCTCTGTCCCGGCGCCTTGGCGAGCGGTCGCGGTCACGGTCACGATCGCGGTCGCCATCTCGCTCTCGCTCACGTTGACTGTAGTTGTCGCGACGTGGTGAGCGCTCTCTGTATCCTCTCCTCAAGCTTTTGTCATCACTGTTGGCCTTGTCTGCTTGTCCGTCGGTCGCAGGTCGCTTTTCTTTCCATTTGAACCCGCCAGACTTTTGCTTTTTGGGTCTTGAATCGTCGCGCCTAGGCGAGCGCGAACGCTGCCGGCCTTCTGTATCTGACGCCATGATGGCTGGTGTCGAGCACTGTGAGAGACCGTCGGCTGTCTGTCGCGCAAGCTTGGGAAGTTTGCTGGAGCTTGGACGATTTGATGGAGCCCGCTTCACCACCGCAGCGTCATGTCAACATGAACATTGACACAACTCACATGCCAGCTATTTGCACTTTTTTTTCACGCATGTGGAAGCGGAAAACTCCAGCACATATTGCGCTTGGAAAACCTGCCGTCCATGGAAACCACTCACAAATATACGCGTACTCCCATCGCCAGCGTTTGAAGGTATATCAACAATGCGGCAGTGGCGACGATCTTCCCGAGTACCCGACAACCGCTCGCGTGCATGTGGAGATAGATGCGTGCCTTATTCCCAGGGCATATCCGGCATATATGACTTCAAGGCAGGCCTTCAATTGTCTTTACGTTAGATCAATCGTGTTGTACAGAAAGTCGTCTCTCACCTCCTTGAACCGCAGTACCTTGTACACGTCTTCTTCTCCTCCAACTTCGCCAATCAATACAACCTGTCACGATGTCTCGAGCAATCACCTCGTCCCTGCGGCATCTCTCACGATCAGCTACCATATCGACTGTGCGAGGACAGCACACTGTATTAACCAAATCCGGACCGGCAATTCTGCAGAGCCATGCGCGACCTTTCTCACTGACAGCGCATCGCCGGCTCATGGAGACCTCTGGATTCAGTGAGGAACAATTGACCGTCCGAGACGCCATTCTCAAGATCTGTTCCAACTTTGACGATGACTACTGGATGGAACACGATCAAACAGAGACATATCCACATGAACTGCATGCTGCTCTCGCCAAAGACGGCTGGATTGGAATTGCATTGCCTGAGGATCTTGGAGGTGCTGGTCTAGGTATCGCAGAAGCAACCATGATGATGCAGAGCATCGCTGAGAGTGGTGCTGGACTCGCTGGTGCTCAGAGCATACATGCAAATGTGTACGCAACACAACCTGTATCCAAATTCGCGACGCCGGAGCAAAGAGGACGTTTCTTGACGAAGATCATCTCTGGCGAGTGGCGGACGTGTTTTGGTGTCACAGAGCCCAACACTGGACTGGAAACGTTGAAGTTGACCACAACAGCAAAGAAAGAAAGCGATGGCTACTCGGTAACTGGACAGAAGATCTGGATCTCCAGTGCACAGGTTGCTACGAAAATGGTACTATTGGCCAGGACGACTCCTATAGAGGAGGTGACTAAACCTTCTGAAGGCTTGTCCATGTTCTACGTTGATTTCGATCTGAGCCAGCCAGGTCTTGAGGCGAAGCGCATCAAGAAAATGGGCGGAAGGGCTGTCGATGCTAATCAAGTGTTTTTCGACAATTACAAAATCCCACAGGATGCTTTAATAGGAAAGGAAGGCCAGGGTTTCAAGATTGTATGTTTGTGCCAACGTCGTGTGGAACGATACTCAAACTGACCGAGGTAGATCCTCCACGGCATGAACGCAGAGCGTTGTCTTCTCGCTGGTGAAGCACTCGGCTTGGGATACGCAGCGCTGAAGAAGTACGTCTCTCGTTTTCCCGGTGCCGATCTCGTCCCCCGCCCAAATGGCTGACACTGAAATAGATCCACCGACTACGCCCGCGAGCGAATCGTCTTCTCGCGACCCATCGGCCAAAATCAAGCGATTCAGCACCCCCTCGCAGACGCCTACATGCATCTCGAGGCCGCCAAGCTAGCCACTTACCACGCCGCATCTCTCTACGATCGTTCTTCGCCTGATCACCCAAAGCACGACCCCAGCATCACTTCTCACGCCGTAGGAGTGGCATGTAACAGCGCCAAGTACCTCGCTGCCGAAGCGGCTTTCACCGCATGCGAACGGAGCGTCATGAGTATGGGCGGCATGGGATATGCTGCGGAGTACCACGTCGAGAGGTACATGCGCGAGTGCTTTGTGCCGAGGATTGCGCCTGTCAGTAGGGTGAGTATTGATGTTTCTTTCATCAGAAATCTGGAATGGGTTTGCTAACTACAATTATAGGAGATGATCATGAACTTCGTTGGCGAGAAGGTTTTGAAATTGCCGCGAAGCTATTAGTCAATGCAAATAGATGCATAAGCCATTTGATCGAAACAGGACGCTTAGTTGGACAAAATAACGAAAGTAAAAACAAGCAGCTGCCTCCGTTCTGATGTTAGAAACGATTGGTCTTGATGCAGATACATGTTTGGTTCTGAACACACTAGCTCATTGGGGAATGATTTACAGCTGACAAACCTAATGATCCTCTGGCGCTTACGGCGTCGACACTTGCTGCTCAGCCGCAGCTGGATCGCCATCAACCCTAAACGAGTCTTTCAGAATATAAAATAACATGGTTACGCACCACTTGGGTGGCACTTGAGCCACTCACTTTCCAAGAGTAAATCGTACAAAAAGCATTTCTTGGAAATATACGCTTTGCTTTCATATGACCTGTGCTTCCAAACCACGATTGAAGAAAATAAATATATACAAGCCACGCAATCCGCTAGCTGTGACAGGGGCTGCAGCATGTCTTCCTCAATCGAACGCCTGAAAGAACACCTCGACGACTCCGAAGTCCACCAACCAGGCACAGCCGAATACCTCGCCCAAAGCCTCCCCTGGTCTCAACACGCCGACGCAAAGCCCAGACTCGTTATCACGCCTGCGACCCTGCCATCTCTACAAGAATGCGTCAAAATACTGTATGCAGACGAGAGTCTCGACTTTGCTGTCCGCAACACGGGAACAGGCTCCGCGTCGGCTCGAGATGTGATTCTGAGCATGCACGGCTTCAAATCTTTCTCGTTCGACGAGGCGTCTGAGACGGCGACGGTGGGAGCTGGACTCGACTGGAGCGAGGTCGAGGTCAAGATGGCTGCGGACGCTCCTGGGTGGGCTCTTGTTGGCGCGAGGTGTGGATGGGTTGGCGCGGCCGGCGGAGCGCTTGTGGGCGGGTATAGCTGGCTGAGCCACGAGTTTGGGCTCATTTCCGACCCGCAGAATCTTCTGGACGCGCAGGTTGTGCTGAATGATGGACGAGTTGTGTGGGCTAGCGAAGAAGACGACGGGGCGTTGCTTTGGGCATTGCGAGGTGGCGGAGGCAATTTTGGAGTTGTGGTTGCGTTGAAGATGCGAGCTCGCCGGTACCACGAAGCGATCTTCGCTGGGCTGGTGTTCTTGCCTTATGAGCAGTTGGGAAAAGTTGGCGAGTGGGTCGAAAGATCCGTGGAGAGGCTGCAGGATCCGAAGACCGCATTCTGTGTCACTAATCAAGGCCCGGGTACTGGAGTTCCGCCACAAGGTGCCAAGCCCGGGATTGCCGTGATCTTGTTCGATGCTCATGGCGAAGAGCACGCGAAGTCGAAGGAGAAAGGTTTCGGTGAGATCTTCGAGATGGAGGGTCTAGTGGAGATAGCGTGCGGCATGGTGCCATTGAGTGGGATGACCAAATTGGCGGAAAGCTACAAGAGTTACCAAGGCGTCAACCAATTTTGGGGCTCCGCGCCGTTGATGGAGGAGAAAGTAGATGCTGGGTTCATCAAAAGAGCTTGGGAATGGTATGCGAAGACCATCGAGGAGTGCCCAGTATTGGACCAGGGCTCGACTGTCCTATTCGAATTCTGTCAGGCTGGGTTCTTCAATTCGTCCGATTCGCCAAAAGCATCAGGCTGGCCACACTCGGGCCGCAAACATGTAATGCAAGTCGTGCTTGGCTGCAATGCTGCAAGTGTACCACCAAACCTTGAGCAGCTTGTACAGAAGCGCCTCATGGTGGCGGGTACAGAAATCGGAGGTGGCAAAGAAACAGGAGAGTACCACGCGGGATTCCTGCACAGTTGGAATGACCTCGACACGGTATTTGGTGGCAACTTGGAAAAACTTCGGACACTGAAAAGAACATATGATCCGAAGAACCGCTTCAACAAGAGTGTTCCGCTTGTAGCTAAGGGCTGAGGTCTAGGAATGTTTATTCAGTATCAATGGCGACTCTGTGGTATTAAACATTACGCCATCTTGTCTCGTGGCATAGGAGCTTCAGTGAGAGGCTGCATGGTGAGACCAGGAGCTACCCAGGCTCTGAAACGAATGCCGACACCTGATCCCTTAACCCCATACCCTACCTTTCAAGCCTTCGAGTTGATACCATAGCAAAGTGCCCCATTCCTCACGTACAGCACCTGTCGCGCTCACACCAACGCTTTTGCCCGCACATTCATCCTTGCGATCCGCAATTTCCATAAACGCAGCACCCAGATCGGCGTAGTTAACTCCAGCGGACGCTTCACCAGTGTCTCCATCCAGAATCAGACGGTGACCAGTACGTTCCAAACCATCGGCGTCGAATAGAGCAGGAGCGTCGACGAAAACATACTCCACTAAGCCTGGTGCAGCATTCTCGTAAATTTTGGAAGCCGTCTCCAAATCCGAGTAGATGTGGTAGAGTACAAACCACAGCCATTGCTTGACGAGACGGGGCATGTGGCTTTCTAAATCGGGATTGAGTGGAGCCGCTCTGATTATAATGACGGTCGGTTTGATGTATCCTTGCTGCTGTTCTGTTCTCACTCCTTCCAGGGCACCCGTGATAGCTTTCGCACCATCCTGCGAAACACTGTTGCCAGGTTTGGCATCATTGGTTGCAATGCACATGTGAATGATGTCTGATCCACGGAGGCAAACTTGAAGAGCTTTCGTGTCGGTCAATGGCGCTTCCGTGATGTTGATGTTGATTGATGAAGTAGACTCCAGATCTGGGAAGGCTTTGAGGAGTTTGGACTTGGAACGGATGAAGATGTTGAGAGTGAGGTCCTTCGGGGGCGAGTCTAGGTAGCATCGAAGTACAGCTGAGCCGGCAGCGCCAGTAGCACCGAGGAGAGCGTGTGTCGGCATTGTTGGTGGTGAGGCTGTTGCTATTGAGTAGTGGTCTTCTAGACAATTGTGCTAAGGGAAACTAGATGGCAGCGAGAAGGACTCTTTGAATGATGCGTGTGCCCTGACTGTGAGACTAGAGACGCGCGAGAGGACGGTAATACTTATACAGTTGCAAGAAGATTAGCTATGCAAGCAAGGTTTACGATATTCCCTTTGATGCCAGATACAAGCACATGCCTGCGATCAACAACCCAGGATCTGTAGACGGGAATGCGAGAATGCGAAAGGCCGTTGATGAAGGCAGGCCAGTAGCCCTACAACATTACATGGTCTATGACGAGGAGGACGCTGCACGCCGATAGTGGTGAGCGAAGGATCTGGACGACAGCTGCTGCAACATCATGTCTGCTCGGACATTCGCAGTATCTGCTGTTCCCGATGTCACGTGTGGCACCCCCGCGGACAAGCGAGTGGAAGAGGTGGATGTCGGAGGAAGAGACAGACAGATCAAGGACCCCTTTGCTTGCCGCTGACCGGATGGAGATGCGCGTGGCCCGTGCTCTCATCATAGCCCTGCAACAAGATAATTTCCAGAAGGGAGGCGAATAACCTCGACACCACCATCCGCCACAGTCCATCGCTTTTTCTGTTTTCGATACCCTTTCTGTACCAACAATCATCTTCAGTTGTTTCTACTAATCAAGGCGATCACTACAAATATACAATCGCTGTCCAGCAGCCACCACAAAAATGCGCAGAGCCTTCCAAACATGCGCGGCTTCGCTGCCCAAGGCCCTGTCGGCTCCCTCGAGCAACCTCTTCGCCAACCGCGCCCTGCGATTCAACCGCATCGTTAGATCATTCCAGCCTACCGTCACACGCAGCCTGCACCAGTCACCGCTGCTCAGAGACGACGGCGCCGACATCCCAGCAACCGACTCAAAAGATGTTCAGCCGCCTCTCACAAAGTTTCAAGACCTTCAAGATCAAGGTGTCATCCACCGCAACATTGTCAGGAACATGACCGAACGCATGGGTCTGGAGACAATGACCGAGGTGCAATCTAAGACTATCAACTCCGCCATCAAGGGCACAGATATCATTGCCCAGGCCAAGACTGGTACAGGAAAGACCGTGGCCTTCCTTCTCCCCGTTTTGCAGAACATCATCAACGTCGACCCCGATCTCGCAAGGTCCGTCCACGGCAGGAGAGGACCTAGGAGCACTGCCGACGACATCAGAGCGCTTATTATCTCGCCCACAAGAGAGTTGGCTGAGCAGATTGCCGACGAGGCCAAGAAGCTGGTCTCTGGAACTGGAATCATTGTTCAGACTGCAGTTGGAGGCACACAAAAGTCGGCAGGATTGAGGGCGATTCAAAGAGAAGGCTGCCACATCCTCGTTGGAACACCCGGTCGCCTGAAGGATATTCTCTCCGACCCCTACACTAGGGTCGAGGCACCCGATCTCAGCGCGCTCGTGTTTGATGAGGCCGATCGTCTGCTCGACCAGGGCTTCTGGCCTGAGATCCAGGAGATCATGCGCCTTCTGCCCACCCCGGCCGAGAAGGATCGCCAGACCCTCATGTTCTCCGCCACCGTTCCCAAGGAGGTCATTTCTGTCGTCCGCAGCACCCTGAAGCCCGGCTTCCAGTATGTCAAGTGCGTTCGCGACGATGAGGAGCCTACGCACACCCGTGTGCCGCAAATGCTCGTTACCACCAAGGGCATGGAGAACAACTTCCCGGCATTGACCGAGCTCTGCTCGCGTGAGATCGAGAAGCACAACAACGACCCTCAGAACACCCGTCCTTTCAAGGCGATTGTCTACTTCGGCAGCACTGCCGAGGTCACCCTCGCTGCATCCTCTCTCCACAAGCTTCAGTCTCCCGAATCCGACAGCGATGCATTTGGCGGCCGCGAGCACCCCTTCGGACGCCGCACCCGCATTCTCGAGATCCACTCCAAGCTCACTCAATCCCAACGTACAAAGGCTGCTGAGAACTTCCGCAGAGCCGACTCCGGCATCCTGCTTTCCTCAGACGTCACTGCCCGTGGTATGGACTTCCCTAACGTCACCCACGTCATTCAGATGGGTCTTCCCACCTCAGTTGAGCAGTACATCCACCGCATCGGCCGTACCGCTCGTGCCGGCAAAGAGGGTGAGGGTTGGTTGATCCTCAACCAGCTCGAGGACCAAGAGGCTCGCAACCGCTTCGGCGGCAAGATCCCTCTCAAGCGTAGCAACTCTCTCGAGACCGCCTCACTCGACCTCACCCAGGAGGCTCAGGTCTCTCCCGCTGCCGGCAAGATCCTGAACATGTGCCAGGCCGCTCTCCGCCGCGTTGACCCTATCGAGAAGATCAAGGCTTACAAGGCTCTTATTGGTGTCTTCCAGTGGTACGGCCGCAAGAGCGCTCTGATCGATGCCCTCAACGACCTTTCCCGTGTTGGCTGGAGCATGCGCTCCCCGCCTGCCATCGCACCCATGCTTGCCCAAAGACTCGGCCTGAGTCGCGTGCCTGGCGTCGTCATCGGCTCCAACCCTGAAGAATCCGAGGAGCGTGCCTCCAGCCGTGGCGGCTACGGCGACAGAGATGGTGGCCGTGGTGGCGGCTTCGGCCGTGGAGGTGACCGCGGTGGTTTCGGCCGCGGTGGTGACCGTGGTGGTTTCGGCCGCGGCGGTGACCGTGGTGGTTTTGGCCGTGGCGGCGACCGTGGTGGTTTCGGCCGTGGCGGCGACCGTGGCGGTTATGGACGCGACAACAGGAGCTCCGACCCTTTCTCGTGAGCGAAAACATGAACACGATGTCGATGTAAGATAAAGGATCTACCATGTGGGAGGAACATGGATTGTACGCATAGCGCTGGCGTTTCCGGAAGCCCATGGGCGAACCAAAAGCAGGCCGGCGAGCCTGTGTGTAAAAGAATGGTGGGATTTGGAAGGAGATGCTTTCTGCTTCTCTGGGGAAGCATTTGTATGAGTAAACCACCAATTATTGGCATTCTTTGTTCGGATACATATTATTTTTGTTGTGGTATTATAGAACGAATCTCCATTCTTGCACATGACTTTCTTGCGGTGTCAATTGTGCCTGTGCATACGTCTTCCGAAACACACATATGTTCTCGAGGTGTGCAATGGTATAGTATATACTGCCTGGCCACGCGAGTGAGCGTAAGGTATTTCCCTATATTGTATCACGTGTTTGTTTGGATGGCGCTAGAATAAGAGCAGGGATCATCGAAGCTTGTGGCTTGGACGGCGATCTTGGAAAGGCACTAGCAGCACGAGTGCGCGAATGAATAGGCCACACGTCACGGGTACAGAGGCATGCGCGTGGGACCTGCCTTGTGTTGAAGGCGCAGCTAGATGATGTAGCCTGATGCCTGCGTGAACGAGATCATGGTTGGAACTATAGTGGCGCATGTTATATTGTATCGTCGACTTCTCCATGTTGTCTGTCCCGTGCTTTTGCGACAAACATCAACATCCACTCTCACTCGTTTTGTTTATTGCGCGGGGCAGATTTGTCGCAGCACCAACACTTCGCAGCCAACCAACCAACCATTTCACTGCACCCATTATACACACCACCACCCACTACACCTCACTTGTTTCTCCTCCGCCCTTCCCACTGTAACCACCACAGACCCTGCTGGTGCGCCCAGACCGGCACCCCGAGCGCCTTTCGCAACGGCCAACTCGCCGAGAGACACTCGCCTTGTCCGCACTTCACATGAACTGCGCCTGTTCCACCACCACTTCTACTCAGCTTCACCGGACTATGCAAACCACTCCACTCGCTCGCATTCTCTTCCCTTGATTCATCGCTCACCATGCCAAAGGCATACGATGTCAAGCATAATTACTGTACGCTCACTCTCCAACCGCTCAACGCTCCTCCAACTCTCAATACTAACCACTTCACGTAGATGCTGACCTCGATCTGCCCACCACCGCGAGCTGCGAAGAAGTGAAGAAGCAATACCGCAAACTCGCTTTGCAGTACCACCCCGATCGCAACGCCGGCAAAGAAGAAGAGTACATCCCCAAATTTCAAGCTATCCAAGCTGCACATGAGATTCTAGGTGAGCCAGGTGAGAAAAGCAGATACGATGGCGACAGACGCAAGGCAGGTCTGTATCCCATGAGCGGCGGCGGCGGCAGTAGCAGCAGTGGCACTCGAGGCAATCCATATCAGGCAACTTCGGCATATCCTCCACCACCCAGAAGGACGCAACCAGGCACATACCAGAGACCACAGGCGGCTGGAGCAGATCGCTTCACAAACTTCCCACGCCCAGCACCGACGGCGAAGCGCCCTGACCCTACAGCCGAGCGTCAGAATGCTTTCAAGGCGTGGCAGAACATGAATAATGCTCAAGACAGGCAACAGCAGCAGCAGCAGGCTAGATACGCACAAGCTAGTGCGCAGCCGCAGCCCAAGACAGCTTCTCCCAGACGACCAGTCCCCCCACCAAGAGCAGATCCAAAATTCCCCGCCGAGGAGAAGATCCGAGCTGGGTTCAACTATCGCGAAGCACCTCAATCTTCCGCTGCGGATGGCGCAGAAGAGCGCCAATCTGCCTGGGCCGCATTCCAGGCCTCTCGCGGTAACGCTAACTCGCCAGGTGTGAAGCGCAGCAACACCAACAAAACTCCTAAAAAGGCCGGCTTTGATCCCAATGTGCCTGGGTCCGACGAGGGAATGGCACCTGACAGCCAATACGCCCATCGACACAAATCGGCTGACTTTGGCCGGCCGGGTGCTGCACCGCCACCTCCTCCGCGACCATCTCGACCCGAGTCACCAATGACTACACCACAGAGACCGCATGCAGACCCTTTGAGACCATTCCGTTCTCGTACACACACAGCCGAGGATGATGCTCCTTATTCTGAAGGCAATCGTGTCAGAACACCATACTCATCGTACTCTGGAGAAAAGACCGACTTTGGCAGCGACATGAGGCGATCGAACAGCACGCGAGACGCGTTCAAAATGAACCCCGAGTCCAATGGATCTAGAGCGCGAAGCACCAGTCCATCAGGCCGATCATCCTCAGGCAAAAATGGCGAGGGTCAGCAGAGGCGTGACAGGCCGGCTTTCAGCGTAGGTGGTAGCTCTAGCACAAGCTCCGAAAGTTCAGAGCACGAAACAGCCGATACTCCTGAACAGCACCGAGGACCCTTTGCTCAACCTGGCAAGACTTCAGTGCCTCCCCTTAATCGACCCAAAATTGTGCCTTCACCCCCCAGCAGGCGCTTCAATGGATCACATAACACGACCTTTGGATCAGGGGACGGAAACGGCGCGACTGACGCCGAGATGAAACAAAAGAGCAACCCAAGCATGTACGTTACCCCTTTACCTTTGAAACCTCAACACCCACATTTCACTCTAGAGGAGTGGGCAAATCGGATGTTTGGCACCAAATCAGTGGACAAAAGCCGTGATAGGAATATACCCGAATCAGCAGTTCCCTCGTCTGTACTACCTCAACGAAAGTCAGCTAAGCGCGGACATGGCGGTGAACCGCTGCCAAGCTTGAGATCTGTAAAGCCAAAGACAGAAGACATGTCCTTGGGACCAGCATCACCCAAAGATCAAGAAGCATACTTGTGCTTTCGACAGTCTTTAGAGCAACTGTACAATCATGTCCCTCAAAGCCTGGATATGAATGTCTTCCTTATGCTTGCATCAACTGCACGCTCAGGAAAGTTGCTGGGAATGGATCCACTTGATCGCGCTCTTTCGAAGACGCTCACGCTATATCCTACAATCGGGGAGAAGCTAGAACAAGCACGCATGGCTGACAAAGATCTTCACTCGAACAGATTCTCAATGCCAGTTCCTCCCAACATGTTCACTAGCCCTACATCAAACGGCAAAAGTCGTAGCGAGGAGAGTATTAACACTAAGTTCTCTGCTGACGGCTGGAGTGGTACCTTCTCGGGCTCTTCAGAATACTTTGCGCCACCGCAGGCATCATCTAGGCGAGGCTCGCCCTCTCTTCGAGGCGGGCAGCGCCCTCCCATGCGGCCGTCGACTTCGAGCTTTGGTCAGAGTGGAAGTGCGGCACAATCACCATCTACATCAATGCCGCCTCCGCCACCACCCTTTGCGGCTCCACAAGGTAGCGCCTTCCCTGAACCACAAAGCGCAGGCAGCGACACGAAGTTCAGCAAAGATCAATGGGAGCAGACGTTCAAAGACGGGTCGTGGACGTTCCCACCGCCACCGTCTATGCCGCCAACGAGTCCTGTTAAGGGTGGCGCAAGATCCAGACCAGCGAGCAGGAAGAACAGCAGAGCTGCTCACACGAGACCTCCGTCTGCGACAACTGGAACAGCAGCAAATCCACACGTTGTGGAAGAAGAGGATGGTCAGACGAGCAACTCCAGGACTGCGCCTACGGACCAGGATGCTGGCATACATGAGCCAGACGCCATGGATATCGACAATACTCCTCCAGCTACCGAGTCATCGCATGCGCCACAGTCAACTACGGATCAGTCTAAGGAGCCTCGTCTGGTGTCGGTGCCTCCTTCAGCTTGGCGTCAGTCGCAGCAGCCGCATGCGTCCAACAGCCACCATCGCACCACGTCAGGCGGCTCTAACAATGGTCCGCTGAGGGCAAATCTCAATGATCTAGCCAACGTCGCTCCGTTCGCCCAGAGCGCCAACGGCAGTGGCTTGCAGAACCTCAATTCCATGTCGGAATCTCTGCCATTCGCTTCACAGGCCGCCAACACTTTGCCGACCAACCCACTCAAGCCACAGACCCTGACTACGCCTGTGGTGCCTATCCCGCCAAAAGCGCCCACACGTACCAGCAAGCAGAATTGGCACCAGTATGCGCAAAACTTCGGCGTCTATCTTCACGCTTTCAACTCATTCAATAGCGCCATGTTGCAACACTTCCAGGCTCGTGATCAGCAGTCCGTGGCGAGGATGCAGAAAGGCATGGCTTGGCTGGAAGCCACAGGAGATTCGATTGCTGGCGGTGGCTTCGGTACTTATGCACGTGAAGTCAGAGAGGACGAGCGTGTCCGCGAAATTTGGAACATGGGCTGTGAGAGACACAGAGACGCTGTCAAGGAGTTTGACGAGGTTAGGGAGCGCGTCAGGGGCTTGGCCGTTGCCGGTACGCTCACGGAGCAGTAGTGGACGTGTTCAGGGGATGGATGCGGTTTGACGTTTTTGTGCTTTTTGTGCTTTTTTGTTATACCCGGAGGTTGAAAGAGGTTTGCACGTGGAGCTCAGGCATGCTGCATACGCATGGGCACCACTTGGCGAGAATGCCTCAATCGCGATGCTGTTTTGGTCCACGAAGACATGGAGGCTTCGCAAGGCGACGTCGATGCATTACATAGATACCCTTTGAGCTGTTCTGTTCTTTACTACCGAACACTTCTGGCATGGTTGCATACGCATTTGCATTTGATATTCCCTGTATTGACTTAGCCAACATCTGATCCCAATAAAGCCCGCTGCGTACATGAAACTCCGGAGGATGTAATTGCCGTGCCCAACTAACACCGGTGCGTGTCAATGGCAGCATCCGAACGAAAGCTATACCAGCCACTTTTCCAGTCCCTTTGGTTCTGCTGCAAGCTTTCCAACTGCCGAACGCTCGGCCTTCGCTCTCCCGCCCTACGCAAACGACGCCTATATCGGCACAGACACCCCGCCATGGGCGACCCGCAATGATCGATAGCGGAATCGTTGCTGCGAACAATCACAATTGCCGAACACGCACGCCTGAGATAGCTCTGCTGGTAGGATACGCTTACCTTCTGTTTACTCGCTCCTTTCTTTCTTCTTCCCTTTCGTTTCCTTAGACCTACATGTTCCCATTGAGGACCACCGGCAAAAGTCACATCGTAAGAGCTATCGAGAGACTGCCACTGGCAACGGGATATACTACTTGCACCAGCACTGCTACCGCCAAAAGACCACAACTGTACAAGAATTGTCCCAAGATCAATTGGCAAATCCCACAACACCGTCCTTTCACATCCTCAACTCCCACCATGGCTCCCATCACCGCCTGGAAGCGCCTCATCCGCTACGTCTCGGCCAAAGACGGCAGCGTCAAGTACGGCGAGCCCATCGTCTCCGAAGACAAGCCCGACATCGACGCTCTCGTCCAGAAGGGCGGGCTCAAAGTCAAGGTGCTCGCAGGCGAGAGCCCTCTGCTCGCGAAGCCCACGGGCGAGGAAGACGAGGTCAAGCAGCTCCTGGGTCCTCTGACGCCGAAGGATGTGCCCATCGTCAGGTGTGTTGGCTTGAACTACAGGACTCACAGTAAGTATCTTCGCCCTTCAGAGTCCATCTCGCTCTCTCCCACTGACAGCCCCGTCCAGTCCTCGAAACCGGCTTCGACCTCCCCGCCAACCCAACCCTCTTCGTCAAACCCTCGCACACCGTCGCCGACACCCGCGCCCCCGTCCCCATCCCCGCCCTCGGCCAGCCCAAATGCGACTACGAAGGCGAACTGACCATCGTCATCGGCAAAGACGCCAAGAACGTCTCCGAGGCCGACGCCCTCTCGTACGTCGCGGGCTACGTGACGGGCAACGACGTCAGCTGCCGCGACTGGCAGATGGACAAGGACAAGGCCGGCATGATGCCGCAGTGGAGCTTCAGCAAGAGCTTCGACAAGTACGCGCCGCTCGGGCCGTGCATTGCGTCGACGGAGCTGCTGGGGGATGCGAGCGGGCTGGCGCTGAGGACGTACGTGAACGGGGAGAAGAGGCAGGAGAGCAACACGGGGGATTTGGTGTTTGGCGTTAGGAAGCTGGTGAGTTTCTTGAGCACCGGGCAGACGTTGCAGGCGGGGAGCTTGATCATGACGGGCACGCCTGGGGGTGTTGGGTTCGGCATGAAGCCGCCTGTTTGGCTGAAGGATGGGGATGAGGTTGTGGTTGAGATTGAGGGGATCGGCAAGGTTGTTAATGTTATGAAGTTTGAGTAGATTTCATTAGTATTTGCACATGGAACAATGAAGTCGGGTTGTGAACGGTCTTGGGAGTGACGAATGAGAAGCCAGGAGTCGGAGGCGTGATGTAAAACCATGTTGTATTGTACCGGACGAACGCGTTCGCCGTCCGAGAGTCTCGCATGCGTCTCCGCCTCTATCTCATACGGCCCTGGCTCGCGTGACTTGAAGGTCCTCTCGAAAGGAAGCGACCCAGTCGAAAATATGTACGACTCGACCCCCAATGACTTCAAGCGGAAAGGGACAGCAAGATGGCAGCAGTGTTCCCGCGCAAGGGCAAAAACATAGAAATCAGCAACAAAGCAAGTGGGTATCCAAACCAGAACCCCGCCACCGGTATCGTGTCTGTAGCAACAACAAATCGCCGAATTCCATTGTCAGCGATGCTCGCAGCAGTCTAATTTCAAGTCCTCTGGTTGAAGAACCAGCTCGTCCGCTTGTTCGTGCTCTCGGGCGCGCCCTCCTGGGTTTGCACCCTGTTGGCCAGGCCGGCGAAAGTAGGCGCGTTGGCTCCCTCACCGGGTGTGCTGGCGTTAGGTCCACCGCCGCCACGGAGAGGCTTAGCGATGCGACCGAATGGGTTGCTGGCGAAGTTGGGTTGAGTGGGAGCGGCGCCGAGACCACGAGTAGAACCCTGCTTAGCAGCCTCAAGGCGTTCCTTGACGGCAAGAAGTTGAGACTCGAATCTGTGACAATGTCAGTATATGTTCTGGTTTGGGATGATGGGGAATCTTCAGGGCAACATACTTGTGGTTAGCGACCATGAGCTTCTCTTGGCTTTCGGCCACCAGACCTTCGAGGCCGCGAATGCGCTCGCCACGAGCGACGAGCTTGCGCTCTGCGATGGCAACCTCCTTCTTCAGCTGTGCATTCTGCTCCACCAGCTGTCTTTGCACAAGTGTGAGCTGCTCAAGGTTGCGTTCGAGGAATGCAAGCTTCTTCTGCTGCTGCTTGCTATTAGAGCTACGCAGGATGGAGTTGTACTGCTCGCGTGTGGAGTCAAGGGAAATCTCCAACTCGACGACACGCTCGCAGCGGTTCTGTAGATCGCGCATAAGGGACTTCTTGATAGTGTCGAAGTCGGCGAGCTGTTTGTTCATCGAAGCGCCATTGCCGCCAGACAGCGACTGCTTGCGCAGAGCCTCGAGCTCATTGCGCATGCGTGTGTTATCCTCTTGTTGACGAGACACGATCTGTTGCAGATTACTAGGCTCGGCACCTTCTTCCATTTGCTCGCCACCAGCGTGCCCATTGGCACCGAACTCGGCTTGGCGTACGAGTCCTTGTGTCTCGAGGAGACGCTCCCTAAGACGTTGCAGCTCATTGACTGGCACAGCTTCACCAGAATCGGCTATCTCCAAGAGACTGTCAAGTTGTTGCAGTGTGCTGCGCACGTGCAGCTCGCTGGGCGATGACAGGTCGTCACCCAGGTCAAATCCAGCCATCATCTGAGCCATGCGCTCCTTCTTCAAACGCTCCTTCTCGTCAAGCATGGCACTGCTCTCCTTTGCGGACATTCTTGCGTCCAGCAATTGATGTTTGACATCGTCCAACTCGGCAGTAAGCTCTGAATTCGCCTCCTTAAGCGAGTCCATCGTGATGGCTGCCTCCTTAGTCTCAAATTCGATCTTCTCTACTTGCATGCGTAGCTGTTCGCTTTCTGAGCGCAAGCGCTCGCCGTCACGAGTCGTGGTAGCATGTGTGTCTCGTAATTCTTTCAATTCGTTGCGTGCCACCTGCAGTGCTTCCTCTGCCTTGGACAGCATGCTCTCCTTATCTGCAAGCTGGTCTTGCAGCTCGTTCTCGCGCTTAAGGAATTCCTCTTTCTCATCCTTATCCATAGGAATAGACGGTGTTCCGGCACGGTCCAGGTCCATCCGGCTGTCGGGTCTCGGTGTGCTGGGTGTCTCCTGGCCGGATTTCAGCCTACTGGGAGTTGCTGGCCTAGGTGTCGCTTGTGCAGGCACCTTCGCCCTCTCTTTGAGTGCAGGTGTCCATTGCTCCTGCGCCAGCTGGTCACCCTTTCGCCATGCACCAACTTCGGCTTCGAGTGATGAAATGTAGCTCTCGTATGTGGTGAGTGTGCCTTGTGATTTCTTGAGCAGCGCCTTGAGCTGTGCGGGTGAAAGCTCCTCGTTGACCTTGGCCTTCTGCTTGATAGTCTTCGCTCGTTCACCAAAGCGAAGTGTGCTGACTGTTTCTTCGTAGTTGTATGCTGAAGGCGAGCAGTTGATGATGAGCGTTGTCCGGGAATTTCCGCCAAGTGATTCTTGCAAGATACGCGTGAGCTTGCTGTCTCTGTAGGGAATATGTGAGCTCTTTCCATCCGAGAGTGCGTTGATGACCATGCCGAGCGATGTGAGCGACTTGTTGATCTTCTTCGCTTCCTCGAGTGTCTGTCCACTTGCACCAGTCTTGCCAACTTTCTCGGAACCTGCCAAATCGACCAGGAAGAGACGACCAGATTTTGCAGAACCAGTCTCGACATTCTTTTGCGCCACTTCAATCACGAAGATAGAGTGCGATCGAGAGGATTCCTGGTTCATGTTGGTGGCGGCAACCATTCTCGCGGCACCACCGCGCTCCAGGATCTCGTACACCTCTTCAACAGATCCCACGTAGAACTCGTGCAGGCCCTTGACATAGACACCTCTCGCCTTGTCCTCGTGCACGGGCAAGTTGTCGTTGGTCGGGACCAGCAGATCGCGGATCTTCTCCATGTAGATTTCCATGTAGCTGACCTTGACGGTGAACTCGACGCTGCCATCGCTGCTCATGATCGAGTGGAAGATCTGCTCGACAATCCTAGGAATGATACCCTTGGCTTCCTGATCTCCAATCTCTCCAGCGCCCATCATGGTGTACGTCTTTCCCGAACCGGTCTGGCCGTAGGCAAAGACCGTGCCGTTGTAACCGGCAAGCACATCGTCGACCGTGCCGCGGATGGAGTAGTCGAAGACATCGTGCTGGGCGGTGTTGGTGGGGAACACTCGGTCGAAGGTGAAGGCGGAAGAGGCGTCTTTGCTGGTAAGAGTGAGGCCCTCCTGCGAAGGGAAGCTGACGATCTGCTCGCTGTTGGCCTCGCGCTCAATGCGGTTCTGAGGCCTGAACCTGGCGACGACTTTGATTGTGTTCGGGGTCGCCATAATGGCGGTGGGGGAGGGTGGTGGTGGGCGGAGGCGAGAGTGGGCGCTCACGGCAGCCCTGTCGGTGATGGAGATCGGCCGTATGCGTGGGTGGGAGGTGATTCGGGTGTGATTCGTGGTGTGAAGAAGTGCAAGCGTCCAAGTGTATTGCGGCTAGTCGCTCTCAGACGCAGACGCAGGTCCCAGAGAGTCGAAACCGAAACCCCTGTTGCTGGGGGTTAGCGGGCTACGCAATTGTGGTCCCGCCAACGAGTCTGCGCGCAGTGAAGGACAGCAAGAGACGTTTCACTTCGCCGGAATTATGCAGGCAGTTATTTCACGAGTGCAGGTTGTTAATTAGTACGTGTGAAAGCGGGTTGATATGACTACAAATGTCTCTAAGCTGGTGGGTGTGGGTAAACAATCAACGTGTGACCCTGAGGCTTCGCTGCAAGTCTGCAGTTCTCGTGTTTTGCCCCTCCAAAGTGGAGTGGAGTGGACGGCGGGACGGCAGCATTTGAAGACGGCAAAGTGAATGGTGTGGATCTCATCACAGCTATGAAGTGTAGACAAATACATAATAAACATCCGATCATTGCAGGCTAGAGAACAACGGGACCTTGTATGCACAAGCGTGAGATACGCCCCATGAAACGCCTGCTGACTCTTCCTAAAAGCCGGCTTTTAAACCCAACAAAAGAACGCCATGTTGAAGAGGCAGATCCCTGCCGTAAACTCCGATGCATCTAAGGTACTGTCATCTGTGCCATTTCCATATCCGTGTACGCAAGTGGCGTGTGGTCTCATGCAAGCCAGTCTGAATTCGATAGTGATTGCCTCATAATTCACTTTCGTGTTGGCCGCTTTGCTCAGTCATCCCAGCTTTTCTCGACCGTCTCCCGTACCCTCTTAGTGTACTCTTTGCGGTTGTCCTTGTATAGATTGCTGGCTTCCACGTTCGCAGGGCTGCTGGTGTTCGGGTCGTTGAGCAAGCTCTGCACGCTGGTCAAGATTGCCGCCACGTCGTATGTCGGACTCCAGCGGTTCTGCAGGATGTCAAGACACAGCTCTCCGGTGGCATAGACGTTTGGGTGGAACATTTGTGAGATGAACTTGACGCCCGGTGGCTTGTTGGGGTACTGTTCTTCAAAGTGCATGACAAGACGGAAAGTGCCATCCTCAAAGGGTGTGTCGGAGGGCCCGATGATCACGGCGTTCCTGAGGTCAAAGGTTAGTCCGAAGTCTGAAACGTAGGCGGTGTTTGCAGTGTAGTCCGTACCATGTCATCACATTGTCTGCGATGGGAGAGGCTGAGACGCCAGCTGGAGGGTCGGTCTGCATGCGCTTGAAGTCGCGCATCAAGCGTCTTCTCGCTGCTGTGGACATGTTGGATAGTGATGTGTGGGATGCGAGGCGCGAGTGGTGTCCTTATGGAGACTGTAGTCCAGGATGATGTTGGAGGAAGTGATTTTCGTGCGTGACAGACTGTTCGCAAGATAGAGAGTGTGGGTGTCCGAGTGTGTGCTTGGAATTGGTGGTCGTGTGCGTGGTTATGTAAAGGCTTAAGAGACAGAGGCGAGAGGCAAGGCGTCAGTCACTAAGGCGTCCGTCCGTAGGTCGGAAGCGACGAGTGCCCCGCTGATAGCACGCGAGCATGAAAGGACCCCCACGTTGCGCTCTTTCCCCTTCACCGTGATGGTTTTTCCTGCGGTGAAAGGGTAAAGTAGCTATTGCAGTCGAGTGAAAGACAGTACTTCTACTTGGCTAGACTCACTATTGGGACACCAGGTTAGAGCTGGATCTCTATCTCAGCATCTGACATGCTCATATTTGGTTCAGCGTCAAAGATGATGCCGCTCTCCACTGAGAGCTAGTCAAGGGACTGATGCTATACGCAGGTCCATATATAATGAACTACAAATGAGGACTGTTGATGTGTCAGAAGGATAGGATCATGAAAGGCGCTATCCGCGAGCCAGTTGCTTGAATGACTGCGGTATAGACAACAAGTGAAGTGTAGTGCAATTCGGCATTAAATATATGTAAGACAACGATAGCCTGCAACTCCCAGTTGCTCAAGTCTTGACAACAAGGCAGGATGTTCAACGATGCCATATCATCTCTTTCCCGAACACATTCAGATACAGCTCTCCCGACCTAAGCGCTTCCGAACGCCCACAAGAAAGCACCCAATCCCAAACCAGACAAAACGGGTATCGTCAAATTGTCATCCAACTCCCAGACATCCATGAGCTCGCTCACGCTCACTATTAATCCAGAAGCAAGGCTCATAACAGCCAGCGCCAATGGCCCGGTGATGGTGGCTTCCTTCACGCTCAACCCGAGCGCATCTCTCGCAGGCTCGGGCAGCGTAAGCCTGCCTTCAAACGCGAAGCTGTTGACACCTTGATCGTATTTTCCGTCCGTCCTCGGAGCGACGTATCCCCAGAAGAAAACAGCAGCAAAGACTCCCAACACGAAGCAGGCGATGGTGCCCGCGAGACTCTTTCCCTTGCGGATTCTAGGCGTGTATCTCCCCCAAAGCCGTCCAAACGTGCTGGCAGCCGTGTCGCACCAGCTCAATAACAGCACACTCATCACAGCAACGTCTTTCCTGCAGAATCGCATCGTGAACCAAAGTCCAGCCAGGTACATGATGACTCCATTATAGCGATCGTGCGCCTCGCTCTCACGCATAAAAGCTCCCAGTAAGCGGATGTACGTGCGGTTCAAGGCTGCCCAGCGGAAACGCAGTATATCGACGGTCGCGATTGGAATGAGCAGATTCAGCAATATCGGATGCACGGCTGAGATCTGTACGCCCATGTGGTAGAGCCATAGCGTGAGAAATCCGATGCTGACGTGCAGTGCCTTCCGTGGTATCTCGTGCTTGTGGACGAACGCGCGCCATTCGCGGTGTATAGGAATCAAGCCGAAGGGAGATGGCGATCTTGATAGATTGCGCCAGTACGAGCTGCCGAAACCAGAGTCGCGGTATGCGTCGTTCGGCGAGAGGAGGCTGTTCGTCTTTACAGCACCATTCGCCGATTTGGACAGGGGATCTAGGACCTTCTTGCGGCTTGTCGAGTGAGAGAGGCCATTGAGTCGAGCAGCATTGCGCTCCACTTGAGGGCTGCGACTCCTCGTGCGCGCGCGATATAGCTCTGGGTCCTCTTCCGACGTATCGTTTGTGTCCTCTTGCTCTCTTATGGGCTCCACAGAACTCACGCGCGCGAGCTTCGATCGCGTTTCTGAGGGGAAGTAGCCATCCTTGCTGTTTCTCTCGGACGGCGTTGGTGATGGTGAGATCACTCGAGGGGTGGCCGGGATCTGCGACTGCGATGAGGCAGCCATGTTGTCGTGCGGACGTTCGCGGCAGCAGTTCA
Source organism: Cladosporium oxysporum (assembly GCA_035771495.1). Lineage (NCBI taxonomy): Eukaryota > Fungi > Ascomycota > Dothideomycetes > Cladosporiales > Cladosporiaceae > Cladosporium > Cladosporium oxysporum. The sequence continues at coordinate 1,635,130 of JAWNKS010000007.1, forward strand.
GGCAGGGCAGGGCGTCGCGTGTCCAGTGAGATGGATATGCTCTGGGGCTAGCACCACTTTAAATATTCGGAGATTATGGAAAAGACGATCAAGGCACTTCTGTCTTTCGCACGTAAGCGCGAGGGCAAAGAGAAAAGTCTGGGTGGTTATTGACTGGTGCGCAGTAGTATCGTGTCCCGTCCGGTCACACCGATGATGCATGTGTTCAGCCGTCACCTCCTACAACCAAGATTGCCTTTGCATTCGCTTCTGCCAGCCCACCACGTTTCACAAAAGCCGGTTTTCTTGAAATTATGCGCCTCATTCAGGAGCCCGGATAGAACACTTGTCCGTCCGCCCGCTCTATGCTCGCTCACCTAATCACCTTTCCTTCTCGTGCTGGCAGATTACTGTGCACAAGCCGGAGTCGCAGCGAATGCGAGCGTAGAGCGATGACGGCTCGGCGCGCATCAAAGCTTGGGCGTTGGTGACTCTTTGACATGTGACTGTGCTGTGTTGGGAGGCGGCTCTGGATACAAAATTCCAGCGACCATTGACGAATACATTCATTGAAAGAACATATAAAAAAAAAGCATCATGCCTTTTGACATCGAGAAGTGCGCAAGACCCAATATCTTGGCCCTCGAGCCGTATAGATGCGCTAGAGAGTTCGTCTTTCCCTCCGATCTTTCCAACAACGAGAAATCGAAGCACGGTCCCTGACTTGTTTGAATAGTGACTACAAAGACGACGGTACCAATGTCCTTCTGGACGCCAACGAGAATGCCTATGGTCCTGGTCTGGCGCTTGGTAGCAATGGCAAGCTTGCCAATGGCGATGCTTCCGACATCGAAATCGATATTCTTGGACTCAACCGCTACCCTGATCCGCACCAGCACGAGCTCAAACAGCACTTGATCAACTTGCGTAACACAAAGGTTCACACACAAAAGGACCTCACAGTCGACAGCCTATTCGTCGGAGTCGGCAGCGATGAAGCAATCGATGCGTTGCTCCGCGCCTTTTGCACGCCTGGCAAGGACAAGATCTTGACATGCCCGCCTACCTACGGCATGTACTCGGTCTCAGCCCACGTCAATGATGTCGAAGTCGTCAAAGTACCTCTGGACGTCGACAATGGTTTCAACGCACAGCCTGACAAGATCAATGCCAAGTTGGCTGAAGATCCCAGCATTAAGATGGTCTACCTCTGCTCGCCCGGCAACCCCACCGCCAACCTCGTGCGCAAGGAGGACGTACGAAAGGTTTTGGAGCACCCTACCTGGAACGGCGTGGTCATCGTGGACGAAGCATACATCGATTTCTCGCCCGACGGGTCATCACTAGCAGAATGGGTCGCCGAGTGGCCCAACCTCGTTGTCATGCAGACCCTATCCAAAGCCTTCGGACTGGCTGGCATTCGTCTCGGCGCTGCTTTCACTAGCCCTCAAATTGCAAGGCTACTCAACAGCCTCAAGGCACCCTACAACATCTCAAACCCAACCTCACAGCTGGCCATCCAAGCCCTGCAACCTCAGAACTTGAAGGTTATGCACGACAACCGCGCCGCCATTTTGGAGCAGAGGGAGCGTATGCTCGTCGAAATGCCCAAGATTCCTGGCGTCGGACGCTTCCTCGGCGGCCGTGAGTCAAACTTCCTTCTCGTCGAGATGCTCGATGGCCCAGATGGTAAGCCCAGCAACGAAGTCGCGCTGCAGGTTTACGAGCGTTTGGCGGAGAAGCGTGGCGTGGTGACCAGATTCAGAGGCAAGGAGTTGGGCTGCTTTGGCTGCTTGCGCGTGACGATTGGCACGGAGAAGGAAGTGACCAGATTCCTGGCGGAGCTCAAGTCTGTGTTGGCTGAGATTCACAGCGGGAAGATTGCGAATGGCGCACCGAATGGTGTTGAGGAGAAGAAGGAGCAAGAAGCTAGTGGTGTTGTCGCGTAGGTGTGGTGCGCAGTAATATAGATGATTTCTAGAGTAGAGCGTTTTGCTTGAGGGCATGGTCGATACATCGTGTAGGATTCTCAGTCTATGTGCTTCGCTCGATCCATGAAGTATGCCATGTCTGTAGCTTTTCTGCTTCTGTTCGCGCGCGACTCTCCTCTTTGAATTGTACAAGACGCGATCGCGATCGGCTACAACCATGCACACGCGACGACCAAGTACATGGGTTTAGCGCATTTGCTGCATCCGGGCACGGGTATGCACGACAACCGTGCCTACTTTCGACACTATCGGGTTATCCTTGAGTATATAGGTGATTTGTGCGAGCTGCTGTAGTATTGCGCATAGGTGCGGGTGCACGAGTCAGCGGTTCATGCTGAGTATACCTACTGGCTGGTGCATAGTCGCTAGGGAAATAGGTGCTCGTGCTCCGGTAGTGGTATAGGCAGGTACTGCTATGAGACTAGCTATAGTGACCGTTGACACGCTCGTCATTCGATCGCAGAGTGTGGGTGCAACAGCCGCTAGCCGTCCACGCGATCGTGACTACTGTATTGTGTATTTCAGGTATGCACTGTTAAACTCGAACAAATTGGGCAAGATGCATGTCGGCTGACGTGTGGTCCCTTGCGGTGCAAAAAGATGCTCAGCAGATCGGAGGCTCGATCTGCAGGTGTGCATCACGTGCATCATGCAAGCTCGTCTTTTTTCCGAGCGTGTCAAATGCGCTTGTTTCCGCTTTCGCGCAAGGTTCCCACAGGTTCCTGGTCGCTTGAACTTACGCCATGATCTTCGAGCGTGGAGTAGTTTGAGACTAGACCCAAAGCTGCCGCGCCGAGCTGTGCCAGACGGGTCGGCCGGCGAGATCGATTGGCTGCGCGTCGACCCTGCGCGCGACTCTCTCTTCTGCTTCCAGCCCTTCCTTCTGTTCCTGATCCTCTCTCTCTTCGTTTGTCTCGTCTCTCTCCTCGCGTGCTCAACCTTCTTCCTACCTACCACTTCCACTTCACTTCACTTCACTTCGTCCAGACATCTCAGCCATTCACATATCACTCCGGCAGTCTTTACAAGCTCGCTTCACATCACTTCACCACCATCTACGTCACTGAGCTGAGCTGAGCTCCACCCATCCTTCCATCGCGACCTTCCTCTCACGCGAACGACCTACAACCGCACGCGCCCATCACTGAACAGAAGACAACCGCCAAAATAGGCGGGTCGCAGGCTTTACACAGCCTCATTCTGACCATTCAGAAAGAGCAGGCTAAGAAGCAATTGATGTTGTTAGATCACCTAACTGACGCAGCTCACTATCACTACACAATGGCAGCCTCCGATACCTTCATGCCGTCGCCCACCGACATGATGGACACAAATGCACCCAACCAATACTTTGCAAGCAGTCACTACAACGATCAACACGTGAATGGCAATGTCCCGCTCCCAAGCCTCGCCGCCAATCCGTTTGCGCCGACTCCCAATGCTTCCATCCCCACCACTCCAGGCTCAGCCGCTGGTCGAAAACGCTCACGCGGCGACGAAGATGAGATCGAGCCCGATGGATCTCTACCTACGCCTGCCTCCGAATCTGGCAATGCCCCTCGCGGCGAGCCTGTAATGGGTCCTGGCATGACCCTTATTTACCCCGGCGATCCCTCATACCCAATGTCTGCAGAGACACAGACGGGCACTTGGGCCGATGACAAGATGGCGCGGCCTTTCGCCGTTCAAGAATTGAGGCGCCCTTCCATGGCGAGCAGAAAGTCACAACGTATGGATGCTTCTGTAGCGGGCGCAGACAACCTCGCTCAACTAGTTCTCCCTGCAAACATGCGCGAAGCCACCACTGAGCCGCTTGTCGACGAAGTGACACGCAAGCTCGGCATCAGCTGGACTCGCATGGACGCGACTGAGGCCGGTCAGATCAATCAGGCCGCCTACGCCAAGTTCATCGCAAACCACTATTCTTCCTTGAAAGATGTCAAGGTGTGGTTTGAGAACGCTGCCTTGCCTGGCTACCTCGTACAAGCCGCCAATGTCTACTCCGGAGAGATCGAGTTCTACCTTTTCTCGAACGATCTCACCGAGGCCCGCCTCGTCACGCGCGACACCGACCAGCTCGTCCCCAGGCTGCAAATGCTACCAGCTCTTCATCTCGCTGCTCCAGGTGGACAGATCAAGGCTGAGATGTCGCCTGTGACGGTTGCACAGAACGAGGTCAGCAGCTACGTGAAGAAGGAGGAGAACGACGAGTCGTACCATGTTCACCGCGAGCCGGAAGGCATTTGCGCTGCACACTCGATGATGCTTGATTGAGAGGGCGAATCTCGAGATATTAAGTCGACCTCTATCTGTGGTCATTACAGGAGGATCTGCTTCTTCTCCCACGCGAGCACATGCTGCTGGCTACGTGGCGCGAGGGATCGCGACGGCAGAGGGGAAGTCGGCGCTGGGATTGCTTTGGGCTTGGGAGACGCCGGCGTGCGTTTGTTTGCTATGATCTACGATTGGCCTGCACTGTATTATAAAACTATATCAAAGAAGTACGAATGTTAACATTATCCTTAAGACCTTATGCGTCGTGTAAAGCGTAGCAGTGATCGAAGCGTGATGTACGTTGATGTATTGTGACCAAATCAAGCAGAATTCCACGAAGAGCAACAGCCACTTATACCATAGACATTCATGCAAACATAGAAAAAGAAATGCATCAATGAGTATCGGTCGAGCACAATGATCTCGCTGAGAGAGTGACGCGCTTCGGCCTGCGTGGCCCAAGCTTCGTTGGCGGAGACCTACAGACCCCAGAGAGACTTGGATGGAGGGCGTGGGAGGCTGCCGTTGCCTCTCTACTGCCATCCTCGCCATCGCATCGCCTCTATATCTCCCCTCCACCCATTCTACCATCCGACAAGCTGCAATCATGGCCGAGGGAATGTTCTACAATGTCACCGCCGGGTACATCGAGGGTATCGTGCGCGGCTACCGCAACAACCTGCTCACCGGCCAGAACTACGGCAACTTGACGCAATGCGAGACCATCGATGGTATGCAGGCGCCTAATATAGCAGTCCTCTGCAGTGACACAATCAGTAGACTGACTATACACCAGATGTGAAGCTCCAACTCGGCCCTGCCTATGGCGACTACCTCGCGTCCCTTCCTCCCAACCCTTCCACCTCTGCCCTCGCCGACAAAGCCATGGACAAACTCGTCGCTGAGTTCCGCTACCTGCAGGCCAACGCTACAGGATCGCTGGCTAGGTTCATGGAATACTTGACATACGCCTACATGATCGACAACGTCGCACTTCTCATCACTGGCACCCTTCACGAGCGCGACACCCGCGAGCTCCTCGAGCGCTGCCACCCTCTGGGCTGGTTCGAGACCATGCCTGCGCTTTGCGTCGCCACCAACATTGAAGAGCTGTACAACTCTGTCCTTATCGAGACACCATTGGCGCCTTACTTCAAGGGTAGCCTCAGCCACCAGGATCTCGACGAGCTGAACATCGAGATCGTGCGCAACACTCTGTACAAGAACTACCTTGAGGACTTCCACCGCTTTGTCAACGAGGACCCGGAGATCAAGGGATCGCCCACACAGGGCGTCATGAGCGAGATCCTCGAGTTCGAAGCCGACCGTCGCAGCATCAACATCACCATCAACTCCTTCGGCACCGAGCTCAGCAAGGCCGACCGCAAAAAGCTTTACCCTGGCTTCGGCCGCCTGCACCCAGAGGGTACGCTTATGCTTTCGCGCGCGGACGACCCTGAGGGTGTGAGAATTGCTGTGGACGGTGTGTCAGACTACAGGTCCATGCTTGACCAGACCGGAATGGGTGGCTCAAGCGGTGGCATCGGCAACCAGAGCGGCGGCATTGGTGGCGACGAGGGAAAGAGCTTGGAGGATCTCTTCTACCAAAAGGAGATGGAGATCTCAAAACTGGCGTTCACCTTCCAGTTTACACACGCTATTGTGTACGCATGGCTAAGGCTGAGAGAGCAGGTATGTCAAAGATCTTCCATTCCGCATACTGCGCTATGGGCAAGACACTAACCGTTTCGTTTAGGAAATCCGCAACATCACTTGGATCTCCGAGTGCATTGCGCAAAACCAGAAAGACAGGATCGGCAACTACATCTCCGTGTTCTAGAGGGCCGCCCGACGCGCGCATCCATCTGATCTTTCTGTTTCTTTGCGGGATTTGCATTTTCACGGCGTTACTGGGAGCGAACAAGAAAGGAACACTCCAGCCGTTCTATTATTTGTTGACTTATTTCAGTGTGAGATACCAAGCGTGTAGAATTGAATAAACCCGGCCTGATAACCAGCAGGGCCAGCATGTCTTGTTCTATATTCACTAGTGTCCTAGGTGAATCTGCATCGCTATCGTAATGTGGCAAGTGCGGCACTGTTGATAACCTCGCTTTGCAGATCGGAGCTTTAGTGTGGCATCTCCCTTATTATGCTAGGAAGTTGTATTCTCCCACACTTTCGCTCACAATCATGCCTCTTCAAGCGCCGTTAGCACCAGCGCTTCGAAAGCATCCGCTCGATGCATAGGTGGAATGTGTCCCGCGTCTTCCATCAGTACAAATCGTGCGCCCTCAGGAGCATGTATCTGCGCCGCCACATCTCTCAGCAACTCAGCATCAACAGCTCCATCTCTACCGCCAGCCACAACAACACAGTTCAATCCATCCAATCGCCCCAGCTGATCACTATAATCATACGCCCGAATGGCATCCGCGAGCACCTTGTACCCCTCAAGAGTACAAGTTTTGACATGCTCAAGTGCTTCGGCCCGCACGGCTTCGTCGTGTGGCTCGTCGCCGGGTAGCCAGCGCTCTACCGTAGCGCGGCAAAGCGTATCAGTGCCTTCTCGCTCGTCGGCCTCGAATTGCTGGATCCGCTGCGTCCAGAGCGGCTTGGCTTTCTCTAGGGATGTGATCCCTGGGGCGCAGAGCGAGATGGCGGTTTCGACTTCGGAGGGATAAAGCATTGCGTACCGCAGCGCGAGGACACCGCCGATCGAGCAGCCTATTACGGCTTTGAGGTTCGGTTGGTTTGTGGCTCGGGCTACTAGGGTGTGCATGTGGTTTGTTATGGTCTCGGTGGTATAGGGCTGTGACGGGTCGTTTGGTGGTGGCGTGAGGTTGTGTCCGATGTGGTCGAAGCGGAGGGTTTGGTAGTTTGCTTGCGTGAGGGCGCGCACGGTGGAATCCCACATGTGGAGGTTGGACATCAGGGCGTGGATCAGGAGGACTATAGGGCGGTTTGGAGGGCCTTCGAGGAGGTAGTTGTAGGTTATGGATTCGATTTGGATGGTTGGCATTGGAGTTAAGTGTGTGTGTGTGTTGTGGTGATGGTATTCTAAGCGTGTGTCCGTTGGTGGAATTGCTACGATCTTGTGCTAGAGCTGACTTGTGGATCGAGTATTCCTATCTATTACTCTACTTCGTGTATACAGTATTCACTTGATGGTAGTTGGTGGCATCCGAGGTCTTGAGAGGTCATGTCCCCACTTTTGTGAGTTTGGTCTTACCCAAACCCTAACCCTATTGTCATGTCGCCTCGATCGACCGAATGGCTCTATGGTGCTTCTACGACACCTGGATGCTCCGAAAGCTATCATGTTAGCATTGCTGGTGACCGTTGAGATTCCCGTATCGTTCGTGATGCTTGGTTGTATCGTTGGTCGATCAGAATCACCATTTTCGAATGTCAGCTGCACGAAGCTCATGATATGACCAATGATACACACAACCGGGCACTCAACACACACACAACCTTCAGTGCACATGAGAAGAGCGGCACATCCGGAGCAACGATTCTGCCTCATCATACAATAGCACAAAAGTTCAAGAATCTTGCATGCGCTATATCGACGTCGCCGAACGACAGCGGTCTCGCTCGAGGAAGAGGTTTGACCAATGGGACTCCTCCAGTCACGAGTCAAGAAAGCGAATACGACGAACACGAATGATAACCCGATAGCTAGCATGTCATTAACCCATCCAAATATGCAGGCAACAATCATGGAAGATGCTCGAGGGGGAGACATGGGTTGCTAAGCAAACGTTGCGATGTCGATGGCGCGGTAAGCGATAGGATGCCAGATTTCCTGGACGGTCTGGTATAAACGAACGATGTGGCACAGTACACCGAATTTTGTTACATCCACACCGCGAGTGATGCCGGTATGCGGCATGTCAAGTGATTGGAGTTTGAATGCTCTTTTGTTGCAAAGCTGGCTCTGAAAGCTGGCTCTGTGAGACAGGGGAAGTGAAGGAGCTCTCTCCTCGATGATGTCTTTGGCGCCGGCTCTATTTTTGACTTCGGGGCAACTCCTTGCCGGCCCTCCGCTGACTTCGCCACAACAGGCAGCAACGACGCAAGTACATCATCTACTGCCTGCGACCTCCACCAGACACCACCACACTCTCTTCTGTCTTCTTATTACCTTATTCTTGTATTCTCTTCAACACACACCCACGCAAACACCCACACGTCCAAGTCGCCACCATGTCTGGCATCTCGGGACACCTCGTCCGCCGTGGCGCGCAGATGGCCCAGGTACACTTCACCAAGGTCACCACCGAGCAGGCTCCTGAACATGGATCCGCGCCTGCGATGGACTTCAACCCGATGGACTATCTTCCCTCTGCCATCGTCGCGATTGTTACAGTCCTTCTGATCGCATCGGTGAGTTCCACATCTTGGATTGCGACAGCACCCGGGCGCATACTGACAACCTATACAGGTCCGCTACACAGTCGGAGAAGTAATTGCCTCTCTCGCGATGATCGAGACGCCAGCTTCCACCGCCATCATCGAGACCGCACCACCAGCGTATGCCGACGAGCCCGACTACCCTTTGGAGAAGAAAGATGACATGCTGCCTTCCGAGGCTACTGCCGACCAGGACATTGAAATCACCGTCATCAACCACAAGCCCATCACTGCGAACATCCGCGCGTCCGTCCGTCATCTTCACACTGTTGGTGGCTTCTTTGGACGCTGGAGGGGCGCTGGTGTTGGCATGATCTACCACCTGCTCCACGCTCTTTTGACCAACTTCCTTACTGAATTGATCGGACTTGGACTCGGCGGCCACGCCCTTATGCACATTGTATCCTCTATCGGCCTTGCCCGTGTCCACATGGCATGGACTCACAGCATGATTGCCGCGCCCACCAGCAAGTCTTGGTTCCGTCGCATCGTCCCCCGCAAGCAGTGCAAGGCCCTCCTCCTCCCAAGCCTGGCCTTCGCCGTTGCCCAGCAAGTCACTGTCATCATGCCCATTGCTGTGGCCTTCGCCTTCGGCCTGCCCCAGGAGATGCACAACCAGGAGTTTGACTTCATGGGTCGCGACATTTCTCCCAAGGAGGCTGCTTACTACGCCTTCGCCCTTCTCTCCGTCCCTCTGACTGCTGTCTTCGTCGCTCTGGCCATCCTTCTTCCTGCGTCTGTCACCTTGACCCGCATTGAGGCTGCCCTCCTTCCCGAGGACCAGGAGACCATTGTTCCCTTCGACCGCAGCAGCGTCCTCGGCGACTTTGATCTACAGACCCGTGGTGCCTGCCGCGCTGTGTTCGTCGAGGCCTGGAAGTCCTTCGAACCCGCCGCCAGGCTCAGGCTCATAAAGCTCTACGTCAAGATGTTCTCTCTCCAGGTGGCCATTGCCGTCTTCGGCGGTCTTGCCATGTTGGTCTTGATGTAGAACCCTTATGCCACAACATTCCTCAGATTGAAGATTTTCTAGCAGGTCGTTAATAGCTATCACACCATTGCTTTTCTTTATGTATTAAACACATTTGTCTCTCTACCCATAGTCTCTATCTTCTCATACCGTGTGCTGCTCTTTATGTTTGTCTATCGAAAACAGTCCCTTGGCAAGCATGCTGTGAATGGAACGGTTCGCAACAATATGCCACGAGAATTATGTGCATTCTTCATTTGCTTCCATGCGGGTTTCCATACCCTACGCGTGGTCGCGAGCGTGTGCGAAGCTACAGATCATGACGCCTAAATGCTTTAATTGGAGCACAGATACCTCGTCTCGAGACCGTTAATAATGAGCCGACTCCATTTTTTAATGCTCCACCCAAATGCTGCTTTGCTATATCTGGCTAAAGCCAAATTGACGGCGCTCGCCTTGGGCCAGCTTGCAGCCAGCCACCCGCTTTGCTTGCTGAATCTTGACCACCACGTCGAGGCTTGATGTTCAAGACCGTATCTTTGCTCAGCCGCGATAGCTGAAACGAGGCACGATCATCTTTAGCAATTGCATGGGATATTAGGAGAACCCGTCGCAAGCAATTCCAGTCCCATCAAATATCTGTACCTGCATGCTCTCGGCCTTTGATACTCCGGTGATCGACAAACATTAACCGAAGCTCTCCGATGGCGGATCAAGGACACGGATATGTATGCACAACCGAGTCATACACGCGGAGTATACCTGGTCGTCTGTCTGGAAGATGACCGAGACTGGACGTTGCCGGGGAAATAGAGTGGATGGGATGCCTGCACTCGCCGGAGCCCGCAAGAGAGAGCGGATATTTCTCAAGGTGGTCAACTTGTCGTATTGCCTGACAGCTGCTGTGATAATCTTGTTAATTAGCAATGTGAAGATGAACCAGGTTTCTATGTGTTACAATGTCTGGTATGAAGATACACGCGCTGAATGGTGTTCTTGTGCACAAATATGCATGACTGACCATCGGATGGTAGCCTTTCCTTGGCCTGCATCATAGAAAAGGCTACCATCACCACCCAGATGCACGACTCGACTGCAGGTGTCCAAAAAATTCAATTGCCGATGCTTGTATGTCGCGATGTCACTAACCTTTGCAGGCGAATCGTGTATCCACAAGTACATACGGTGATCCCCTCAATGCCCCTCAGGCCAAGAGAATATATCCATAATGCTACCCGAATGGCCGCACCGGTATACAATATAAAGGCAGGTACTGTACGTCTCCCTGTCTGGCTATTATAGAGGGTACCTCACGCTGGCCCACCGTCATCATGAACTCAATTGCTTTGCTTGGGAGTTTGCTCCTTTCGCAAGTTGCTGGTCAATCTGACCCTAAGATTGCCAGTCTGGAAGGCTTCACTAATGTCTCTGATCCCTACTATGGACAGAGTCCTCCGGTCTATCCTACGCGTAAGCCGATGCTTCATATCTTGAGGTGCCACAAACTGACATTTTCGCAGCGGAGGGCAGTGGTGGTGTTGACCCGGCATGGCAAGATGCCTACGCCAAAGCTCGTGACCTAGTATCACAGATGACCATTGATGAGAAAGTGAACATGACGAATGGTCACACGGGTCACTGCGTCGGCAATACTCCAAGTATTGAGCGTCTCGGGATCCCTCCGCTATGGTGCGTTGACGCCGCACGAAGTCAATAAAACCTCCCACGGCTGACATCCTAGAAGCTTCGCCGATGGACCTTCTGGTATCAGAGGCCAGGAATTCGTTTCTGCTTTCCCAGCACAGATGGTTGTCGGCGCCACGTTCGATCGCAGTCTCATGCGCCGCTTTGGCGACGCAATGGGTGCAGAATATTTTAAGAAGGGAATCAACGTCGCTCTGCTCCCTGTCGCCGGGCCCCTTGGTAGAGTTGCCCGTGGTGGTCGCAATTGGGAAGGGTTTGGGGCGGACCCTTTTTTGTCAGGTGCTGGCATGGAAGCAGTCACTCTCGGTGTTCAAGAGCAAGGCGTGATTGTCCAGTCTAAGCACTGGCTGCTCAATGAACAGGTAAGCATCATGAGCCTGGATGATCGTGGCGATGTTCAACTTGCTAACTCACGACTTTAGGAGTACCGTCGCAACCCTGGTCCCGATGGTGAGGCCATGAGCTCCAATGTCGACGATCGCACGATCCACGAACTTTACGTCTTCCCCTTCATGGACAGTCTGAAAGCAGGCGCTGCTAGTATAATGTGCTCCTACCAGAGAGCAAACAACAGCTACGGCTGCCAGAACAGTAAACTCTTGAACGGGATCCTCAAAACAGAATTAGGCTTCGTGAGTAGTGAGTACAACGATAACGCACATGACAATTCTAATGATATTCGCAGCAAGGATTTGTTACGTCGGATTGGTACGCCCAACACGCTGGCGTTGCAAGCGCTAATGCTGGCATGGATCTCGTAATGCCTAATGCAGCTTTCTGGGGTGATAATCTCACCGAAGCTGTGAACAATGGTAGCGTTGCCGAGAGCAGGCTCAACGATATGGCCACTCGTATCCTCGCTGCTTGGTACTTTGTAGGCCAAGATGAGGACTACCCGGAAGTTGCTGTTGCTCCTTACACCCAGCAGCGGCCTATTGTGGATGTTCGTGGCGATAATGCTAAGCTCATCCGCGAGATTGGCGCTGCAGGCACTGTTCTTGTGAAGAACGTCAACAATGCGCTTCCGCTGAAGGACCCACGATTCCTCACTGTTTACGGCTATGATGCTCGTGTTGGGGATTCGCCTTGGGAGGATCCCGCACGATTTGGTGGTGGATATGCAGTCAACTTTGGTTGGAACACGCAGGTATGTTCACAACTTCCAGATCCATGAAGCTGCGAAGTGAAGCGCAGCGAAGAGTTTAGAAAACTGCGGGGACCAAGAATCACATGAAATGCTGACACAAGATTTTACAGAATGGTACATTGATCACTGGCGGCGGATCTGGTACGTCTACACCTGGATATCTGGTTTCTCCCTTCGAGGCGATCCAGAGACGCCTCATCGAGAACCAAGGCATTTTACGATGGGACTTCGCTTCCATCAACCCACCAATCTACGCCAACTCAGAGGCTTGCCTGGTGTTCATCAACGGTAAGCTCCCCACCGACTTTCTGATCGCGCCAGTGAGCTAACAAATCTCAAGCATATGCAAGTGAGGCTTTCGATCGTGTTTCATTGCAGGACGAGTTCAGCGACCAGCTAGTCAAGAATGTGGCCACCAACTGCTCAAACACCATTGTGGTCATCCACAACGCTGGTATCAGGACCGTCGATGAGTGGATCGAGCACCCGAATGTCACCGCCGTCCTCTACGCCGGTCTACCCGGCCAAGAGAGTGGTAACTCAATTGTCGATGTTCTTTACGGCGATGTCTCACCATCCGGCCGCATGCCCTTCACCATCGCCAAGAACGAATCGGACTATGGCCACCTCCTCAACGCTACGATCAGCTCTGGCCCTTACCCGCAGTCAAACTTCACCGAAGGTCTCTACATCGACTATAGGCACTTCGACAAGTACAACATCACCCCGCGCTACGAGTTTGGCTTTGGCTTGTCCTACACCACCTTTTCTTATGCCGACCTCTCGGTGAAATCTCTCGGTGGAAACACCAACGAATATCCCACCGAGCAAGTACCAGTACCTCAAGGCGGTCCTTCTGATCTTTGGGAAGTCCTCTACGAAGTTACCGTCAACATCGAGAACACCGGCGATGTGGATGCCAAGGAAGTCCCTCAGCTGTACGTCAACATCGCCACGGCTCCAGCAAAGCAGCTCCGCGGGTTCGAGGCGGTACATGTCGCTTGCGGTGCTACCGAGAAGGTCACCTTCCCGATCACCAGGAGGGATCTGAGCATTTGGGACGTTGTTGCGCAGAAGTGGAAGCTGCAGAGCGGCGAGTATCCGATTTATGTCGGCGCCAGCAGCAGGGATATCAAGTTGACTGGCATGATTACGGTCTAGATATTGTTAATGACAAGAGTGATTAGCAGCTGTACTGTGAACAGGTTACTGCATAAAAGTATCACCTTTGCTCAGCTCCACATGACATTCCCACGGTCCTGTAAATACAGTGGCCCATTTGCCTCGCATTAGCATGTACAGCATGGGCGTGAAATCACCCACTTGAACTGCTCGAGAGGCTTGAAGCAGCAATTTAGCGCCAGATGGCACAAATGCTGGTTTCACTCAACACATATTCAGACTGCATGCCCACGGAAAATCACGAGTGAGAGTGGCGCGCGTCTCGCAGTAGAGCTCAAGAAGCGAGCGCGACGACTATAGCCGCCGCTTCCAATTCGCAACGCAAAGTGACCATTGAGAGATAAAGTGAAAAAGAAATAACAAGGAAATTTTCTGTCGCATTCAGTCGCTTCTTATGGTCTTACTCTCTGCCATAGACATTTTGATGATCAAGCATCTCTCCAGAAACAAACTCCAACAAGTAAGAAGTATCAACCAGGCCCCTATTTAAGCCGCCCATTTTCTCTGTCATCATTGTGTGCCCATCATTCAGTCAACGGCGGAGCATGCCAAGGGCGTCCCAGTCAACGCTGTTGTTGTTGGCTGTCACCTTGGCGAAGTCTTGCTGGGCCACGCCGCCCTGTTGCTGGTAGCCGTTGCCGTTGCCACGCACGGCGCCGCCCTGCTGCGGCTGCTGAAGGCCGCCTTGCTGCACCATACCGCGCCCGGCTCCGATCGGCTGCATCTTACGCTGCTGGTTGACGACTGACTGCATCATGCCCTGCGGGCTCCCGTACGGCTGCATTGCTCCGAACTGCTGCATCATGCTCTCGAAACCGAAGTCCTGCTGGGGCATTCCTCCCATCGGGGGAGGCGCCGGGGCAAAAGAGTTGTTGATACCCGGGATGGAGGGGTAGTTCGGGTTGTATGTGTTGTAAGGGACCTGGTAAGGAGGAATCGCGCCGTAGGGGTCGGGATCGGTGCCGTAGGCCATGGTGTAAGAGTTGTCAAAGTCAGGACCAGACTGAGAATGGGTCACGATGGCACCAGGCCCAATGCCCGTCGGCGGCTGGTTGATAGCGTTGGTGGAGAAGGATGCAGGGTTGACAGCAGACATCCAGAGGCGCACCTTGTACAGCTTGTAGAGATCATTGACGAGGTCCTTGAAATTCACGTAGTGGTCCGCGTAATAATAGAAGATCAGCTTTTGCCAGTCCCTGGAAAATAAACGAATTAGTACACGCGAGATCGCGACGTGTGAGCTAGCGCCTCTTGACTTACCATTGGAACTCAGCCTCAAGGATCTCCATGTCCAGGTGGTGCTGGTAGACCTTCTGCTGGCATGCACGTTTGGCTTTGGCTTCGTTGCCTTCCTTGTCCATGAGCATGCGGATCTCGTGCGGGGCAGCCATGCGCTTGATTGCCTTGGGCTTGAGGTTCTGATAGGCGTCGCGCGGCGGGCGTGTGGAAGGCTGGTTAAGGTGTCCACCGCCGTTGACTTCGCCGTAGACAGCTGCATTCGGATTGACGGCCCCGGCCTGGTTGTTTTGAGAAAACATCATAAGCCACTTGTACTGCTCTTCGCCGTATTTGGCGAGAAGAGTGCGAGCTTCTTCCTGGGTGACGCAAGCATGCTGAACAACGCCAAGGTCCTGGCCACGGTCGGCTTCGACGATGACCATGTCGCCTTCGGCCACAACGAGCCCAGTGTTGTCCAAGAGGTAGAAGACTCCGACGCGCGAGCACTTGAATGATACGATGTAGAGCATCTTGCGAGGACGGCCGCCAGCGAATGGCATGCTTACGTTGCGATCAGCGTTGATGGTGCGCTCATGTGGTTCAAGAGCAACGTGTGGCACCTTGTATCCGTCAGGGAGCGTGTAGGACTCGCGAGAGTCCGCGGCGCCGGTACCGACGGAGGTGCTGGTGTTGTTGCGATTGACACGGTGCATGTTGGTGTCGTGGTTGGTGTTGCTCGGATCTAGGTCGAGATCTGTGAGGTGTTAGATATAGTCCGAGAGATACCCGCTATTGCCTGCTGTTCGTCACATGAGCAGATGAGCGCACGATGCGCTGCTGGCAGTGACGCAAGGAGTGTGGTGGCGCGGCAAGTGAGGTTTGCTCGCATGAGGGAGTCAGCAGACCCGGGTGAGGTCGGAGATACTTACAACTGGTGTTGTTGTGATTGAAGGAGTCCGTACGATGACCGCCTGTAGCAAGAGAGCCACGTCGTGTAGGGATGTCCGCCATTGAATGACGGCGGCTCTCGCTGTAATTAGGGAGCTCTTCCCAGCCAAGTGAGGTTTGCCACTGAGGTCTGCGTGATTGTACCTCTGCAATTAGATGTTAGAGAAAGAACTAAGGTTAGAAACGGCCGGAAGTGATGGCTATGCCGTTGGCATGTGAAGGCTGCTACCATGTGCGAAGATGTGACAATAATAAGGTTCGGGGACAATAGGCTTACCGAGCTCGCTCAGCGTCAGATCACCAAATTCAGCTTCGTACCGACGATCGAACCCACTGCCGTCAAACGTATCTGATCTACGTGGGTTGCTTGATGAGTTGAACGGAGACTCAAACTGCGTCGGAAGTGTCGAGGTGCGGTGCAAGTTGCCGAAAACTGGGTGCGAGACAGTTTGCGTCAACATACCACCCAGATCAGAGCCGCGATCAGATTCGCCATCACCATCTTCGATCTCTTCGTTGAGCAAACCAAGTGGCAATGCTGCAGGCCTTTCCATTCCTGCCGACGCTTGCGCAGTATTTGCAGCCGAAGCTGGAGGCATCTCACGCTGTCCCTGACTGTGAGAGAGCGATCTACCAAGCTTTGGCGTTGGTTGCAGCGGAATGGTGAAAGGCAACGAAGCAGCTCCATGGTCGCTACTTGTTGCTGGAGAGGGAGTGTTTGCCGCTCTTGCTGGGATGTTATTAGGGGCTCCCATGCGAGCTTCACGCGCTGCGTTGCGACGAGCCTGCTCGCCCAGCTTGAAAGACCCACGCGACTGGGAGGTTGACCAGATACCACCACCAAGGCCTGGTACACCGTTTTCCTTGCGCGGAAGGCTTCCGAATGTCGTAGCCATGGGCCATGGCCTTTCGTCCTCGGATGAGGCAACAGCCTCGGAGTCTGGTGTTGCACGCCTCATCTTGAGGAATGTGTGGGCGGGAGTGTTCTTTTCTGCATCTTGCTTGTCAGTTTCATCATTCAAAAAGTCGAAAAATCTTTCCGCCATTGCAGCGAATTTGTTCGAGGATATGCGCGTCGAAGAACTGAGCAATGTGTGCGTCTAGTTGGGTGTTGGCAGTAGACACGGAGTGTCGCTGGTGGCCACGACAGACAGCTGCTCTAAGGAGATATTCGATCTCCCTTCGAGATTAGACGCCTCGTTACCCAAGCACTCGTGTCTCTCCAGTAGTCGAAGCCGGGATTGTTGAAGTGGGACGAGAGCTGCGTTGGTCGCGGGCGTAGAGGGAGTTCGTAGTGTAGTGATCTCTGGTGTAGTGACAGTAAACTGTATTCGTCTACAAAGGATAGCCTTTGCGCTCCAGTTTCGTCCGATGACAAGTGTGGGCTCAGCCTTTGTAGTACAAAAGAAGTGTTGCTGTTGCTTGGAGCGGCTCTGATGTTCTTTCTTTCCGCGCTGGAGACTTGCAGCTTCAGAGTGCCTGCATTGCTCAACGCCAAGATGCGACTCCAGAACATCCGCCTTCTTGTTGAGTTCCCGTACCAGTCGACCTTGAATGAGAGTTCGAGGGTACTCTAATAATCATAGCAAAGAGTCTTGCGCCGTTGATGCACAGCTTTTGGAGACTGAGGAGCTGGATATTCGCAAGTGGCGAACCCGCAGACCTGGACGTGCGAACGACGCATAGATTGGTGCTCAAGTAGATGTTCCAGCCTGGCTCCGGTCGCAACGAGCACACCAGAGAGCTCCGCTATACCATCGAGCCTTTCGACGGAGGTCTATTCCGACTCAAATGTCCCACCACGACGCACCATAGCATGAGCATGGCAGCGGAAGCAAAAGACTCTTTTAAAGCTGCAGCAACGATGCAAAGCTTCGCCACCGAGCCAAACAACACACACCCTACCCAACCATTTCCCTTCGACGGATTGCCAGTGACGTCGGGCTTGTACGACAACAAAAACATAGAAAAGAAGGTCACAACGTACCTAGAGATTGGTTTTGGTCGTAAGGTGTCGTAAGCGGCGTATAATCTATGTCTACAAATGCAAGGCTGGACTCTGTCAGCATCTCGTTCTGGCATTCTGCCAGAGTGCTTGAGGACTTACTTGATACCCAAGCTGTGGGTAGTATTACATATCCAGTGGAAAACAGAGCAAAGAGGAGTCTATTTCGTATCGTTGTCTGCTTTGAGAGTGGTCAGCATCAGCATACGTCGTCATAACGGAAAGCCAAAGACTTCGAGGCCAAACGGATAGCTGAACATACCTATTCGCATACCCAGCACCACCACCACAGCTCAATCTATAACCCGACACAAACACGATTGGTACAGTGTATGTCAGGAGCTATCTGCCTCTGGCATCAAAACCACAACCCACAAGAAGAGGTTGGGGTTATGCCGCCGCGTGGCTCGGCAGAGACAAGACCAAGGGACCGGGCGATGTGGAGCGGACAAGGTTGCTCGCGTGTGCGGAGATGGCTGTAGGCTGTGGGGAAGACTCGCCGGCGCGTGACAGCCACAGCGTCTATTACGACCCAAGCTGACGTAGAGGTCTCGAGAACGTAGAGGAGGATGAGTTCGGCTTGTCGAATCGTCGGCAGCGATGCTCCCAGACTATGTGATACGTGAACCAGGGGCAGAGGGTGAAGACAGGATCCCGTCTCAACAGCACGCGAGATCTCAAAGGTTCCTCGCTGTGGAGTATTGGCTATGCGAACGGGCTGCAGGCTGGTCAAGCGCTGAGGGGCCAGACAATCGGCAGGATGATGTCTCTGGTCACTGGTAAGCTTTGAGGGCGGGTGAGGCTGTCGCAACGGCAGCTATTGCAGGTTCTGGTTCGACTGAGATGCCAAAGAGCAATGTAAGAGGCTCTGCATCAGACTACCACTATCACTCAGGCAAGCAAAGAGAGTTGAGTGGGCGTGATGCAGCTAAGTATGCTTCGAGACCCAGACTCCAGACCAATGCTCTCTGCAGGGCATGGCTGGACAGGGTCAAGGGTCAGGGGCGCCGAAGGCTGCCTCGAGGCTGCTCTGCGAAGAATGCGGAGACGGACAGCTTGCAGCAGACGCCACCTCGCCAGTGGTGCACCAGGCGTGTACGGCGATGTCACGAGAGCGGCCAGAGGCAGCGCTGAGAAGCTATGGGCATATCTCATGGAGGCGGGCCAATGACCAACACGCCCATGCCACCTTCCCGAATCACAATCCAACATCCTACACGACGGGCCTGGTGCAGGGCCTCGAGGGCCTCTTCTGACCGGCAAGCCGACTGAGTGCGATTTTTGCCAGACTTCTCAGCTGGGCGTTCGAGGGCTTGTTCTCCGCGGCTAGCAAAGCCGCAAATTTATAAGTCCGTTGTGATTGATCATGGAACTGATCAAGTTCAACACCGGTTGAACGTCCATCGTTGGAAGCCGAACGTCGCAACGTTTGCTTCCACGAAGGACTGTTGTGCCGGCCTGGAAGCATCCATGATTGTTGGGACGCCGTGAGCATCATGGGACCACAACACGCTGATCGTGCCAATGCGACAACATGCGGAGAACCTTGTCTGCCATGAGGGGTTCGCGATTCCCACTGTAAGATCGCCATGGTGCACAGAATATACTTTTCGAGGCAGCCCTATTCCGCGTACCGCAGAGCAGAGTATTTGCGTAAACTGAGAAAGCATGAATAAGGATCGCCAGATCGGTTGCATGCATTTCGGCAGGCAGAGCCCTCTATACCCAGGACGTCGACCAGTTAGATTGAGAGGCCGATCTAGTCAGCTCGACTTGTTCGGCACCTTCCTGATCAGCATCTTCCGTCCAAGGGGTCTTCGACAAGCCGTGTGTGCGCGCTCTTTCTTACACCAACGAAGTACAGCATGCTGTAGCTACTGCTTACCGGCGGATAAGCTATTCGACCATGCCTTTGTGCACCTTTGCAGCTCTGCTGCGTGTCTTTGCGGGGTGCAGGCCTGCAGCACCACTGTGCCGTCAGGCTCAAAACCACATCATACCAAGGCAGGCATCTCGCCAATTGCACAGCTGGCTGGATCCTTCCCACATGTCGATGAAGTGCAACATTAGGTTCGCTCCGAAGCTATGGCAAGCCACAAATCTGATACTTGGCGGCGTAAGTCATTGGTAGGAATCCTCAGGCGCATGCGCTTTACAAGCTCAAGCATGCAGATTAATAAGTGCAGCCAATCTGGTAGACCTTGGGTCTATATATCCTGACCTCGTTTGCGTTGGTCTGGTACTTTGCACATGCACGATGAGACGGGCGACAAATTGCCTCATGGTGCCTGCTGCATACTCATACGAGCACCGCGGCAACTCAAGTCCACTTCTGGCCAGAGACTGACAGCATTCACGTCGAGCAGGCGTCCGTATATTGCAGGAGTCTGACGCGGAGGTAACACCAAAGTAACATATTCACTGCAGCTGAACATCCGCAGGTCTCTTCCCACTCCATTATTCGGATCGCTCGTAGTACTGCCAGTCTCAACCACTCCGGGGCGAGGTTTGTACTGTCCGTCGCAAGCCCAGAACCTGTCTGCATCGCCAAGATTACGGCACACCGTAGGGAACCCGAAGTGACAAGAAGGCAACAGTATCATTGTATGTATCGCCCGACCAGAACATCAAGTATATTGCTGCAGCTGATGACTGACGAAGTTACCCTCGGTACCCGTCTAGACTGCAAGTTCTTTGTGTCGTCGCAGCCTGATGTGCTTTCTACCGAGTATTGGTGTAACTCAGCTGCTGGGAGAAGTGAAGGCCGCCCGGGTACCGATAGCCTCCGACGGCAGTTGCGCGGTGTTATTGCAAGCGGCGTAGACATGCTATATGTTGGTATGCAAGAGTACTCTGAGCGCCGTCGATGCTCCTTTGCCACTGGACTTGGTTCCGAGGTACTGACCTTTCTCTTTGTTGTGTGTAGTCCTCGAGACCATGCTAAGCTGCACTGCAACAAAGCGATCAAGTTCCATCTCTTCAAAATGTCCATTGCTTGTGGTCTTGTCCATTACTAGCAGACGGATAAACTATGCGTCAGTGTGGTTCTGTTCTGCACGTCACGAGCGAAGACTCGATGATGTCCGGATTCTTGTGGTATGGTCGCTTTGATCTGCCACGGTGGCGACAAGGTGCTCATCCCACACATTCTGGACTTCATCTTCGCGCTCTTGTCTTTGGTGCATAGGGTCGCTGACATCTCTTTGTGTGCTCAAGCCAGAAAGGCGACCTGGAGGCCTAAGCAGCGATGAATGTGCTTTGGGACTTTCGCTGACCAAGTAGCTGTATCGTGGCAATTACGGGCTTTGGGACTTGCGAGCATCATCTTGAGAGTTTGATCCAGTGTTGCTGGCCCTTCGGGAGGTGCAGTGATCACGTATGGAGTGGTGCTGACGTGGTATTTGGCTCGCTTTCCCTTGCCCTCGAGCAACTCATGGGTAGGACACCCAACACGAGCACGCCAAGAGCTCTCTCGCTTGACGCTCTTTGTTCACTACAACACAGAACTGCAGCTCCTCCTTCTTTACTTACTACGAGCTCCTCGAGCCCGGCTAGATCATCTTCAGCATCTGGTTTACTGGCCGCAGCATCTAGCGAGGCCTTGAGGGAATCTCTGTGAGGCAAAGCTCTCGGCGTTCCCTGCCTGAGTGGCGACGGCGGCAGCGACTTCACGCAACTTCACGCGTGCAAAGCTTCGTCCTCACAACACCAGCTTTCCTCCACAACAAGACCACCGCGTCCACCTGCACAGCACAACGCGAGAGCTGAGTACGCCAGGGCTTGAGTGCGTCAACGAAGACGCAAGATAGCACCACGTGTTCATGAAGGTATCTCATGCTGACACAAAGACACGCTACAGCACCTTGAAAAGATGAAGCGATCCACTTCAGGCTCCTTCAGCAGCTCCAAGCCCCAAACGTGGCACTCCAGCAAGAAGAAAAACCCCGAGAAGCCTGCAAACTTGACATCAACTCCCCCCCTTGAGGCGCCGAAACGTAAGCCAGTTTGGAAGAAAGTCGGCTCTTCGAACCAGGAAGCAGTCACAGTGGATCCAGCGACTCTGCCTGACAAACTGGACGTCAACAAGCCGTCTACTGCAAATGAAGAGAACGATCCTTCCGGCGCGGTAAGAAACGGCTGGTACCATGAGCGGTATGATCCCAAGTTCATCTCTGGCTGCGACTCGAGCTGCCGTGCATGTCGAGGGAAGGAAGATCGGATTGCTGTATGAGCATTCATCACTCAATCACCGCACGTGAACTTCCCATCGTTGATTCAGGGCCGACTAATGTTGGCACTGGGCACATGTGGAAGATCATAGTCTTTCATGCCTCAACAAGTATACTACGAACATGTGCAAGGTATGTCGGACGAATTATGTTCGAGTTCCCTCGCGAGTCAACGGCTTCAACAAAGGCTAACATCCTAAGCATCGCTTAGCACAGCTGTAAGATTATTCAACTCACCGCGGGACGGCTCTTGTCGTCAAATCAACAAGAAGAGATCCGAATCAACATCACTTATGCACGGCATCATCTGTTTGTATGGGTTTCTTTTTATCATCTCATACCCTGCAGCGCTATCAAAGAGCTTCGCGGGCCTCAGTGCAAACTCGCGTCACTTGGTATCATTCGAATGACACCAGCAGGGATGTTCCATTACCTCATTGGAGCTCTCAATACAAGTCGGGTATACCAAGAACACGAAAAACTGATCTGTTGTGCAGGCAGCACCGCCACGTGACCGACGCCCAGCGTGGTCCTCGATCGCTCCTTCCTCACTTCACTTGTCGACGCAGCTTTCAACCCGAATCCCACAGCACCGTAACTTTCTCCCACTCTTCACACTTTGACGCACTACCATCACACCCATACCACAAAGAACCCACAAAACCAACAAGAAACCACAACACCGCGAACATGGTCACCCGCTACACGACGAAGGGAGATGGCGCTGCCGTTCAGGATCCTGGACGCGCCAACAGCGAGCGTGCCATTCACGGACGCAATACCAAGAAGTGGATGGAAAGCATCATTGAAGACTCGGACGGAGAAGTTGATGCACTCATCAAGAAGCTTCAGTACGCTCCTCTCATTGCCTGTTGTGCTGGTATAAGTGGACGTGGCTAACTAGTACCACAGGCTGGCCAGTGAGAACGCCATCAGCCGTCACCAGGAAACCAATGAAGAAGACATGACCGCAATCGAGGGAGCGCTGGCAGTTGTTAGCCTGAAGAAGGAGATTCTCCAGGGCCTCAAGGATGGTATGGAGCGCAACATGTCGGCTCAGCAGAAGGGAGCCCGAGCTGCAGCTGAGAAGAAGGAGGCAATGGCGTATCTCACCGGCGAGAAGGAGAAAGCGCTCAGGGTGCGCAAAGGCACCACCACTGCGGGAAAGGCGCGCGCTGAGAGCAGTGCGCTGGAGATGGCAAAGGGAACCTTCAAGCAGTAGATTCGAGAGACACATACCACTAGCTCTGGGAGAGAGCAAATTAAAATGACCAAGGAGATGGTCTGTTTCCTGCAATGATCTATGACTTGCCTTTCACCGTAATATCTTTCCATCCAGACAACTGATTCATTTGCTTTGCCGATGAAATATCATGGTTATCTCACCGGTAAGACCTCGCAAGGATGAACTTGTCAATGATGGTATCAGCGCTTCTTCCAGAGAATAGAGACGCGCAATAGTGAGTACCTCACCGGCAAGATTTCACGGATGTAAGCCTATCGTTAATGATATTTGCACTATTACCTTGAATTCGAGGTTACCTTATGCAACAGTATGTCTCTTACTAGCAAGACTTAAGAGAAACAAGCTTACGTCTGCTAGTACTCGCTCCCTAGCAACAGAGATAGATGCATGCCAGAGTAAGTATTTCACTGGTAAATATTGAGAGAGGTAAGACCATAGCTGATGGTACATGCGCTTGAGTTATCAAAGCATAAGCAAGTAGCACTCAACATCTCGATGGCCACATCGCCGTAACTTCTAACTGTAGTCAATAGTAGATGCACACGAGAACATTGAGATGCATCATATTCTACGATGAAGTCGGTACAGGAATGTCCTAAAATGTTCCGGTATCGCTCCGGCGTCAACGTCAATGGCCATGACGCCATCTTCATGAAGTCCGATCTAAACATCGATTCCAATCCGCGACCGCATCAAACGCCAAAAACATCCCACCAACCCACCAATTAACCAACAAATCACTCAACAATGGCCTCCCTCTTCCTCCGCTCCGTCCGCGCAACCGCCAACCCGGCCTTCACCACCCTCCGCGCAGCCAAAACACCCACGCTCCGCCGCTTTCTCGCCACACCCGCCAAGCAACCGCGTCTGCGCATCGGCTCAGAAGCCCCCAACTTCCAGGCCAAAACGACCGCAGGCGACATCGACTTCCACCAATGGCTCGATGGCAAGTGGGCGATTCTGTTCTCGCACCCGGCGGACTTCACGCCCGTGTGCACCACCGAGCTGGGAGCCTTCGCTAAGCTCGGAGGCGAATTCGAGAAGAGAGGCGTGAAGATGATCGGATTGGTGAGTTTCAAAACAGTGCAAATGATGAGCGCACTATAATCAAACTCACTGCCCTCGAGAGACATTTCACTAACCCGAAACCACAGTCCGCCGACGACCTCTCCTCGCACTCCAAATGGGTCTCGGACATCAACGAAGTCAACAACACTTCCCTCCAATTCCCCATCATCGCCGACGCAGACCGCTCCGTCGCCTGGCTCTACGACATGATCTCACAGCAGGACATCGAGCGGCTGGCGAAAGAGGGCGGCATCGCCTTCACCATCCGCTCCGTCTTCGTCATCGACCCGGCCAAGAAGATCCGGCTGACCATGATGTACCCTGCGTCGACCGGCAGGAACTCCGCCGAGGTGCTGCGCGTCATCGACAGCCTGCAGACGGGCGACAAGCAGGGCGTCGTGACGCCGATTGACTGGCAGAAGGGCGAGGATGTCATTGTCCCTCCTAGCGTCAGCACGGCGGATGCGAAGAAGAAGTTTGGCGAGGGGAATGTGCGTGAGCTGAAGCCTTACCTTAGGTTCGCTAAGGTGTAGGGACGCATTGCGCGAGGATATGTGTGTGTAGATATATAGTGTAAATTTTAGAAATATGCATGATGGCATGTGCACGTAACGGCAACAAGAAAGTGGCTGAAAGTACGTATATACAAAGATCGGACATGCAGTGTCCATACGATAGCCTTGGTGATTTGATCAAGACTTCTATCTCCCGTTGCCACTCCCACCAGCAGTAGCCTCCTCCTTCTCATCGGCTTCTTCGCCAGGAAGGAAGATCTCATGCCCGCTGCCGTTTCTAACCCAATATGCCGCCACGCAGCCAACAGACGCGACGGATCCAACGATCCACCATGCCATTCCTATCACGCCTCGTTCCATCCATACGCCAAACCACCAGCCCGCCAGGATCGGCCCAAGAGTGCGGAAGGTCGCTGAGCAGGCTTGACCCAGGCCATGTATGGTTCCCAAGACTGAAGGATGTGGTGATGAGTTGTTGAGCAGGATAATGGTCGCTGGGAGGGCAAAGGTACGCGCGGCCACTTGTAAGAATATCACAAAGGAGATGCCGAGCCAGACTGCGGCTCCGGAAGCTGGGTCGGGAGCTTTCGAAGTAGATGGTAAGAGCGCAATGTACGGTGCGAGGAAATACGCAGCGGGGAAAAGAATCAAAGAGCCACGGAAGCAGCGCATGAGGCCAAAACGCGCATTAGCCCATGGGTATAGGAGGAATTGCAGAGCCACCCCGATGAAGCCGATGATGGCCATGGCAAAACCAATTGTAGGTGGCGGGAAGGCAAGCCCGGAAGCGAACTTGAACGCGCTGCGTGGAGCGGTGTCATAGTCTGCAGGCGCGTCCTTGGGGACGAATGCACGAGGAGTGGCAAGGAAAAGAATCCAAAGGTTTGAGAAAGCGCCCATATGGAAGTCGAAGATGGCGATGCTGAGAAGTGTCCAGAGTACATTCGAGGTCCAGATGCGCCTGAAGGGTAGTCGCTGGACGGCTGGCGCTGTGTCCACCTTCTCACCATTCGAATGTAGGCGTTCAAGCTCGAGAGATCCATTGCGTTCAGAAGTGCTGAGGAGACCCTCACGCTGCACTTCCTGTAGCTTGCGGTATCCGTGAGCTTTGGCATCCTTCATGTTCGCATAAGTCTCTTGGATGAAGCGAATTGGCTCGAAGCGACGCTTGCCTTTCAGCGTCTCTTCAAGTCCGTAATGTACTAGCAGAGCTTCGGCGAGGAGTAGCACAGAGCAAAGCAAGTTAGGCAATGCATACGGATACTTCTTCATCCACTGAACTCCGTCCGCTCCACCAAATGTGCTTCCCTCTGCGAACAGACGGGGGAAGTTCTCCAGCGGTTCTGCAAGTAGACCACTCAAGATCGGGCCAGCCACGTTCGCAACATTGAACGCGGCAGGTAACAGAAGGAATGCCCGCGGGTGCCATGGTTTAGGTGTACGTTCTGCGACCATGGTGCGTGCCGATCCTACGGTACCGTTGATAGCACCGCTCATAACTCTCCAGAAGACAGCTTGTCCAAATGTTGTACTGAATGCAACTCCAACACAACCCAGACTCGTTCCAATCAGTCCAATGTTCAACACCAACTTCCGTCCAACGCTAGGCTGGTCTGCAGCTCTTCCCCAAAGTATACTTGTGATGATTTGAGCAGCGGTAAATGCTCCTTGTAGCATGCCGGCTTGATGTGAGATTGTTCCGTCTGATAGCTCAGGATTAAATGATCGTAGTTGGTGAACCATGTATGTCTGAAGCGCAGCCATCTGGAAGAAATCGACGAATCGTGAGGCCGCAAGGATGGCCAATTGGCCCTTGTTGGGCATGTTCATCCATGTTGGCGCAGGTGGTGGCATGGGTGTGATCGTTTCCACATTGCTCGAGCTCGCAAGCGTTGGCGTCTTCGGTTCAGATCGCTGTCTCGTCAATGTGCCGGGCCGCTGTTCGTACGCCGTGCTCGACGTGTGTCGCAGGTGTTTTGGTTTGGGCATCGAGCCATTCTCTGCCGCTGCCAGCGACCAGTCGTCCTCTTCTCTCACAGCTCCTGCGGCGGCGTGGTAGTCTGTGTCGTCGTCGGCGATGTAGGAGCCATCTGTACGAGAGGATCTTCGGTCAGCAACACTTCGCCGGCCAGGCTTATGTTCGTCGGCACGAAAGGAGTCCGAACCATGACGTTGGCGCAAGTGGCCCGAAGCGTTGCGCTGGTGAGCTAGAGACGCAGACGCCTGCCGCTGGTGTGCCATCGCAGTACCAAGGGAGCACGGCGGCGGCAGCAGGCGAATGTACAATGCGGGACGACTCCCGCTGGTGGTGGTGGGGTGACTTTTGGCCGAGGGAGGGAGGAGAGAGGCCTTGGACAGAGGCAAGCAAGCAGGCGGGTAGAAGATGCTTGCGAGATCCGGGGATAGGCTTCTGGCAGAGTTCGAGAAGAGCTTGAGCAGTGCAAGAAGACACCACAATAATCACCACCACGTAAAAGATGGCCAATCGTCCTCGGCGCAGTCGCCGCGGGCGGGTGTGAGATGAAACTGGACGGGAGATAGATAGCCTCTACGTCGGCAGAGGCTGCCAAGCGATTGTTTTATACACTTTTTTGCCCAACACCACGTCGACGGTGCAGCACCACTTGCGAGTGGATGTGTATAGAGAGGTGTTGTTGCTCTCAGAGGCGCAGGGCGCACGCGTCCGATGTCGCCGTCATTCAAGTAAACTTACCCTTTTCGCCTACCACCAGCGCAAGCAAACGACGCGTGTAGACGTGGGAACCCTCAGACGCAAGACGCAGCGCAGACGTAGTTTACCCGACACGCCATCCACAAGAGCGCTCAGTCGCACGGAGCAAGCCTCCGTCTCGCAGCAAAGGCTTGTCCAGAGAATGGCAGCTGTGGAGCGCGAGGCGGAGGGGTATCAGGAGGAAGAGTGCCGATGTCCATCTTGGCATCAGAGATAGACAGAGTCGGGAGAGCCAGGGCAGGGCTCAAGAAGGGACGAGCGACGTTGAAAGAGCCACGCCGCGCATCGAACTGGGAACCAGACTTCTGTGCTTTCATCGTGGCGCTCGCTAAGCTGGACCAGGGGTGCTGGCACTACTGTACTGCCTTCCGGCGTCGTCATCAATCTAATCTGAATCGCACCGGAGGCCGCTTTCTATCACATCTGCAACATGCGTATGCGTTTGTATGTCGATGTGAGGGCTGGTGAAGCTAATCCCCTACTGTACCTACTACTGATCGCCAGTCGTTCGAAGCTTGCACACGTATGTTCTAGGGCTAATCATGGCACATGCCGACTGGCTCGCGCATACACAGGTTTGCGCCTACGTACCGGCCACGTGGGAGGAGGGCGGCATCGCTAGAGAAGTGGCAAGACGGTACCCTTGCTGCGAACGTAGCGACGCAAGGAGAGCGACATCGCATAGTGGACATTAGAAATGAAAGACGTTGTGAGCGAAACAAGAGAGATACATCCCAATCTGTGAAAGAATATGCCCGCTTAGGGCTGTGATACATAATAGTAGCCATGACACTAAATGGCTAAAGGATAGCTAGAAATGCGATGCAATAGATGGAAAAAAAAAGGAAAGTTTTGCCGTCAAGTGTGTGTGTGGGTGTGTATGCTCGGTTTTCCTCAACCATGCCTCCAGTTCTCGTCGGACTCGGGCTCCTTCTCTTCGAGTCGAGAATATCTTCCCAATACTCGACTGCCCAGCTCCGTCCTCCCAAGTCCTTGACGCAGCTCGTACGCGCGCTCTGTGAGCCACACTGGCAAGACGCTCTTCTCGTCGTGTCGTGGCTTGTCAGTGCCCAGACTCCTCAGTCCCATGATAGCAACCACGCCTAGCACGACTAGTGCCGCGACTGCTATCGCGACTATCGATCCTACTCGCAACGTCTTGTGCACGATGCTGTTGGGCAAGTCTTGGTAGTAGCGCGTTGTGTCGAACCCGCGGTTGGGAGACAGGAACCTCTGATCGACTTCCACTGTTGCGTTGTACGCCGTGCGGTTCTCATCAGGTGTCTTCTCCGCCGTGTCGCAGCCACGGTTGTCGCAGTAGTTGACCAAGCTCGGCGATGGGATGAATGTGCGCTGGGTGACAGAGCGCTCAAGCGCACGGCCGTAGATATCGACAGCTTCCGCGTATGTCCAGAGCGCCACGGCAGGGAACGCGTATTCGGTTTCGAAGCCGGTCTTGGTGGCGTTGCCGATCAGCTCGAATGTGCCCGAGGAGGAATTCGAGGCGTAGAAGTTCCAGCTGTAGACTTCGGTTGCGCCGTTCCATGAGACGTAGAAGCGCATGCCACTCCTGCGGTTGCCGATGCGCGAATACGTCCATAGCGCGGGCTTGGTGAGAGGTTGCGCGGTCCAGTTATACTTGTTCGAACGATAGATCATGACGTTCGACGCACGCTCTGCGACCTTCGCGTACATGACAGGCGTGCCGTCGGACGTGTGTTCTGAAAAGTATGCGTGCTCTCCCCAACCGATGTGGCAGTTGCCGTCAGGCAGAAGTTGCATGTTTCCTTGAGATCCAGAGAGAAGACCGCCAGCTTTCTCCGGAGCGCCCCACTGTGCGATCTTGGTGGCGGTGTTTGCAATGTGGTCCAGAGAAATGATCCAACCGTGAGAGAACTTGCCAGTTGAGTTGAAAGTGTTGCTTGCGTTGTCGTAGAATGAGAGAATCGTATGGGTCGAGTTCTCGTATACCCAGCGAGCGTGGTGTTGGTACGAGAATTCAAAGTTGGTCTGTTCGAAAGTTGGGTTGTTGCCGCCCATCTCCCACATGATAGATCCATCCACGCCAGAAAGCTTGTAGATAGCGCTGACGTGGCGCGCAGAAATGAGATAATCGCCATCTTCGTTCTTGTCCACACTGTTAATGTGGAAGTAGTCCCAAGGCGATTGCTCGTGAAGGCCATCACCACTGGTGTCCGTAGATGATGGGAGAGTCCAGCTCATGCCTGGGTCGACATGATCCAAAGAGCGCCACTCGAACAGCACATTGCCAGTTTCGATATCCACTTCTTGGAAGACTCCTTCAACGATCCAGCCCATTCCATTCTGGATATTGAACCTCGGGTTGGTAGTAAGATCGTACTGCCTGGGTTGGTAGACAGTCATAAGCGCCGTAGTTCCGTCCGAGTAAGGCGTCATCTTGAACTCGTGCATGTCGCTACTGGCGCCCGCGCCAGAGCTCTCGATTGTCTTGACTATCCTGTAATTCTTGTCCATGATCACGCCGTGTCCTCTTGCAAAGCCTTGGTGCTGCTCTCCTTGGAAGTAGCACAAATGATCCTCTCCCTTGTATTGACATACTCGTGGTGTATGCGCCGTCTTGGGGCCTGAAGACCCAGCGCCTGACCAGACCAGATTGCCATAGTTGTCATAGATGTACGGCCCAGGATCGAGGTTCCGGTATGGCGCGAAGAAGATGTAGCCGGGCGTTACGAGTTCGGGGCGAAGAATGGCGAAGTCTATTATGGGTGCGTGTAAATCAGGTCGCTGTGAGGGAAGCGCAAAGGTCAGCATACATCGAATAAAGTTGCAATTCCTCCCCGTGTCCACTTCTTTTTCTCGTATTCTTGACCCGCCTCCACATTGTTTACGCCAGACCCCTAAAAGCAAAGCAAAGCAAAGATGGACCTACCGACTTGAACTGGTGCGTCGGACTCGTCTCGTTGTTAAGCTGTGCGCTCACGCCGCTGCTCCCAAGAAGAGCCAAAAGAGACAGACTACATGCTGCCCTGCGGACGAACGAGTCCGGCGAAGGAGAAGAGAACCAAAGCATCGAGCCCCGAGATCCCAAGAAAAAGAGTGTATATGAATATCGATATCACGCAGTACGCAGCGCGGCAGGGAGTGGTATCACGCAATCGCAGGGCTCAATGTCGAAGCCAATCCTGCGATCCGCTTGCGATAATGTCCAAGAAAGATCGGCCAGAGGGAGCGATAGGCCGTGCGTTCTGGTATTGGGGAAATATATAAATGAATGTGGTTGCGTCGCTTTCGACGTCCGGTCTGGAGAGAGTTGTGTTTGTGTCTGTCTGTCTCTCTTGTTTCAGGGCGATCGGCCGGCCGGTGAGCTGTGATCTGGCACCCAGGAGGATCCGAGCGGCTAAGGCGTCTCGCGTACAGAAAACGCACGGTTGCAGAAGGCGTAAGGCGAACACGTTAGTAGCTCGAAAAACTAATGGGCGATGCGAAACTAAGGTTGTCGGAATAGGGGATTGCTGGTGCTAATTGAGCACATTTGACAGAAAACTACAGTCGATAAGCCAGCAATCCGTTCTTCAGACGCGCGCGCAAGCAGGATTCCAGTGCCCTCTCCTGAGTGATACCGAAACAGAGGCATCCACCCATCATCGACCGCCGTTGCCGGGCCCCTCTCGCCAGGCCGCGCAACACATCAGCGTCGTTGCACCTTAGCCGTTGCACTCGAACAGACGAAAAAGGCCCACTCACGTCTCCTGGACCCCCCAGAGCCCTTGTCGTCGTCCCCCAGAGGGCTGAAGTGCTTTGCCCTACATACGGCTAGACTATGTAGACCCCCGTTGTCAAAGCACAAGCTGGCGGCCGCCACGTTTCCGACAGATTTCTGGTGGCGTTGCGAGCGCTGTAGCTGGCGCCCGCCCAGCCGGAACTGGCTCTCTCTGTGCCGGCTAGTAGGCGAAAA
Source organism: Cladosporium oxysporum (assembly GCA_035771495.1). NCBI lineage: Eukaryota > Fungi > Ascomycota > Dothideomycetes > Cladosporiales > Cladosporiaceae > Cladosporium > Cladosporium oxysporum. Next base: position 1,666,693 of record JAWNKS010000007.1, read on the forward strand.
ATGCTGGCTGGCTTCATGCAGGGGGTGCGGCAGCGGCCTGGCAAGGCACGGAAGAAAGTTCTTCTTCTTCATGTTCTACAGTTCTGGCTAAAACGCAGGTGCAAACTGCAAGCGTTGCCAGCGTTGTCCCGAGGCTCGTAGGGTTTGCAAACCGTCGGACATCCACGTTGCACCAGGCTCAGCAGCAAACTCGCGCTATCACAACCGCGAACTACCAGCTGCCCCAAAAGACATCCATCTCCTCGCCGCTCAGCGCGCCGAGAGCTCGAAGTCCTCCGAGGCGCCCTTGGCAGGCAGAGCGCGAGGATCGTGACCGCAAACGAACACGACTGATGAACGAATGTGGTCAACTCGAAACGGCGCGCCGGTAGGATTCTGCAATCAATCTGGCGGCACGCAGCGGGCGGGCCAGTCTGTGTTGGGGGCCAGTCGCGAGACGAGCGTGTGGGGCTCTACCATGTCGCGCAGATGTCCATGACTCTGTGCAGCATCACCATCAAACCGTCCGGTCTGCGCGTGCAGTCGCAACGCTGGACAAATGTAACTGCGGCTGAGGCAGCTGATTGCCTGCCGTTATATGCGAACGCAGAGAGGTGATCGCGCAAGTCATGATGTCTTGATTATTGCTGAGCGACATGCCGTCTTTCGCGGGACCTTGATTGGTTCACGGAGTAAGTCCAGTATTTCTCTATAGACATGAATGCTATGGTGTGAGCAGACTGCAGGTGAGATTTGCGAGACCGCCGCCACGAGGCAGGTCCCACCGCGCACGGCATGAGGAGTACATATCCGTACGCCACAAAGGAAGGTGGGTGTGTACGCAAATGCATGTGCGTACTACATGTATACCTAGGTCCCTAATAAATGCCTACGTACATGCCTACGTTCGCTTGCTGTCGCGGCCGCTCTGGCGCAAGCATGCCCTATAGAGCTGTATTAGGGCACATGTTGCGCCAGCGAGCAGGGAAAGCATCGCTCACAGATGCTGAACGAACCCGGAGCGGTGTAAAGTGCCGATTTCGCGCAAAGGGGTCTTGCACATTGAAGCATGCTGGAACATTTAGTAAATGGTAAATGCAAGTTTTATGATGTATGCTATGGGGCCTGCTGAGGCCACTGCACTCTCTCGTGAGTTTCTGTTTTGGAAGAGAGGAAGAAAAGATAGAACGCCGTCTAATATCCCCAATGAGCCAATCGACGCCTTCGTGCTTCCCGCACAGATGGCGTACGATGGACTGTCCCACTCCGCGACACCTGTAAACGCCCGTCTCCTTCTGGAGGGATAGAAAGCAAACAAAAGCAAGCAAACCGCCATGAAATTTTCCCAGCAATCACAACCGATTATCCCTCATTACCCACGCAATGTTGTTGGTGAGAGCAGGATCTATGATCTACGGCCGAAGAATCTCCTGACAGTCATGGTGGCGCCGAAAACGACGGCCGCAAGACTGCCGCCGACAACAGCAGCGCGGAAAGCGACGTTGAGCATTTGCATGCGGTTGCGCCTGCGGCAGCGGTCGACGAAACCGTCGGTGTCGTTTGTGCGAGGGAATTTCTTGCCTTCAGGCACGGGGACCTCGAGGAAATCGCACAATGGCTTCCAACCCTCGCCCATCTTGTACTCGAGAAGGTTCTCTGCGGGCACGAGGGAGCGGATCTCGGCGTAGTATTCGTTGAAGCGACGCTTGCCGTTCTTCTCAAAGTCGCCCTCCCAGAACTCGGTCCAGAATTCTGTTGAAAAGATCTGTTAGCCATGTTCCGCACTTGTAAATGCAATGCTGGATACAACGTACTGTCAAGCATAGGCTGGTACATGCCAGCAGCCCAGTCGAACTTTCCAACAGCCTTGAGCTCAGGCTCCGTCGCGCGCCAGTGTACAGTCTTCATGGTGCTTGCGTGCCAACTGTCAATGTCCCGGGTGGTAACTAGGACTTTGGCGTCGGGGTATGCCTCAATCAACTCTTTTGCGAAAGCGACGGCAGGCCAGTCGCATACAGCCTGGCAGTGGCCGAGAAGCTGGTCCCATTGCTCGCGACCGAATTTTCCCTTGCCGTCGTATTTGGAAGCCAGTGCATCGGACCACATCAAGCAGTCGGGAGGATTCTCGACGGATGCGGACATCATGTGGTAGCAGTCGTCGAAGCCGAGTTCCTGGAGAGCAGTGCGGAGTGCTGTTTCAAAGTTGTTAGTCTCTAGTTGTGCGCATGAGTGAGTACGGGTGTTGCTACTTACAAGCAGTGCCAGTGCGACCAAGACCCAATGCGAGGACACGCATGGGCACGACACGGCGGCACTCTCTGCGGTTGATGTCGGTGTCATTTGTGAAGATGTCGGTGATAGGCTTCGGAGTGTAAGGTTGGAAGGCCATTGTGATGTTGTGTTTGTGGAGGATTGACTGAGTAGAGAGGATTGTCTTATCGATATCGCTCGGATTGAGAGAAGCCCAGGTCACAACAGAAGAGGAAGGGAATGCAAGCGTTGCGATGCGACGATCCGTGGTACAGACGTCAATGGGTGGATGCCGAGAAAGTGTGGGAATAGTCTGGGCACAGAGGGGAAGTGCGGGAGAGGGTAGCGAGTGAGGTAGTGGTGGTTGTTGCGATGTAGCGAGTGGTGGCAGTAGTATTAAGCTTCGAAACGAAGATGGAGGAGAAGAAAGAAGCGGTAAGGTATGTAGGCGTGAAGGTCCAAATGATGGCTGGCCAGCTACTGAGTAGTAAGAAGCGATCTCAACTCAATCAACTCAACAACACGACTCGCGATTGGCATGATGAGGCTCGATAGGGTGAAACGGGTCGCAAAGCTGCCTCTCTCCAGCGTCTCCACTCTCGGCCCCCTTGCAAAGGAGAAGGTGATAATAAATTCTGGGCAAGCCACGCGCTTCCACCGCCCGCGCTACTGCAGCCACGCACGTTGCGGCGACTTGGCGAGTCAGTTGATTCAATCAATTCTCCATCTCCCGTGACGAACGTGCAGGCGGGACATGCAGCCACAATCTCGGCGCGTGAAGATGCTACACGCCATGACGACGGCACACTCTCTCGCGTCTGTGGAAGTATCATCGACATGCTCAGAGAATGAATGGATTCCTGTACCGCAGACACACAGCCTACAGCATACGTAGGCATGCAAAAAGAATCATCCCCTGAACCAAACACAGCAAGCGCCAGCCATCCAAACCCGGCGTACGCTCCGAGGCTCTGCTCTGCTTGCCGTGGGAAACTCCGCGCAAGCAACAAGCGAGAAGATCTCTCCTACACACTCGTCCACTCGCTCTGGCCCGTTCGTCGTTGCTTGATAGCCCTAACACTCCCCTGCCTAATACAGATACAGATACTGATGCACGTCTGCGTACGCAACTCACCGCAGTTGCATTGCGTACTCCCCCTCCACGAGCGTAGTGGTGTTGTCTCCTAGCCCGCGAAAACATTCATCCTCCCTGTATCGCTGCACATTCACCGAGAGTTCTAGTAGTTCTCACAAAACTGCCCGAATCAAGTAGGCTGTAGCAGAAAGCAATGTTACGCAGCCTTCCAAAACCAAGACAAACACAAATGTAGCAAATACACAACGCCCAGTGGGTCGACACACCACCGTACAAGCAATCATGATGTACAAGCAGCAGACCAAGGCCAGCAGTCCCCATAAATCCCGAAACTCCCCCCAAAAGCCGATCCCGGCTCCCACAACGCAGATCAAACGTTCGACACGTCGTCGTCGTCAAGGCTGAGACACACACGCACAACGTTGGAACGTCCGTCGCAGAGCAACAGCAGCCGGGCCGGGGAGACAAAAGAGCGAGCTCGAGCCACGCGTACGTACGACGTCTCACGCTCCAACTATACAACAGTAGTAGGGATTAGATACCGATCTACGTGCGATCGCAAACTAAGGTATATGTGATGTGGGTCCCCCCGAGCACTATATCGTGGTCGTGATTTTTTTTCTTTCATGTGACGTTGCAGGCAGAGCGAGTACTGATGAATTGGAGGTATTCTGTATTTGAAAGTAGGTGGACGGGTTGTTGTAGAGACATATGTGAAGCAGTGTTAGAAAAGCAAGAACAGGCCTAAAAGATTGATATGCTGTGCAAAAACGCCGGTCATGCCAATTCTCCATTCAACTCTCAGGGGGGTATCCTACTCTTTCAACCAAAGACGTGCGCGATACTCGAAACCTGCTCTGTAGTCTCGATATGCTCTTCTTCATGCTATGATGCACGCAAACGAATGATCAAAAGCCACCTCAACCAGCACTTCCCGCTAGTATCCAATGCACACAATGTACCGGACCCAGCGATATCGCAATGCGCAAGCCAAACCCTACTTTCGCCAACCCATAGGAATAAGTCAAAATTCGGTAACGTCTTTCACTTCAGACCGAAGCCCTCGCTTTCCTCGACCGCGCCCCAAAGTTTAGCCTCCAACACTTTCGGGCTCGGATAGCGCCACAGCACCAGCATGTTGAAGCACGTCCTCGCGATGGGATAGCGCGCTTGCTCCTCGCTCGTGGTACGTATGCCATCGCCGCCACAAACAATCCTGAGAACTAGACTCGTGGCGCCTACGGCAGGAATGCGATCCGAGCCTGTGATGAACGTGAGCAGCTTGCGTTGGCGCGCAGGCGCAGCGGACGCGAACGCAGCCCAGAACCATCTGATCACAGGCTCGTTCTCGGTGGGGTTTGGGAGCAGGAGGTGGGGCGGGAAATGTTGCTTCCAATTTTCGTGGACGGCGACGGCGCGCAGGGAGTCTACGTTAAGGGCTTCGTCGGAGCCGCGTACGAGCAGTTCGATTTCCTCTGCGCGGAAAAGGCTGAGGGCGTTGCCCGCGCACACAGTGAAAAAGCCGCGCTTGAAAGGCTCGAATTGTCGCGCGACGGCACCGTCGAGGAGATAGCGGATGTAGAGGTCGACGAATTCGGCGCGATTGGTATTGGTGACGGGTGTGTTTGCGCCGTTGGAAATCAGAGGGTGCTCGACGACCGTGCCGTAACGCTCGATAGGAACGACAAACGACCAGCAGTAGGTAGACTCGACATCACCAGGGAAGTCGAGTAGTTGCTGCAAGCCGGCGGCCAGAGAAGGTCGATATTCGGCGAGATCAGCGATAGTATAGGTCATTTGGCCTTTCGTGCCTGTGATTGAGGTGATGTTGCTCGCCGCGGCACTGGAGGGAGCAGAAGCTGGTGCTGAGGCGAGAAGCTTGCGGAACGCAAATGGCGGGAGTGCGACGTCGAGAATGGTGCTGTTGTAGATCGCGAGACCTAGTAGAGCGCCGACGAGATAGTACTGATCGCTCGTCTCGAATGTGTTCGGGTTAAAGTAGCAAGTTCTGCTCTCGTCATCGTAGACGAACAAGCCGTGGTCTGCATCGAAAACCTCTCGTGCGACCATCAAGAACCATTCTTTGCGAGGTCCGCCCGCATCGACACCTTCTTCTCCGGCGAAATGCACTCGGAGGCCTTTCTTGAGCTCGTCTTGTCCGGCGCCAACAGCCTCGCTGATTGCACGCAGGGAGTCGTCCACCATGCAGTCTCTGCGAACTTTCAGGTGGAAGTATCCGTCGATAGCTCGTTGGCGAATGACTTGGTCAAAGTATGCTTCCCTCGCCTTGATCTCCATCTGTCTGCGTGCATCGTATTCCAAGATCTTGATTTTCGCGCCCATGCTCAAGAAAAGAGGAAATTGGCAAAACGCGAATTTCTCCCGTTTGCTCTCCCACACCTTGAAGTCGGCTATCAGGTCATGATAGTCCAGTAGTGTGTTGTAGAAACAGCTCGTATGCTGCAGCTGGCCGCTTCGGCGCGCCTTGTCTTGAGGCAGCACCACGCCTGCGCTCTCAAGTGAAGTTTCCTCTCGGCGCTTACCCTGCCATACATTGTTCGCTGCAAAAAGCAGACTCATAACTTTCGCCGCTACCTTGGCTTGCCAGTCGTCAGCCCACTCGGTCTCTTGATCGCTATCATCCGGTCTCTTCTTGACACTCCCACTCAGTCCCATGGCTGCATGAAGCTGAGCTGACGTATTCATGGCACCACCACTGAGATCCGGTATCAGCCCGCCATCGGCTGCATGGCTCTTTCTACGAGGTCTGTTGGCGCTGCGGGCAATTCGGTGCGTCACAAAAGAGGCGACAAGGTCTATCAGAGAAACCAGGTGCACCTCGTCGAATCTTGTAAACCAGGTGATGAGATATCGATGGCAAGAATCGGATGCACTCGCCATTAGGCCAAAGATACGCTTGAGAATGCCTGAGTGAGCGCTACCCTCCCTAGGTGGGCTTCTTGGTGGGGACGTGGCCCGAAGTCCATCTTTGAATCTTGCTGAGTCCGCGCGGTTGATGATGGGTCTTGTTGCTCCGGAGACGTTCCGGTTTGGCATCTTCGAGGGGTAAAGTGAAGGATTCGCAAGCATGATCAAAAGGAAGCGTACGTCTGACGGTTCCTGCAGTGGCCTGGTGGGCCTCTTGAGTAAGTTCTCGGTGATCTTTAAAAGAGCCCTAACTGCATGCTCTCTTGCTTCTGCCAGATCCTCCTCGATCTCGTTGAGATTGGCAGCTCCTTCGATGCCTGCTTTGCTGACTCCAGAAGCTCGAGGAAGGAGGACATCAACCTTCTGCCGCCATGTCTCTCCTGCAGAGTGCACAGTCTGGTACCAAGTCGATAGCTGTTTCCAGTTAATATTGGGCGATTTGCTGGATACTGGTTTCGAAGAGCCAGAGCCACCTTTCCTGTTCCTGAACATTCTGTCTGGCTGATCTTTGTCGCCTCTTTCAGCTGCCCACCAGCTGCCATTTTCGCCAATGTCTCCAAGCAAGAGCATCTTCGCATCTAGTTCACTGAACATGTTCACTGGGCTGGGCATAAATTTGTCGTCCATCGGCTCCGGAGGCGGCGTCACAATATGACTTTCGCTCTTGGTCCGGCCTTGAGGCGTGGGGCGCATTGTACTAAAGCTGGAATTTAGGCATTGATAGTCGCCGAAAGTGGCCACCATGTAATCTTCCAATGGGCGAAAGATCGTTTTGACGCGATCGTAACGCTTACGTTGTTCAATTTCTTCGGGTGTGAGACGCGGACTCTGTTGCGGTCTTGATTGCCGCTCTCCATTGACAGCGATAGACGGAGCTGAGCTTTGTCGTACCGATGGTGGCGGCGGCATTCGCCTCGCTGCATCTGATGACAGGGGAGGCGGTGGTGGTTTCCTGGTGGGCTGCGAAGGTACAGGTTTACGTGCCACTGAAGGCTTCGCTTGGGAACCTGTCGCAGAAGTCGAGCTGCTCCCACGAGGGGGTGGTGTGTCGAGCCTAGTACCTGCGAACAAATCAAAGTCGTCAAAATCCCGAATGACGGCACTGGGTGCAGAGCAAGAGAGCTCGGGTGCATCTGGTGGCGATGTGGAAAGAGGTGCATCTTCCAGTAGTGTCGCTGGCTTGTTTATAGTCCTTGTTGGCGCTGCCATGGAGGGCGTAACATTCTTCTCAGTAGGCGGAGTGGGAATAGCATCATCCGGTCTCCTCGAGCAGGATGAAGATGATGGTTCTGCTCTTGATCCTCCTACCCTTTCTTCGTGTCTCCTGCAACGGTCCTCCAAATACACAGCCAAACACTTCTCGATAATGGTTTGGGTCCTTTGCACACTCAATGGCATCTTCACATCTCTACCACCATCCTTGCTTCCGCGCGCTACAACGTCGTTCACTGTGAGGCAGCACATGCAGCGAAAGTACTGGAGCTCCGAGGGCACGCGCACGCGACTGTCACAACAGATGCACCGCCGCATCAGCTTCCCATCATCGTCCTCGCCGTGTTTCTTCTTTCCACTGATGACTCTTGATGGTGGCTGAGGCCGCGTGCCCAAAGGCTGGTCAAGTACCGGTACGAGAGCATCGTCCACAAGTCCATCGCCGTCGCCTACAGTGCCTAGGTTTCCCGTGCTCCTTTTGCGCCCGAACAATTTTGGCAATGGATGTGAAGCGGTGCGATTATGCCTGCCAGGCGACGGCCGCGTTGGCGAGCCAGGGATAGCGTCTGGAGCCCGAGGCAGTGGTTTGTTGTTGTTTGCGTTGTTGGTGGAATTACTGCTGCCGCGCTGAGGCGCGCTGTTGCTCGAGGACCCCGCTAGAATGCGAGACGACCACGGTGGAGGCATGGCGGCTGTAGCGAGGAGGCATCGCAATCCTTCGCGGCGATCAGAGGGTCCTTGTCGGAGGAAAAGTGGCTTATGGTGAGCGTCGCCGATCCAGAAGAGCTACACGGTATTTGGAGTAGGTCGGCCTCCCTGCAAGGAGTCGTGAGCTCTCGCAAGGTGCGTCGGCCGTTGCGGTTTCGGTACCTCAAGTCTGGCTGACGTCGTTTGCGGCCCCAAGGCTCCCAAGTCTCGAAGGATCCTGCCCGAAGAACTCCCAACCAGAGTGGTCCCCACAGACGGAGTTGTGCTCCCGTTCGAAACGCGCGTCAGCCTTGTGAGCGATCGAATAAGTGGTGTGAAGTCAAGACTTGCAGTCCTCGGCGGGGTGAGGTCGGGTGAAGACGATCGTCAAGGGGAGAGCACGGAAGCCAGAAAGCACCACAAGCAGGTGCAGCTTCTCCAAGCTATATGAAACAGAAGCGTGGAAGGCACTAATCAGCTAATCAGGAGGTTCAGAGGACAAGCCAATTATCTTATTAGAAAGGTTTTAGTCAGGGATGACAAGCATGTGCACGGTAATTCATCTACAACAAGAGCTACTCAAGATAGGGCATTTCGTTGCCCGACAGCAAGCTATTCTTGTATCAACAAGCGTTTCACGAATACGAAGGATCGTCGAGCTCACCAACCTTCGAACACGAGTCCCCATGAATTTTAGCGGTATCCAATGGTTTGCTCTTGTTTGCCCGACCAGGTACATGTTGCATCAGATAGGTGTAGCTTGGAAATAAGGTAAGGTCAAGGACGAGCCCTGGACCCGATACTATTGGCGTCAATGGGATCTCTACAAAGCTTTCGCATAGGGCTGTCGTAGGTGCGCCCTCAAGATTACACTATGCGGGTCTTCACACGAGGCGCATTGGACTGCTCGGTCTTGCCGAGGGCTAAAAAAGACTTCTGGTATCGCGAGAACATTTGAAAGGTCGGGCATTGGAGTCTTTGGTCAAGGAACTTTTGGGATATCAAAAAGGAGTCGTAAAGAACGCAATAGCAGAGCTAAAATGCGGTTGAAAGTGGGCTTTTCATTTCCTCCCGTGATACTAGCATACGCCCTGCAATGCAAAAGATTGTCGGGATTGCCCAATCTTCAAGCCACCGCACACGCCAAAGACAGCTGGGAGAATCGTAGCAGTCGGCAGCCCAAGCGAAACACAGCAGACACAATCGTCTGCTGAATCCCACAGCTAACGAGCTGTCTATCTGTAGCGCCAGAGAGACAGAGTGTTCTGCTTCTTCCAGGTCTTCCTGCGGCCAGCAGAGGTGTTGTTGTACTTGTGGCCACGGTTGATACCACGGGACTTCTTGCCGGTGGCGGTGAGACCGCGAGCCTCACGGTGCTTGTGCACGGGGTTGACGATCCAGTTGATGCGGGCGTCACGGCGGATGGCCTTGTGCTGGGGGTCGACGAGGATGACCTCGTAGTACTTGTAGGTGCTGTCCTGGTTGATCCAGTAGGAGTTGAGGACGCGGAGGTTGGCGCAGCGGCGGCCGACACGCTCCTCAGCGGTGGACTTGAGGGCACGCTGGTACTTGAGCTGGTTGATACCCTGGTTGGTGGGCTTGCCTATTTCGCGTGGTCAGCACTGCTACTCTGACATCTGGTATACTGGATCCCATGCTTACCGTAGGTGGCACCCTTGGGGGCAGGGCGCTTGCGACCACCACGACGGACGCGGGCACGGTAGATAACGTAACCCTGCTTGGCCTTGTATCCCAGACGGCGAGCCTTGTCGGGGCGGCTGGGGCGGGAAGCGCGGTGGATGACGTTCAACTGGCGGAGCTGTATGAAAGTACTCTCAGCAAATGTTCAACGAGTACCCCAAGACACAGACGGACGAAGCGTCTTATGTCGCTCTTTTTCAGGTGTCGGTGTGTCGTACCTCCCAGCAGCGAACGCGAAGCAAGAAGCGCATGACATCGCTCTGCTTCTTCTTCTGCAACTCCTCAAGGTACTTGTGGGCGCCCATCTGTGCGAAATGCGATATTAGCCAATGCTCCAAATTTTCGCGGCCTGGAGTCGGGGCGGCGAGGAAGATGCGGTCGGCGGATTCGGTGTCGCAATCGTGGACTGTAGCTCCTCGTCGTGGCGTTCGAACATACCTTGTCGGTATTTGGCGTGTATAGGTGGTGTCCCTTTTGCTTGTCGTCGAGTCGAGCCCTTCCAGCAGTAGAGAAGAAGATGATTTCGTTCCGCTGGTGTGCCAAGATGCTCGGTGGGTCGCGCTTTCCAGGGTCGCCCCGTTCCGAGATGCCGATTGGACTTCACGCCGCGCCCGCTTTCGCTCAAGTCAAGTCACAGGGAGGTGCAGGCAGGCGTCAGGACAAGCAAGATGACTGTCCACATTGATGGACGATAGACGAACAAGGACCTGTAACATCGGTGGGAAGGCTCGCGATTGCATTGCCACCCCTACACAGACAAATCATCTCGGGACACGCTCGTCTAGCGCTGACATCGGCGCACGAGCGGCGAGGAAGGCTGTGTCTCAGCTGAAGCTCTAGTTAACCGCTCTGCCCGCGACATCCTCATGCTGGCACGATATGGACCAGTTGACGCCTACACTCGACAAAATATTCCCGCCTTGATGATTGCTCTCTAGACACTCCGAACCACACTCTGACTCATTCTTGACTGTACGGCTTCGGTTGTCGAACCTGGATCTGCCCACCATTTTTAAGTATGGTCTATCGTGGCAAACCATCTGCTGGTTGCGAGAACTGCAGAAAAGCAAAGAAGAAATGCACGCTCGAGCAGCCAGCCTGCACTCGCTGTGTGAAGCTCAATAAACAATGCTCTGGCTACCGTGATACGACCAGCCTACAAATCCAAGATGAAACACTCTCCGTCACCCGCAAGGCGGAAAGGAAGAATGCACAGGCTTCCCTCACGATCATATCAGCCACGCCACAATTCAAGTCTCGAACTGCAACGCCTGATCCAGATCACGCACGGGGAGCTGAGGCTTCGAATAGCCAAGATGTCCTGGACGACTCCAAAATACCTGCAGCATATGGTATTGGTAAACGGAACACACCATCACTGCTGGCAGCGAGATCTCCAACACCCCTTGGCATCCCAACCCCAAAAACTGTGCACAGTGAATCCTCTTCGAGCAGCGAAAGCTCGATCGAGCTGCTGAGCGACGAAGATACCAGTGTGACCACGTCCGAGGCATCCTCGGTACAGCAGTGGCCCAACGACTTGGTGTACGCGATGAGAATGTCCTCATTACCACGGAGTATCGGACCCAAAGCAGACGAAATCGCCGTCTCGTACTTTCTGAGTTGTTTTACTGCAAACGGCCATTGGGACCACATCCTGAATTACGCGGCGCTTCCCAATCTGGACCCTTGCTTGACCTTGTCCATCAAAGCATGTGGTATGGCAGCTTTCGAAAATATCAGAAATGTTCCCCATGGTAGGGAATGGTCTCGCAACATGTACCTCAAAGCCATCGGGCTACTCAACGAGGCACTACGAGACCCGAAGCGTAGCAAAAGGGATGAAAGTCTTATTGCGGTGACCATGCTGAGTTTCTTCGAAGTAGGCGATCCGTCTGTCTTGTTGCCTAGGTGCTTGCTGACACTGTATACAGAACCTCGTCTGTGATAGCAAGCAGTCGATCCAGTCCTGGAAAGCCCACATAGCTGGAGCTACGCAGCTATTGAAGCTAAGAGGCAAGGAGCAATTCAAGACTGCTACCGGGCGGGGGTTATTTCGCGAGACTCGTGCACAAATTATGATAGCCTGCATTTGGGACGATCTCGAGCCTCCTTCATTCCTGGTAGACTGGAACGAAGACCTACGAGCAGGCGACAACGACCCTGAGTTGTATCGCCCTGCGGATGCGATCAATGATATATGCTTTGACTATGGGAAGCTGGAGAACAAGCTAAAGTTCAACAAAATCTCAGATGAGGACGCTATGACTCAGATCAACGAAATCGACACGCGCATGGTGCAATGGAGCATTGACACCCTAGCAAACGAGAGTCGATGGCAATACTTCGATTTGCAAGTCGATGACTCCCCACACGTCTGGAACGGCATGGTGCATTCATACGTCGGCTTCCCCGGCCCAGGAGTATGGAACATGTACCGCGGCGTGCGTATAATGGTTACACGAACGCAAGAGCTGCTTGCGCAACGCTTCAACCCATCACCAGCAGCCCGTCAAGCACAGCACTCCTACTTCCGCGCAATCCGCCGCCAGCTCACGGACGAGATCTGCGCGACAGTTCCAGTCGCACTCGGCCATGCACAGCCCGCTTTCTCCTCGCCATGCGTGCTCGTGACAGCGTACAACTCCATCTGGCCGCTTTTCTTCGCTGGCACCTGCGTACTTGAGCGCATCGGCCAGGGCGCCGGCACCACAGCAGCGAACGCGGGCTCTTCGGCCGCCATGGCACAACTATCCTGGATCTTAGGCCGCTTCGATTTCATCTCGCAAGAGGTTGGCTTACGTTGGGCCGATGGCGTGGCCGCGACTCTGCGTGGAGATTTCAAAATCCACGACGACATCATGCCGACACAACACCCACGAGAAGAGGTCGCTTGGACTCCTGAGCTGCAACGGAGATTGGATGACGGGCACAAGCCGGCCTGGATACTGGACATCGAAGAGTCTGGACGAGGGCCTAGGATCTTGATTGAGGGCGATCGAGACTTACCGCGAGGACCTGGTGGGTTGCGGGATGTTGACGAAGGGGGTCCAAAGTGGCTCGGTAAGCTCTTGGACGACGACGGCCTGCGCAATGGCTGATACTTAGTGATAAAAGCGTAACACGCGAGCCATAATGCGGAATGACTGAGGCTGTGTTACCTGACCAGCCCCGGGCGGATCGAATGACGCCAGACCTTACAATCTCTCAGATGATCTAGAAGACTCCAGCAGAGTCATGACGATGCGGCGGGCAACTATGTATGCAGGATCGTGGAAAGGTGGCTTGTACATATAAGCTCAGCCACTCTCTCTTCTGGTTCCGAACCTTTCTTTGAGACAGTATATAAATGACACGGTCTGTAATTATTAGAGACATATAGGCATGAAAGCGTCTCGCTAGTATTAATACATCCGCATCGCGGATTCAATAAAAAAACGTTTACACAGAAGCGAAAGAAGATGCAGCATAAATCAATCAACTCGAGCCAAGCCGCCACAAACGCTGGAACGCTACAGATAGAGACTTCGTATCTTCCTTCATCATTTTCATCGTATCGCATCACCGGGACTCACACTTCGGTCCCTCCCGTTCCCACCCGGACTGCTATCCCTCGTCGCCGCTCTCCCAGGCGCCAGGAGAGGCTCGCCCTCTGGCATGACGACCTCCGGCGCATGCGCACTGTTCCGTTTCGACTGGCCCTGCGCAACGGCCAAGATCCCAGCGGCTTCTGCGTTCTGCGGCGCTGGAGATTGGGCTCTTGGCGGCGAGCGCACGGGGTCGTAGAGCCAGGCGACTTCGGGGAAAGGCTGCGAGGCTTCTGCTTCGACGGCTTTGAGGCTGCGCTTGCGCTGGTGGCGGCGGAGGAAGAAGAAGATTGCGAGGACGATGAGGACGGCGCCGGCGGCTGCGCCGGTTGCGACGCCGGCGATGGTTCCGTTCGCTTGTTGTCTTTGGGGGCTGATGGTTGGTTGGGAGCTCGAGGGGGCGGTTGTCGAGCTTGGAGGTAGGCTTGAGGGAGTTGTTGAGGTGCTTTGGGGTGATGTTTGAGTGGTCGAGGGGATTGGGAGAGTGGCTAAGGTCGTTGGTCGATGTGTCTCGTGGGATTCTGTCGGCCGCGAGGTTGGATGTGAGGTAGGGCGTGGTCCGGGCGAGGATGTATGATCTGTTGGACGGTGTGATGTAGGACGCGTGTGGTCGTCCTGGTGAGTCGTTGGCCGTGCTGTGTATCTCGAAGTCGGTCGTTCGCTTTCGGAAGGCTGTCTTGAACTTTGAGGGACAGGTTCAGATCTTGATGTTGAGATTGTGGTGGGCAAGCTCGAAGGTAATGATGTCGGACGTGTCGTGGGGTTCGATGAGACCGTCTCACTGGTAGCAAATAACTGTTGCGTGACAACGCTGAAGCCAGCTTCTATTGATGAGGCCACATCGCTGGGAAGAGCAGCAAGTAATACTGAAAGAGCATTCTCAGTGGCTTCTGCAGAGCCTACGGCCGACATGGTTGGAACCGGTCCGTTCGACGAGAGTGTATTGGGCCTAGACGATGTAGCAAGCTTTTCAAATGCTAAGAGAAGGTTCAGAGGTCCAGCGGTCGATTGGGTTACGGTGGGAGTAGTTGCAGGTTGGAATCTATCGGTACCGGTAGGCAGCTGGGAGGATAAAACACTTGCATGCCGAGAGAGTAGGCCGCTAGATCCTCCAGGCACTAGGTCCAAAGGTCGGGCACCAAATACGGAACATGACTGCGGCTCTACACGCACGCATGGCCGACTTATCGCCAAGGTGATAGCACCACTGGGGCGGGCTGTGTACAAGGCTGACTGTAGTACGGAGGGGGAATGATCGTCCGTGCTTTGGGTCTGCGAGTGCCTCTCAGCTTCGGACGCCGCTGTTGATTGCAATGATATTGCCGACGTCCGACGAGAGTCCTCTATTCTGGCAGGAGAACATATCGCAGTTGAATTCCGCATGTTACCTTGAAATTTGTCAGTATCGTAAACTCACTTGTGCATGATTAGCTACCAACATTGTATCGCCTGTGCGCTTACGAAACCACTCAAATGGAATCCCAACAGGAAGATGCATCCGATAATTTGCAACATGCTCAGAGCTATCGCGTAAGCGAGAGGTGCGGCGGAAGGTGACGAAAGCTTGTGCCTGAGTGCGGCGAGCGTGAGATGATAGCCGGGCACTGTTATACGATCCGGCGAAGTAAGTACATAGGGGTAGTAATTTGGCACCTAGAAAGAAAAGGACCTTGTACTTGACCTTGTCTACTACCAACACAGTGAGCCTCATGGTGAGAAGGCGGTGCTCGACAGTCATGGCAGTGTATTAATACCTTGACGCGCAGTCGCAGTATAAACGCAGATCTCGCAGATGGGAGAGATGAGCAATGGTTCGTGAGAGGCCGACCCGAGTACCAGATACCCACAGTCAGCCTGCAGGAGAGTGTTGCTAGTCGTAAATATAGCACAGTGTACTATTGGGGGCGGCGGCCAAGAGGCGCAGTCCCGGTCCCTTGGATCCTGCGCGTGGGGTGATCTGCCAAAGAAAAGCGTGACAATGAGCTGTGCCTTGCGTGCAATTTAAATTAAATGCATGTATATCTTGCGCACAAGATGGTTATTGTTTAGAAGTCCATATAGGTTCGTGCTTATTATTGCTGCTATAGCGATGTGTGAGATTCGAATCTGGCGTAATGGGGGCGTGCCGTTGTTGGACGAAAGTTTGTGAGCATCATCTCCATGGGCGTGGGATACAGACTTTTGCTCATCCGCCGAAACCTAACCCTATTAACCCCATGACCTCACGCGCAATCGCACTCAACTTATGTCTTCAATACTGCAAGAAGGACTGGTGTCTATTGCGCGTACATGATCTTGTGAGGTATCGGCAGACATGGAAATTGATCAACATGTGACATTGCTGGGCTGGAAACGATCAGGCTCTTTGTGCGTTTTGGTGATTTAGTAATCCTCATTGGGAATTTTAGAGACGCTCACTAAAACCATCGCATGAACAGTGGAATAAGACCCAACATTCTGACCGCTGATACTATACTGATCCGCGCAAACTCGGCGAGAGAAGTGAACACCAGACCGATCGCACTGCAAGGCTGAAGGATATCAAAACAAGAGGTTGCCCAAGTTGCCAAGGAGTGATCTCACGCAAATCTTCTTTAGCTTATGTTGCCAGGCACGTGGAGGAGAAACAGTAGGCATTAGCCCGCAAGCTCCGAAAGGGTGCATACTGATCGCCAGTGCAGGCCATTGGGTCCATCTCTGATGTTGGCTTCATCCGATGGTTGGATGGACATCACAGCTGAGTCGTAAGTGCCTCATTGTTGTATGGCGAGTGGCACGAGCAGAGGTCGCTAGCAGGGTGAAATGGCCACTTGCTGGCAGGATGGTGTATGCGAGCCGCGACGCGAGCGCGAGCCCTGCACACATTTGCCGTCACTGCCGCCTCAACCACTTCTCTCCTCGAGCCATCATCATCGGGATGGCGGGTCGTCGAGGATGCTTTCGAGAGAAACTCCGCCTTCCACCGCTCCAAGTCGCGCTCCTCCACCCGGGCACTCCACAGCCCCATCTCATGGACCCCTCGGGGCGATGACCAGTGCGCGCTCACCTCCATCAAGTCTATCCACTCCCGAAGTGAATGCTCCACCCACTCAACCGCTATGACGACTGCCCACAAACTCACAGTCCACG
Source organism: Cladosporium oxysporum (assembly GCA_035771495.1). Classification (NCBI taxonomy): domain Eukaryota; kingdom Fungi; phylum Ascomycota; class Dothideomycetes; order Cladosporiales; family Cladosporiaceae; genus Cladosporium; species Cladosporium oxysporum. The sequence goes on from JAWNKS010000007.1 coordinate 1,683,262, forward strand.
CGCAAGCAGAATGCCCTCTGATGGCATAGAAAAATAAAGTATAAAAGGCATTCGCATGCATCCCGTAAGTCAAGCATCACTGTAAGTCCGAGCCATCTCGTTACTTTCGTGCCTGCATCTCTTCACGATGCGTTCCATCTCATCAGCTGTTTTGCTGGTTGCCGCCACCGCACTGGCTCAGGACGGCGAGGATTTTTCCAACAGAGGCAACTTCGGTGCTCCGGTCCGTTTTTGATATACCAATTACATTCACCTATCACACACTGACGCATCGACATAGTTCCCTAACACCACATATCCGGAGTATGTCAACGACAACCCTGTTGTCGCAGCTGGTAGCATTAGCCACCAAAACAGTCCTCCAAAGTACCCTTCGCCATGGACGAGTGCGACCGCCGACCCTGCCTGGCAGGACGCTTATGCCAAAGCTCGTGACTTTGTGAGCCAGTTGACTTTGGAGGAGAAGGTCAACCTCACCACTGGCACTGGATGGCAGCTTGACCGCTGTGTCGGACAAACTGGCTCCATCCCACGTCTCGGCTTCCGTGCCATGTGTCTGCAAGACAGCCCACTCGGCATTCGCTTTGCCGACCTTGTGTCTGCTTTCTCGTCTGGTGTCAACGTTGCTGCAACCTGGGACCGCAGTCTCGCGTATGCCCAAGGTGCTGCCATGGGCTATGAGCACAGGAACAAGGGTGTCGACTACCAACTGGGTCCAGTCGCCGGACCTCTAGGCCGCACACCTGAGGGCGGAAGAAACTGGGAGGGTTACTCTCCAGACCCAGTTCTTACTGCTGCCATGTTCTCTCATACCATCAAGGGCATCCAGAGCCAAAATGTCATGACAAACCTGAAACACTTTATCGGCAATGAGCAGGAACACTTCCGTCAAATGCCCGAGGCAAACGGCTTTGGGTACAACATCTCAGAGCCTGCTTCTGCTAACCTTGATGATGTGACCATGCATGAGCTCTACCTCTGGCCCTTTGCTGAGGGCATTCGCGCTGGTGCTGCCTCAGTCATGTGCTCTTACAACCAGATCAACGGCTCACAGGCATGCCAGAACTCCTACACTCTGAACCACCTGCTGAAGGGTGAGCTCGGATTCCCCGGACCCGTGATCTCGGATTGGCTTGCGACCCACTCTGGCGTGTCAAGTGTCCTCGCAGGTCTCGATATGACCATGCCTGGTGACTCGGACGCTTACAACAACGGCTACACGTACTTCGGTTCCAACCTCACCATCGCTGTTCTCAACGGGACTGTTCCTGCGTGGCGACTCGACGACATGGCAATGCGCATCATGGCTGGCTACTACAAAGTGGACGTTGAAGCAGAGGGAAGAAAGGAGACAAACTTCCACAGCTGGTCGAAGGATTCCTACGACTATGAGCATTGGTACGTTGGCAAGGGCTGGACTGAAGTCAATGAGCATGTCAATGTCCGTGCAGACCACGGCGCTCTTATTCGTCACATCGGAGCTCGCAGCACTGTGCTTCTCAAGAACGTCGACAACGCCCTTCCTCTCACTGGTAAGGAGCCATTGACCACCGTCTTTGGCGAAGATGCAGGCCCCAACCCCCGCGGCCCTAATGGTTGCGAGAACCGTGGCTGCGACGACGGAACTCTTGCTATGGGTTGGGGAAGTGGAACTGCTGAATTCCCTTACCTTGTGACTCCTGACACCGCGATCCAGAACACTGTGCTTGAGAATGGCGGATCCTACGAGAGTAGCTTCGACAACTATGATCTGGACACTATCGGTGCTCTTGCCAGACGCTCCAACGTATCTATCGTCTTCGCCAACAGCCACGCTGGTGAGACATTTATTCAAATCGATGGCAACCTTGGAGACCGCAACAACCTCACCTTCTGGCAGGGCGCCGATGATGTCGTTGCCACTGTCGCTGGCAACTGCAGCAACACTGTCTTGGTTGTTCACTCTGTGGGTCCGGTCCTTCTTGAGGAGTACAAGAACAACCCTAACATCACTGCTATCCTGTGGGCCGGTCTGCCTGGCCAAGAAAGCGGCAACGCCATCGCCGATGTTCTTTTCGGTCGTGTGAACCCTGGAGCCAAGCTTCCCTGGACCATCGGCAAGAACAGGAAAGATTACGGCACTGACATCCTTTACAACGACAATGACGACGGCGGAATCCCTCAACTCAACTTCCAGGAGGGTAACATCATCGACTACCGTGCTTTCGACCTCCACAACAAGACCCCCACCTACGAGTTCGGATTCGGTCTCTCATACACCACTTTCGCATACTCTGACCTCGAAATCGAGAACCTGAACGCTTCTGCCTACGTTCCAAACACCGGCTACACCTCACCTGCACCCACTTTCGGAAACTTCAGCAAGGACCCGGCCGACCACACTTTCCCCTCCAACTTCACGCGCGTCCCTCTGTACCACTACTCGTGGCTCAACTCGAGCAACCTTGCCAACGCTTCGGGCGATGCGAACTACGGTTCCACCGACTTCATCCCTGAGAACGCACTGAACGGCTCCGCCCAGCCTGTGCACAAAGCCGGTGGCGCTCCCGGTGGCAACCCCAGCCTCTACGATGTGCTCTTCCGTGTGTACGCCACCGTCAAGAACACCGGCTCCATCGTCGGCGAGGAAGTTCCCCAGCTCTACCTCTCCCGCGGCGGTCCCTACGACCCCGTCAAGGAGCTCCGAGGCTTCGAGAGGGTCTCTATCGCGCCCAACGCCACCGCCAGAGTCAGCTTCGACATCACCCGCAAGGACATCGCGAGCTGGAACACCGTCGAGCAGGATTGGGTCGTGCGGAACACGACCAAGAACGTTTGGGTCGGCAGCTCGAGCAGGAACTTGCCTCTCAGTGGAGTTCTTGCTTGATGAGCATTGATGGGTTTGGGTGGATTGATGCTTACGGCTCTGATGATAAGAATAAGAATAATACTACACGATAGACATAGACGATATGAATTAAAGTACGGATGCGTAATCTTGTGTGCGACTCAGATTTGTGCTACATTTTCGTTGTTTTTTGTAGCTGGTGGTGCAAGCCGTAGTCACTTGACTTCTTAGTAGATACGGCGGTAACAAGCTGGATAGCTTCGGAAGATTAGACGTGTGGCAATTGCAGCGAATGTAAGGGCGTTTGACAGGAGCGTGTCGTTCTGCGATGGTCGCTTTCGCCTTTCGCCGTCGTCGTCGTGGTGGAGGTGCAGGTTCCTTATGTTGATACCAGAAGGTGAACATGCTAGTATCATCGACTATGAGGGCTGGACGGACTTGATTGACATTGAGGTATCGTTATGAATGCTTGTTGACTGCAGAAGCTGATTCTGCTGGTATTATTGATCATAGAAGAAAGAATGAGCTTGCTCATCGCTGAGAATCCGCACACCTGCTCGAGCGCAATGTCTGCAGACTGTACAACGACTTTAACGCCCGCTTCGTGACCCTTGCCCATGTGAGTGGCTCCATCTCGAAGAGGAAAAAAAAGGAAAGGAAACCAGATCGCTCGTGATGATTCTCTCTACAACCAATTCTCAACTGCGCTCGAGGACTTCAATCTCATCGCCAACACTGACAAGTCCATGCTCGAACAACGGGATAACCTGCATGCCCAAGAACGCGGCTTTCGGCTGCTTCTCGTCCGTCTTGCGAGTCCTCATCAACGTCTTGTACGGCTCGGACTTGTCCTTGACGCCCGTGTCTGGTCCGACGTTCGGCAGCGTGCAGCGAGATGTACCACAGCCGAACATAAACTCTGCCCTTCCGGGGCCCGAGCCATCGTCCTCGTCGTCGTCGGTGCTGTGAGCCGATCGTCCGCGAGCAAGATCGAGACGAGGCTGGATGCAGCGGCCGAACGAGGCGCGCTTCCAGGTGTCTTCGTCGAAGGCTGGAGGACCCTCGATGTAGACGTTTGCGCGGAAGCGGCGGGCGTCCAGGCAGCCTTTTAGGGTGGTGTCGTCGGGCATGTTCGAGTCTAGTGCGCGCACGCTCGCAATGTTGAGGACATGCAAGGGATAGCTGTCTGCGAAGCCGATGCGGAATCTGCCGTCGGCCAGGTGCTCGGGCAGGTTGCGTGTGACGTGGCGGAGTTGTCTGTCGTCCTGTCTGAAGAGCGCGAGAGGCTTACTGACTCCCAGGAATTTCTTCAATTTCTCCTGTGAAGCACCGTCGATCTCATTGGTCACGTTGGTTGTCTGCGGATAGTCTTTCCAGACTTTGATTTCCTGGGTTGTGTACATCTTGGCTTCTGCGCGCTCCGGAGTCGGCTTGAGAGGGATGCGGATGGTAACTGTCTCGGTGCGAAGCCCGAATGGGTTGAATCTGGGCTCGTATGGGAAGGTGATTACCAAACATCCTCCGTTGGATCGCCAGTCTTCTGCGATGAAAGGTATGGACAGCTTGCGGCGTCTCTCGGCGTCAATGCCCGCTGACTCCAAGGTGACTGTGCCTTTGCGGCTTCTGCTGCGGCCCCGATCGGCCCCCGAAGTGTCATCGGATACATGCCTCACGTGGCCACGGGGTTGCTTAGGACCCGGTGTGCGCAAGTCTGGCACCCAGAGCTCGGTCTTGAGGATTGCGAGTCTTGGCACTTCTCGTGCGGTGATGAATCGCCACTCGTGCTCAGCTTCTTGTTTGGAATGTAGCTGTGCGAATGTGAACATGCGATCGTACTTGAGACCGGTGTTCTGCACTTCAGACGCAGGAAGCTGGACTCCATGGCATGATTTGATGGGATACGTGAAGAGGGCTTTCACCCTGGCAGTTTTGTTGCTGGTCGCTGGTCCTGGGGTGAATTGATCCTTCAGGTTACTCTGGCCTGCAGGAAGGCCAAAGCGACGACATCCTTGTATCTGCGAAGCCTTTATGCTTGAGCCGGAGGAAGGCCTGTCGTTGTAGACAGCATAACAAATTGGCGCGACGACTAACAGCAGCGTCACCAGAATTGCAGGTGCCGAAAGATATTCGACATAGTGCTGGAGGAATGCTGACACTAGAGACATTTTGGATAACAATGCTTAGAGCCGTGCTCGCTAGCAATGCAGGTGGGAATGGTTGAGTTTCTAGTCCGAGTCCGAGTTCGATTTTGAGTGTCGAGTCTGAGTGTGAGTAATACTGAGTCTCAAACTTAGTGGTAGAAGAAGAGATCGCGCAGATCTAAGAGGCCGTGTTCCATGAATGGACAGAGTTGACGGATCCGGCGACCAAGATCTCTAGACAAAGGACAAAGGACAAAGGCGGATATCTACATCGATATGAGGCCAATGCCTCGAAAGCAGGGTGGAGTAGTATCGACGGGGTAGAATCTATTGGGTGGTGCTGTATATCTGTACGGTGTGTCGGCTAATGATAAGAAAGTGTGTGTAGTGCGGGATAATATATGTGCTAAGATTGAGTTGGTGGTGGTGGCAGGTGGGTGTGCGTTGATGGGTGGAGCACAACGCCTTTTGCGGGGCTCAGCCCGAGTCGACTTGCGCAAAGAGAGTCGCAAGCGGCGCGCGTAAATTCGACAGCAGTGAAGGCGCGTGCAAGACCAACTTGACTTCTTGCGTCTGACACCAATTGCAAGAGGCGCAAGCACGTGAGGAGGAGATTGTTTCGGACGACATATGTGATTGTCCACACACTAGGGCAGCTATGGCTGTCCCGCCCGAAGTCACCGTCAACTCTTCTGCACCGCCCAGCTCGAATGCTGCCAATAAACTTCCAGCCTCATCTCGTAAGTGATATCCATCTTCGGATGTCATATACTGCATCTTCTCAGTATACTATAATACTACTTTCAAAGCGTCTAGCGAGCATCGACTGATACGCAACAGATCGACTCCCAACTGTCTCAGCATCTGAAGCATTTCGCGATCTTTCTGACAATGATCATCCACCAAGCAATGCATACACAGAAATCGATGTGCTCGATGAAGCCCTTGGTGGCGGTTTTGAGTGTGGCAAGGTGACGGAGCTATGGGGGCCGCCTGGTGCTGGAAAGACAGCGATAGCGTACGCCTTTGCAACATCCATAACTCCTGGTCTCTTCTAACGCAATCGTAGTCTGAAAGCAGCTGCGTCTGTTCTCAACAAGAAATCAGCTGTCGTCTGGATAGGTATGCATGCGAAATAAATGAGACCTCATCATAACACTTCCAGCTAATTTGCCACCCTACCCAGACACCTCCCACGCCGTCTCGACCCACCGCGTGCTCAACACTCTGCCAGAAGCTCATCTCCCGTCATTCCACCAAACCACAAAGCACACCCTACCCCATCTCCTCGCCCTGCTCCTGCATCCTCCCGCCAACTTTCCACCGCCAGGAAGTCGCCTCTTGGTCCTCACGAACCTCCATACTCTTCTCGAAACCTCCAACCCCCGCAACGCCTCCTTCTCACCAGCCACGAAACCCGACACTCAGAAATGGGCAGCCAGTCGGCGTTACGCCTTGCTCGGCTCCATAGTTTCTGCTCTAAACCGGCTAGCCGTCAGTCACAACGTCGCAGTGCTCGTGACCACGGGATGTGCGACGCGAATGCGCTCTGAGTTCGGAGCCCCAGGTGCGCCACTGGGACTTGTTCCCGGTGTGGGCGGCAGCGAGTGGGAGAGTGGCATCTGGGCCAGAGCTGCTGTCTTGAGAGACTTTGGTGGTAGGTTCGTGGGTGTCAGCAAGGCTAGAGGTGCCGCTGTTGCTGCTGGCGCTGCGGGGCTGGGAACTGTTGTCAGTTTCGCCATTGGAGAGGGAGGCGTCGCGATGGCGGATGCGAGAGCACAACGGGAGTATGCTGCGAATGAGGATGCGAGGAAAGCGATGGCTGTCAGCCCGGTTAGAGGGCGCAAGCGAGCTCTGGAAGAAATTGCCGACTCGGATGATGACGAGGAGGCAGATGATGAGTATGGCGGATGGGCAGGGCTTGAAGAAGATGCTCTGGCTGGAGTGGAAAATGTCGGCGATGATGGCGCTGATGCTGGTACTGACAACAACGCAACATCAACCAACGCCGCCCCTGCTACGATTATAATAGATTGAGAGAAATTGATCAGTCTTATGTACAGCATCCCAAATCTATCAACCGCCCAAACCCAAACCCAAACCCAGAACTAACACCAACACCGAACGAATCAAACCAGCCCAACCTCAAACCTCACATTGACAATAAGGCGCAGTGTCACACTGCTCACTACACAGAAGAACATCGTCAGCCCAAAGCCCTCTAGCAAAATAAAAAATAAAAAAAATAAGAGCACACTGTTCAACCAAGAAAAGACTCACCACACCTCCCCAAATCCCTCGCAAGCATACCACACCCTACAACTCGCGCACGCCGTCCGATCGCAGCCCGCCTCCCGCTGCGCCGCATACCACGTCTGCACCGCTTCCGGCACGGCAGTGGTCTCGTCCGCGGTGTACCGCGTGAGAGTCGCTGTGATGGTGCTGTACAGGACGTAGCTGGTGACTGTGGTGTGGAGAGTGGTTGTTGTGTCTCCTGCTGACGGTTCCTGCGGCATGGGGAATTGTTGGAGGGGTTGTTGGTTGGGGATGTGGATGGTGGGTGGTTTGGGCATGGCGCGGGCGGCGCATGTTGTTGATGAAAATGTGGATGAGATGAGCAGCGTGATGAGCAGCGTGAGCATGATTGGTTTGGTAGGGATGTTTGTGGCTGTCGTTTCTTTTCGTTGGATGGTTTCGATGGAGGTTGTCGATAGCAGACTGAATCGATCGATGTATGGCTGAGTTGAACAGGACAGAATGGCTGGCTGGGTCACTCGAGAGAAATGTACATGTATACAATACAATAAAAGCACTCCTCCCTCTCCCCATGAACCCACCACCATTCTTAACCCATCTCCCAACACTCTCCCCCTCTCCATCCATCACAGCATCCCCAAGCCCGCTCATCACCTAAACGCTGCTTTGCCGCAACGCCGCATGAACCCCTCCGCCTAGTGTCCCTCGCAGCCTTGTCTAACAATCTAAGCAATACACAGCCATTGACCCGGCTATGCAAAGTCGCACAGTATTGCCGCCGGCAGGACGCGCTAGGGCAATGTGCCGTGTTGGTGGCGCGTGGGAGCCGAGGACTTTAGTGTTTAGTGCAGGCGCTTAACGGACGGACAGACAGACAGGCGCTCGAGATTTGGATGAGAACGGCGAATCAGGAAATTTTGGATATTTTCTAGTGGACCGCCAATGATGATTGATGTGATCTCCATGAGTTAGGGTTGCATTTGAATTATGACGTGGGTTTGGCACTGCTAAAATATGCGCGCTGCGAACAAAAGCGACAGACAGGTTTGTTAAAGCAAGTCAGAGAAATCAAAGCCACGCATGACCAATGAAATGCCATCGAGTGAAATGGAGAGAGGAGGCATCAGCCCGCACCCATGAATCGAATCGAAACAGAACAACTATCGAGCTATAGTAAACAATAGAGAGTATCACATATTTCCAGTAGAAGACGCCCGCTGATCATAAATCTCATTCCCAATTGCCAATCTTCTCAAATCGACCACCGCCTTATGCAAAGGGCATCCTTCTTACTTGCCGCCGTAGGCACGGTCAATCTCCTTCTTGTACTTCTCCAAGATGCCCTTGCGGTTGAGCTTCTGGGCAGAGGTCACGAGGCCATTCTGCGGTGTCCACTCCTCGTCTGCGAGTACCACACCCTCGATCAACTCGATGCCGTTCAAGCCGCCCTTCTTGCCAGAGTTGTGCATCTCCTTGAGCACAAGGCTGTTAAGCTTCTTGTCGTGGCACAGCTCCTCGAGAGCCGATCCAGAGACGCCGTTGTTGTTGGCCAGTTCCTTGAGCGCGGGCTCGTTGGGAACGACAATAGCAATGGGCTTGTTCTTGTCCTGCGCAGCGTAGACGCAGATATTGCCGACGACCGGGCATGAACGGTAGACGGACTCCAGCTTCTCGAGCGCAATGTACTCACCGTTAAGTGTCTTGACCAGGTTCTTCTTGCGGTCAATGATACGGAGGTTGCCCTGGGGGTCGAACTCGCCGATGTCACCAGTCAGGAACCAACCGTCAACAAATGACTCCTTGGTCTCCTTCTCGAGATCCAGGTAGCCGCTGGCAACAGAGTCACCACGAATCCAGATCTCTCCCTGCGGCGGCTTGTTGGTGGAGTAGTAGCCGGCGTCAGCGAAGTCGACAAGCTTGACTTCGATGCAGCCAGGAAGTTCACCAAGCGCGGAGTCGGTCCAGGCAAGCGGGTCCTGAAGCGCACCCATAGCGGAGGTCTCGGTCAAGCCGTAGCCACCAATCATGGGAGCAATGCACATGGAGATGAAGCGCTGGGTATCCTTGGCAATGGGGCCGCCACCGTTCAAGCAAATACGGAGCTTGCCACCAGTTGCCTCCTGAATCTTCTTGAAAACGACTGTGTCGACAACGCTGGTGCCGAGACCAGCGAAAGGCAGGTAGCTGGCGTTGTTCATCATAAAGCTCTTTGCGCTCATAGCACCCCAGAACATGTTCTTGACAACCGGGTTCATCTTGGCAACCTTGCTCATGATACCCTTCTTGACAGTCTCCCACACAGCGGGAACGCCGACCAGGACAGTAGGCTTGAATTCTGCGATGTCACCACGGCACTTGCGGACCGAGTTGTCGGAGATGGTCTTCGGGTGACCGTAACCCATAGTGCCACCCCACCAGATGCAAGCAGTCTCGAAAACGAACTCGAGGATGTGTGCGAGCGGAAGGTATGCGAGCAGTCCATCGCCGGGTCCAAGGTATGGGCCAACGATGACGTCAACACCGGCAATAGCAGCAACGACGTTCTTGTGAGTGAGAAGCACACCCTTGGGAGTACCAGTAGAACCAGATGTGAACATGATGCAGCAGAGGTCATCGGGCTTGGGAGCGACGACAGGAACGGGGTTCTCCTCACCCTTCTTGACGAGCTCGCTGAAGCTCAGAATGGTGAGGTGTGGGTGTGCCTCCTGCAACTTTTGCACGTTGGCCTTAATGTCCTCGGGCGCCATCTTGGAAGAGGGCGCCTCGTCGTCGTTGTAGATGACATTCTTGATGTCTTTTGCCTCCTTGAGCGGGTTAATGAGCCTGGTGAGAAGGTGAGGGTCAAGGAACATGGCTTTGGCGTGGGTTGCGAGCAGGGAGTGCTTCAGGCCCTCCTCGCCGAGCGTGTCGTATGCGGTGACGATGGGCATGCTCTGACTGGAAGCGCCGTGGGCGGACGCGAGCCAGTAAGGGTGTGTGGCGGCGTAGAGGTGCACACGGTCGCCGGCCTCCATGCCCAGGGCGCGGAAACCGCAACCGATGTTGCGGGCGGTGGCCTCGTGCTCGCTGAAGGAGCTGAACTCGTAGGGAGACAGCTCGTAGTACTGCCACTTCTTCTCGACCTCCTGCTCCTTGCCGTCGACGTTCTTCTTGATCATCTTGGTCTCCTCGTGCATCTGCACCAGCTTACGCTTGCCGGTGGCCTTTGCATTGCCGAACTTCTTGCTGGAGGAGGTGACGATGTCCCAGATGGTGCTGACGCCGGGCGCCGGGGTGCTCACCAGGCCATCTTTGGTGCGGTAGTTGCGCCTGGGGATAGTCTCGCCGTCCTTCTTCTGGGCACCGGGCACCTCGACGGTGAAGGGCGCCTTCTTCACGCATTTGGGCTGTGGGGTGAGAGTCTTGTAGTCCGTCATGTTGGGCGAGCTTGACGAATGCTTCGGATGAGGGAAGGAGTCGAAAGACATGCAAGTTCGAGAGCGGCGGCGAGCAGGGTTAGGCGACGGCGACGGTTGAGGGTGAGCGTTGGCTCGGCGTGCTAGGCTGGAGTCTGCGTGTGAGGCGCGCTGCTGTTGCCGGCTGGAGCTGGAGCTCTGACGCGCATCTGCCTTGACATCACCGCCAGCACCACCATCGCTCTCGCTCTGCTTGCTCCACTCACGGCCCGGGTCATTGCCGGTTGGCGCAGAAGAGGCTGGCATCTTGTCTCGTTGGGAAGTATAGACTGGTTAATCATATAATAATAACGACGACGACACTACTGCTTCACCGACTCCCATTCCCTGCGGTACTGCCCGGGCGGTGCACCACTATATACTGCGCGCTGGTACAGCCGAGGACACACAAAGCATCGAATTACTATTGTCACATGCTAGCCCACCAAGACACTCATTTCGCTTGTTGCCAATACCGCGACATCGACAGACCCACCAACTCTATCCTCGTCACACGACAATTAAGGTGCATCTTCATATTTTATACTTTGCGTGGCAGCCTGCACACGAACATGCCGCTGCGGAAATAGGCTCAACGCGGTGGTGTTTGCTCTGGGGAAGCCTGGGCATTGCAGGCCAAGGTCGAAAGAATGTATCATCCAGGCGCGCAACGAGTTCGTGATTTCGAAGACCCGGAATCAGCGGATGGCATCTAGGTACTCACTCACAAGCCGTTGTGAGATGCCTCAGATGCGTTTCAGCCATCAGCGTGCTGACACCGTCGGGCCCACCAACCAACAAAAAAAGTCACGCTACACACCGAGAGATCGCCTGGAGAATTCATGACAATTCATTGTCCATCGAACATGTTTCCTACACAACCACGGTATGCGTGCTATATGTATTTCCAGCGCTCTCACTGGCGCAATCCCCGCGTGTTCAACGCCACGCGGCGTGGCAGTGCGCCATGCGGTCTTGTCGTCCAAGAAATTAGCTCGCGAAGCGGAAGTCCAGCCTCTTGTTGCCCTCGTCCTTGGTATTGGCGACATAGTCGCTCTTCTCCTCCTCGCTCATAGCCGACCACTTCGCCTCCTTCTGCTTGTTCCTCCACACGTAGTATACCTTTGCGCCCACGAACAGCACAATCGCCAGGATGTCGATGCCGAGGAGGGCTTCGTTACCGCGGTGATACAAAGGCTTGTCGTCCGCGCGGTAGATGTTCGAGGAGATGATCGTTCCGGCTTGCACGCACATGTTGTAGAAGGCGGCTGAGACGGAGCGCGTGCGTACGGAGCCGGAGTTGCGCGAGCACAGCGATACGTTGATCGGGTGCGTGTATGGGGTGCTCAGCAGGACGGTGAGCAGAGCAAAGGTTGCCCATGCGCTGCTGGCTTGGCCTGCGCCTGGCCACCATCGGAGCGCGATCAGACATGGGAGCAACCAGATGTTCTGGGCAGATGCCACGAGCATGCGTTGTCCGATGAATTCGCTGAACCATGTGGCGGCGAAAAGCGTGAAACAGCTGATGAACTGATTGGGGATCGAGAGCAGGTTGGCCTCGAACTGGTCGTAGCCGAGCGAGCGTAGGGTCAAAGTGATGTATTGATCTGGTGTTGATTGAGGAACCATGAAGACGCAACCGATGAGGTAGATCTGGCTGCACGTTAGCAATTGCTCACTCTCCGCGGTCCACTATCACACTTACAGGCCAGAGGTCGTAATCCGAAACAGCGTCCCACAGATTCCTGAGGGAGAGACCAGTTCTGTTGTTCATGTCTCCCTTCGAAGGGTCATCGCGAAGCACGCGATTGACAACAATGCCCACCTCGCGGTCTGTGAACCAACCCTTGGGCCTGAACCAAGTCTTGGTCTGGGTCGCTGATGCTGGCATGAGGAAGAAGGAGGCGAGACCAATGGCGATGGTGATGAGGCCTTCGATCAGGAACAGCCAGCGCCATCCAGCCATGTTGTGGATGCCGCGCATGTGCAGTAGGCCGTATGCCATGACCGAGGTGACGACCATGGTCAGGTAGCGGGATATCCAGAACCAACTCAGCCTCAAACTCAACTCGCTACTCGTGTAGAAGTAACTTAGCCATAAAATAAGATCGGGGACTGTGACGCAGGTTAGCTCGGCGTGACCTTTCAATCTTGGGTGATGACCTTACTGAATCCGCCCTCCAAGGCGCCTAGCAGAACGCGGGTTGCGAAGAAAGATCCTCTACCAGTCATGCCTGCTTGAGCGGCAGCTACAACCGACCACAGTGTAACTAGGATGTGTCAATAATGCTTTGACGAGAGACAGCAATGCGACGCATGTTGTTCATTACGCACCCTGCATTGGGATCCACCTGTCAGGACCCAGCTTCTTGGAAATCAACTGAGAGGGCAGCTCCGCGGCGAGAAACGCGAGGTAAAAGAGGGTGTTTCCTAAACTTCGTCAGCGATAGCCTCTCATGCCCCAGGCTTACACCCGTATGCTCACCCGTATTGTAGTCGTTCGTCGTCAACCCCAGGTCATCGAGGAGATTATCGGCGATAGCTTGCTTGAGGTTGCCCCTGTCTACATTGAGCGCAAAGAACATCACGCAGGCCCAGAACGCCACGTGAAGATCCAGTTTGCGCTTCAGCTTCTTCTCTTCTTCTTGTGTCCACTGCAAGTCCGGATCGAAAGCTTCGCGGCACTCGTATCCAGCTTCATTGTAAATCTGGCGATAGGTCTCCGCGACGACTGGGTCGAGGAAAGGGTTGGCTTTCAGTTCTGCTTCTGAAGCAGGTAGGCTGTCGGCAGAGAGTTTGGACGAAGAGTCGACGAAGCCGGGCTTTTGGGTGGTGTCGAGGCTCTTCTTGCCGTCCGCTGTGAGAGCGACAGGAAGAGGGTCCGCGGGTACAGACATTTTGGGTTTGATGTTACGCAGGACAGCTATCAACGAGAGACAAAGCCAACGCAGAACAAGCCGACCCAAGACCAAGCCACGAGAGTATATAAGAGCCCCAAGATATCTGGTGGAACCCCTCTCGCGGGGGCCATGAGGCGGGAAAAAATTGTTCTGGCTAAGGTATATGCCGTCAGGGCGCAGGAGGATGGAGCATCTCAACCGGTCCATGCATGTCAGATCCCAGTCCTATAGGGTGGCCAAGCTGAAGTGAAGAGAATAGAAGAGGAGTATGCCTAAGAAATGCCGCTGAAACCAGCACGCCATCGTCAACATGAGGCTGTGAGTGGGCCAGAGGTAGGGGATAAGTGAGGCCGATGAGCACTCTCATTGCACCAAGATATGCTGCCGGACAAGCGTAGGCTCAAGCTCGATGGCAACATCGACCTAGTGGGGGTTGTGGTGGTTGAATCCGGGTGAAGCTCAGGCATATGAGATGTCGTGATTGCACAATTGGAGGTAGACGGATGGCGTGCTCGCCATGGGCTTTGCGGAACCTCGAAACAGTGTCGACGAGAACGTATCGACAGTGTAGGCAATTCTGATCGGCAGATATTCTGATTCTCGAGGGTAGCATCGTGGGTCTTCGCAATTGTAACGATGGTGTTGTCCTGGCTGGTAGATGCCATTATACAGTATCATGATCGTGTTCTTGCAGCGCGCGTACGCCGCAGCAGATCACGCCTTCGCGCACAGCTCGTGGGCATGATGTTAGCTGTACACTCGCAAAAAAAGACCACAGCAACTCTAATTTATCATACTCAACTGAGCATTGTGCATGCCTATAGCCACACACGTGGTCATTGGACGAGAGGTAGCTCCTCGCGTGGCTCGCACGTGGTAAATACTTGGCCATTGAGCGATTGGGATGCATTTCGTCTCACATAGACGAGATCAGGCAGCCTTGGGCCTTCTGAGGTCGGTGACTGATACAATTGCTCCTGGAATGTTTGCCGTCAAGGCGATATAGTCTTGTTTGGCCAGAGGGCACGTGGACGGAAGGTGGAAGGTTTCGTAGCCCTCAGTCGTTTATGTCCCAAAATTCATCTATTTTATTTTAGGGTTGGGGTATTGGGGTTAGTGCTGGTGCTCGTCAGCGACAACTATCACGTATACCAGCTCATAGCCGGGTCACTTCGGTCCTAAACTTCATGCACCAGTAATCTATGACGAGAAGATGTCATAACAGTTGGATGGGTGTGTGTTTGAGGGTTCTGCGAGCGTTTGGGTCGCTAATCTACGTTTGCGTTCGCAAGCGGCTTGTGACAACAGCAAAATCCAGCTTGTCCCCAGTGCAAACAGGACCCAAAAGCAAAACAACTTCGTATCTTCTACGGACTGCAACAGCCGACGGCAAAAGTACACAACTATTGCCTTTTGCATCAATTTCGCCGACTTGATGGGATCCAAGCATGAGAATCGCCGGCTGCCAAATGCGACTTCTCATACCTTCAATACGACTGTATTGTACAGTATACACGCGATCCAAACGTCGTCTGACCAGTCGGTACACTACCTTGCACTAAAATCGCAATATAGCCACATCCAGCCGAAGCGGGAAACATGTGAGATCATCAGGCACACCTGACCATGCAAGCGTGAGACTAGCCGTCTGGGCGCCACAAGAACCACGAAACTCAGCAGTGAGGGGAACCGACAAAGTAGCTTTTCCTCCGAATCGAAAACATTCACAGATTCTGGCGCCTGTCGAAGAAGTTGGTCGCCATGATGTCGCAGAAGCTGAAGATCTGTTGTGCTGGCGTTGCTATTGTTGCAATCCCCTTTGCATTTGCCGCGGACCAAGTTCCCCTCATTCACATCAAAGCTCCCGAGACTGTAACGACCACGGCTTTGCCTTTCCCGTCAACACCCGCCGACCACTGGACGCCTCCGGACCGTCCGGACCCGTATGTCTGCGAGTACCTTGGAGAAAATGACTGCTGGCAGCCCTCGCTCCCGGGTGGCGGAGCGCCATACTCGCACGACGGCAACTGGCCGAAGCGAAGCAAGACTTGCGTCGTAAAAGCTGGAGGCGACCCGGATGGCGACGACACTCCAGCCATTCTCGCGGCTTTTGATGAGTGTAAGTCCGATGGCCACATTGTGTTCGAGAATACGACTTACTATGTCGGCACGGTGATGAACACGACTGGTCTGCAACATGTGGACATCGAGGTGAACGGAACTTTACTGTGGAGTGATGATATCGAATACTGGCTCGGAGCTTCTGTGCCTATTGGCTTTCAGAACCAAACGTCGGCATGGTTCCTCGGTGGCGACGACGTCCATTTCTATGGACATGGCGCGGGTACCCTCGACGGCAATGGTCAGGTTTGGTACGATTGTGAGTGGTGATACTTTCCGAAGTAACAAAGAGGTTGCTGACTTCAACCGCCAGGGAACCAGGGAAGGTCGAACATGCACGGTAGACCTCACGCCATTACGATATCTGATACGACGGAGTCTGTTATCGAAGGGCTTCGCTTCGTCCAGTCTCAGATGTGGACAATGACCGTAGCCCGATCAGAGCGCGTGTTGCTCCAAGACATTTACGTTAATAGCACTTCTGGGCCTGGCAGGGATTTCCGAAGTATCGTCAACACGGACGGAGTGGATGTGTGTTCCTGCATTGTCAATCCCAACCAGAACGAACCTTACTGATGTCGGGATGCAGACGGTATATGCCAACAATATAACGTTCCTACGCTGGATCGTCAGCAATGGAGACGACTCGATAAGCATGAAGCAAAACTCGACAAACATCTACATTGCGAACTGCACGTTCTACAAGGGATTGAGCTTTGCCATGGGGTCGATCGGACAGTATCCTGGGCAGATCAACGTGATTGAGAATGTCACCGCCGAGAACATCATCCTATATGACACGATCTGGGGAGCTCGTATCAAGACTGTGCGTATGTCCAGACCTTCGCTCTCGCTTGCTGACTAAAGCATGTAATAGTGGACTGGAGTAAACACCGGCTACCCGCCAAATGGTGGAGGTATGTTTGTATCACGTGCGAGAAATCCAGATCTCGTTAAGATCTAATGCAGTAATAGGTGGTGGCTATGGCTACGCACGGAACATCACGTTCCGCGACTTCGAGATGCACAACGTGCAGCAAGCATGGGGCATCACGCAGTGCACGTCTTACAACGGCGTTCCAGGCGGCTGTGACACTTCCAGATTCAAGATCAGTGACATGCATTGGGGCAACGCTCGTGGTACACTGCGTGGCGACAGGGTTGCCACGCTGGACTGCAGCGGCGAGGCGCCCTGCGAGGACATTGAATTATACGACAACGACCTGACTGTTGCGGGCGATGGGCGAGATGCCAAGGTGTACCTGTGTGACAATGTCGACGGTGAGATTGGGTTCGAGTGCTCGGAACCGTGCAACGGACGCTGTCCATCCTGAGGGCAGGGGCAAGAATGGGTAGGCACAGTAGCCTGTGCGTGTGCAGGTGTCAAAGGTAGTACGTACCTGTCATCGTGCCTCTCGCGCGCCTCGATACCACGGTACGCCTACATGCATCGTCTTCGCTTGCTGCTGCACGTGGGCTCACCGTGCGCCTCGGCTCGGTGCTGAGACGAGCGAGTGAAAGCGAGCCATCGAGAGGGCAGAGAATAATGCATTATGCAGTCCAGCCGTACACTGGGCTGACATGAGACGCTCCCAAAATATTGGCTCAGCCCGGCACAGCGTTAATTCTCCGATAATCGTCGCCAGGAATGGATGCAAGGCACTGCAGGGCAGTAGCCAAATGCGGTGCTCAGCAGGCCAAGAGCTCACACAGCCCGGCGGCGGTGGTGAGAGAGAGAGAGAGGGTGAGACCACGAGAGGCACGCGTGCCAGAGCCAGTCAGAGAGCGGCAAGCGGGGGAGAGAGGAGTCGGAGTCCGTGATCGTCGCCCAAAGCAGCAAGGGCGCTCGCTTGGCCAGAATTGCTTGTTGGCCAAAGGTCCTCAACAACCTCTCCCACTCGCCTGCACTCTCACGTATCACAGACACACACTTCTGTGCACTCTTCATCGTCTGTCTGCTGCCGCTGCTGCAACACGCACTCGCATGCCATGTTGCACAGATGCTGCGAACATCCGCGTTGAGTGCACAATGAAATTGTCCGACGCCAGCCCTGCAGCCACCAATATGCGTTGCTGGCGCGTCTTGGCCTGGCTCTTGGGATCAGCATCGTCGGCCTGCCCAGCCTGCCTTGCTTATACCAAGAACTGCCACGCCTGCAAAGGTAAGGCTTTTTGCTACCACTAGAGTCTTGGAAGCTGCTATTAGCGGACACTACGGTGAGTCTCTGGCAAGACGTCAGACCTGACCAGCAAGGTTTCGGCTCACAGCAGACTACCGCTGCTCTTTTTGAGGTGATTCCAAGGCGGCCCCATGCGATCACCGACTTGGTATCAGCATACCGATGGTCCATAGCCTCTTGGCCAAGATATGCGATGCGATGCTGTGATCCTCCTGCCAGCATGGGCCCTACATGGCAGCTGCATAGGCCTCATGGGCCTTTGGGCTGTGGACGACGAGGAGGTATATCAACCCAGGTATCATCCACATGTTCCTCGACTTCCTACACCATCACACAACAATCGCTCCTACAATCCAAAGCATTTCCTTGGTTCCAAGAATTTCAAAGTTTTAACACTCGCTCTTCAATAACCAACACTCAACAACAACAACCTATCCAATCCCTCGACTTTACAACCGTCAACATGCGCACCGCAGCCATCTTCGCTTTCGCCTCGGCCATGGTTTCTACCGTGCTCGCCGCACCCGCTCCTGTTGCAGCCGCTGTCGCTGCTCCTGGCGATGACTGGAAGCACAAGGGCTCCTGGGGTTGGGGCCGCCCCTGGCACGGCAACAAGGGCAAGGACAAGAACGACAAGTGCTTGACCGATGAGGACGCCCAAGAGGTCGCCAGCGTCTTCCAGCAGCTCATCCAGGGCTACACTCTCGAGCTCACCGAGGAGGCACTCACTGTGGACTTCGTCGACTGGAGCTCCGCCGTCAACATCATCCGCAACCGTGGTGGCGAGGGACCCAACGTTGTCAACGCTGTTACCTTCACCTCTCGCGAGGAGTTCAGCGCCAACCACGGCAAGCAGCCCAACATCCCCTTCGAGACCCTCAACGTCTTCCACGGCTGCAACCACACGTCTGTCAGGTGGCAGACCCTCCGCTCTGGCAACGGCCAGCCCAAGGAGCAAGCCGCTATCGTAAGTCACTCGCAATACCATAATAGCTTTAGACATCGACTAACTTTCTCCTCAAGCCCGTCGTTGGTACCGCCATCCTCGAGACTATCCCTGACTCCGAGAACAGCTTCGGCTGGCGCATCAAGACTCTCTTCTCTGAGTTCAACACCGCCGCCTGGCTCGTGAACAACGGTGTCTTCACCCCCAACAGCACCCTCACTCCTCCTCCTGCCAAGCGTGATCTCGGCATGAGCATGAGGCTCAGGATGTAAGTCACCCATGGTGACTTCATGATCCCAGCCATCAGGACAGGACAATCCTGATCGAAAGCAATGCATTCTTCCACGGAGATTAACGGATAATGGTTCAGCTAATGTGTCGATGTCGGATGATGAAAGTTGAGTGCGACGAGTGTGGTTATATGTATACACTGGAGTCGGGTATCTTTTTCTCGCGAAGGCGGCTTTCCGTCACCGCATTTTTGGTCTTTTATTTTCGTAACAACCACTGCTACTTCTAGCGAGGCGTTCAAAACGCGATCTGTGCAAAATATTCAAACGTTTGCTCACTAATTTTTCGTGCATTCCTTTCTCACGCTGCTCCCTTCTCTTCCTCGTCCTTGACCTGTTCTGCAGCAACCGCCTCCTCCGCTGCAACTTCTTTGACATCCGTCGACACAGAATACCACACCCATCCCAACACGAACAACGCAGCAAAAAGCACCGAACCCGACAAAGCCAACCGCCACCTCGCTTCACACTCCGGCATGACCCAACAAGCACACCACCTCACTACCGGCGTCACTATCGCCGCGCGCTCGGCATGCAGGTCCGGATTCACAGTAATCAGCAACGCAACCACCGCCAGCAATATCAGCGCCAGTATCACGACCGTGATGACCTGGATCGCCGCCAGCAGGATGGAGATGTTCTTGGTGGTCTGCAGGACTTCGAAGCCGGCCGCGACCAGTGGCGTGACTTGGTCGAAGGCCGCGTGGATTTGCCGACTGTAGGGGATGCCCATGGTGGGCGGTCTGCACTTCGTTGCGTTGCGTTGCGTTGTGGTTTCCTCTTTTTTTTGTGTCTCGGGTGGACGCGTGGCGTGGGAGTGCGAGGATGCGGTTGAGGTCCAAGGGGTCCCGCGGTCGGGTTGTGGTTGTATCACTGCTGCCTGCGGGTGTTGGCGTTTCGCTTGGTGTTGGCGTTTTGCGCGGCTTGTTGGCGCTTTACTGCTACTGCTACTGCTACTACTGCTGCTGCTGCTGCTGCGGTGCGTTGTGATGTGCATGCGCAGGCGCACTACATGGGTTGGAGGAGCGATGATGCGGGCACGCGTCTTCGTGGCGGGGGTCAGCCTCATGATACATAGATTTGCCAAGGGTGTTCGCCACGTTGGTTGGGTACTATCTACATGCGGCTTCGTGCAGCTGGTTGCATAGACCCCGAGGCTGAGTAATACTGTTGATACAAGATACTTTGCTGACTTGTGCAGAGAGCTATCTTGGGCTTGGTGGAGGTTGTGGAATTGCATAGCCTGAGATAGGGCACTGTGCACACGTGCAAGTCGCAATATGCAAGGATTGTAGACTAAGTCTAGGTCTTGCTGTGGTCGCCGCAGTTGTTGCCTGTGTATAGTACAATCGTCCGTGAGGATGTTAGTAGTCTGAGATGCATGTATTCTCTGGTCTCATCCACGTGGCTGACAAATGAGAATTGCAGTTCAGGCAAACGAGTCGACCGTGATCGGACGCAAGTATAACAACTCTGCACTCCTCTAAAGCGACCCCATGATATGAATCGATAATCAAAACGCCGTGCGAGCTTGCGAATATTACCCCAACCATGCCCGCTTTGAACATCTCCCTCTACCTCGTCCCTCTCGCCTGGTTGCTGGCCATGCTGCCTCGCGTATGTTCTTTGACGACATACGCCGCTCACTCCAAGGCGCAAAATCCCGATGCTATGAAAAAGAACCCACGCTCAATTCCAGCCATCGTGGCAGCTGACAAGACACTATCACCACAAGTTCGCGATCGGATCCTGCGCGCGGAAAGCGCGATGATCAACGGCTACGACAACCTGGGATTCTTCGCGGCTGCCGTGTGCGTGGGAAATGTGGCAAAACTGGATGTTTCGCTGCTGAACTGGCTCACTGCGGTATATATCGGAAGCCGTCTGGTGTACATCCCGGCGTACATCTACAATGATACCGTTCGATCTGTGTACAGGCGGTCTGCGGTGTTCGCGGTTGATGTTAGGCTCAATGAGACGATCTGAGCGTACAATAATGTATAGGGAAGGTTAGACCGTCCAGGTTGCTTTCAGAAGCATTGTGGGTCAATACGTTCAGCGAAACTCCCTTGTGCATGAGCATCTGGACGCGCGCATTCCCACTTTTGAGACTTGCTGTGGATGCATTTAGACGGTGAGCCATTTGAAGGTGCTGGCTCCGGTAGCACGGCGGCGCTGCAGGAAATAAGGTGAGACGATCACGGAGATCAGGAAGCAGAGTCGATCTCTACGCGCTTGATGCCTGTGATGCGTCTCCAAGAATACAGTTCCGGGTTCCGGCAGAGAGCTGCTCAGCCAAGTTTCGTAAGGCTGTCATTCCTGTGACGCAGGGATCCGCTTTTGCATCCTGAACGTCCAAGCTTTCCAAGGGTGTTCCAGGTTTTTGCGCGTGAATTCTGCATTGCGATCGACCTTTACACCTAGTACAACTATAACAATGGTCTTGTTCGGGTCCGTGTGCCGCAAACTATGACGCCGTCAAGGCAAAGACTGAGCTGCGTGACATGGTAGGTCAGATCGGGGATCTTGTAATAAGGTGGTATACATATCTATACATCCTGAGTTGAGACTTCCTTCTTTCTAGACTGCATCCCTCTAACTACCCGCCAATATGCTGTCGTACCTCGCCCTTCTCCCGGCCGTCTTTGCCTGGCAACAGCGCCCCTTGTACTCGGACTATGAGTTCAACCCGCTGGAGCACCTTGCTGGCATCGCACCGTACTTCGAGCCCAATGACCCTCCTAGGGATCCTTTGCCTCCCCAAGGATGCTCGGTAACCCAGGCCGCGTACTTGGTTCGCCACGCAGCAATTAATGCCAATTCGTTTGACTACGAGACCTACCTCGAACCGTTCATTGAAAAGCTTTCCAACACCAGCGTTGACTGGAGCGAAATTCCTGGGCTTAGCTTCTTGGACTCCTGGTCTGCCCCCGACATTGAGGAGCAGTCCAAGCTGACCAGGACCGGCCGTTTGGAGGCAAGCCACCTTGGAGTGCAAATGAGCTACCGCTACCAGGACTTGAAGCTCCCGAAGAATGTCTGGACCAGCACGGCCGAGCGTACCGTCGTCAGCGCAAAGAGCTTCGTGCGTGGTATTGAGCAGGAGGAAGATGAGATTAAGGTGGTTGAGATCTACGAGGGTGAGGAGTCGGGCGCCGATTCTCTCACACCATACAAGGCTTGCCCGGCTTACTCTGGTTCCACCGGCTCGAAGCAAAGCGGTGAATACGTCAAGACCTACACCAAGCCCATCATCGCCCGCCTGAAACATCAGGCACCTGGATTCAACTGGACCTCCAACGATGTCGTCGCGATGTTCGAGATGTGCGGTTATGATACTGTTATTCGTGGATCTTCCCCATTCTGCTCGGAGAATCTATTCCGTCCCGACGAGTGGCTACAGTTTGAGTACGGTCAGGATCTCCAGTACCACTTCAACAGCGGCTATGGCGCGGAGTACTCCGGTGCCATTGGCTACCCTTGGCTCAACAGCACCATGAACCTTCTTACCGCCGACCGTACCGATGACGATGAGGACATCTACGTCTCTTTCACTCACCGCGAGCTTCCGCCCATGGTCCTCGTTGCACTTGGCCTGTACAACAACTCCGCTCTCACTGGCGCGAACAACATCAACGATACCATGCCGCTCGACCGCGTCAACTACCAGAGGGCATGGCACAGCTCTCGCATCCTTCCCTTCCTTGGCAATATTGCCATCGAGCGCATGGACTGTGCTGAGTCCTTCGGCTACTCAGACGGCTCTAACGGTACCGAGACCGAATACTATCGTGTTCTGGTCAACCGTGTCCCCCTCACCCTCCCTGACTGTTTCGATGGCCCTCAGGAGAGCTGCTCTCGCGAGATGATGCAGGGCTTCATCAGGGAGCGTGCTGGTGTTGTTGGCGAATTCAGCGAGGTGTGCAATGTCGACTACAACAACTCGACTGATGTGCTCAACATCTACACGACGAACACTACTGGCAAGGCTGTCGGCAGATGATTGTAGATGGCTGACCAAAGACAGGCTGCATGAAATACTCAAAATATTAATGATCTAATGTATATACAAATTTTACGATTCTTACAAATATTGCATCCTTAGCAACTTTCGTATGCTCATTAGCTTTACTTTTGAAGAGAGTCACCTCGTGCTGGAATTACGCTAACTAGCTACCTTCAAGAATGGTCTATAGGCGACGGACCAATCCCAATGTCAATCGTAAAGACGTACAAAGGTTTCTGCACATAACTGGTACCATTGTTGAACGGTGTGCCGCGGTTCAACTGAGCCGCCGGCATCCAGAGCTTCTGCTGCGTGTCTACCCACATCGCGTCTACCCACAAGAGGCGCTCATCGTGGATGAACACGGACGTGGTGCCGTTGGGCGAGATCTTGATAATCTCTTGTCGGTCGGTGCTGCTCACATAGATGTTCCCCTGGGCGTCAATCGCCGTGCCGCCTATCTTAAGGTCAGTGCATGTTTGTGGCTAAGTTCAATTTCTTTTGCGAACTAACCCGTCGAAGGCGTGAGCGCGTATGGCTCCGTGTACTGTCCAAGGACGGACGCCATGGAGGAATTGTAGAACGCTTGATCAATGGCCTTGGTCGGGACCCGATACATACCGCCAGAAGCTGGCTGGTAGTACAGCCATTCGGCATCAGGCGAGACTTCGAGCTGATCGGCATAGATGAACTGGAAACTGCCATCGGGACTGTGCAAGAGACGGCCCTCTGCTGATATGGGCATGCTTCCGCGAGTTGAGATGTCGTCCTCGAGGAATCGCCGAGCTTCACCAGAGGCGAGGTCCAGGACAATCAATGCTGGCACGCCGGCGTCGGTTAGGTAGGCTTTGTTGGCGGCTGGGTTGAAGCGGATGTCGTCGAGGAGACTGCTCGCGAGGGTGACGTTGCCCATTGGGTAAATGCGCGAGACCTCGTTGGTGTTGACATCAATCACGACGAGCTTCGAACCCTCGGGCAGAATTACAGGTTCGCCGAAGGCAGGGCTTCCGACATCGACAGCCCATAGATGGCCGTCGGGCCCTATGCGTTGGCTGTTGATTCGCACGAAATGCGTTGCTGGGTCTTTGGTAGAGTCGTACGAGTTCCATTCGAGGTTTGGGTACGCTTCAGTCGTGTTGCCGATCTGTTCGACGATAGTGGGGCCAGTCGATCCATCGACGCGAGCGTAGAGAAGAAATACACGGCCGTCAGGAGTCGTACTCACGCCGTTAATGGGCGTCTCTGTCACTATAGCTGTCTCGACACGCGGGTCTATCTGCGCAAGTACATGAATTGACAACAGTGCGCAGATTGCTGCGATGCGACTCAGGCGAGACATGTTGGATTTGCGGTGGTAGAGGGTCTGTCGGGTTTTGGCTGTGACGACACTAAGGCTTGACAAGATTTGTGAAAAAGGCGGACTATGTGAGCTTAAGCTTATCATCACTAGTGACGTACTTAAGGCGGTAGAATGGACGGAGGGAGCATGAGGCATCTCGGTAAGAGGGGAAGAGTTATATTGCACAATTGCCGGAGCCGTTAGAAGAGATCGTCGTGCGGAGAAGCTACCTTGACGTGACAATTGCTGAGACAAACAACAGCCTTGAGCCATGGACAGCCTGTCGGTAATGGAAGGTGAAGCATGTGCTAGAAAATTGAATGCAATGAATAATCTCATTGGAACATGCGTGGGTATATCGCTAATCTTCCATCTAAGCAAGACAACTTGCTAACCAAAACTCCAAAACAAAAGCACCCACTTCTCACCTGACCTGCTACTTGCGGAATTCAACCAGTGATGTTGCAGAGTCCTCAACCATTTCGATGGACCTGACATTGTCGAGCTGCATTCCCTCGTCGTCGGTCGTTGACATTCGTCAAGTCAAGAGTCGGTGCGCAGCAGTTGTCGCTTGCGTCAGACTGGATTGCGGTTCCTCCGAAAGCAGTCTTGGACTTGGCGTTCAGAGTTGAAGATGTGGCCAGAGCACTGCGCGACTGTCTTTGGACGCATTCGCTGACTTTACAGTCCGATTGTAGCGAATAGCAGGTAGCCTCCTCACTGGCTGCAGTGTCTAGTCTCTTCTTATGCGCTATCGCCCATGGGTGTGTGGACGGCGGTTTGATGTTCTCGCCCAATCGTTTCCTCTTGAGGGCGTTGTAGTCCTTGGCAGTAGCATCATTGTGTGCTTGACCAATGCTCGGTGGCCAGCGTCTCTGCTCTTGGAGTCTGCCTCCGCGGTGAATTGCAGCCGGTTGGTAGCGCGGCGCAGTGGATGAGGGCATGCGGTTTGAAGTGTCGCCACCGGTGCGGGAAGTTGCCCGCATACGATCCAGGCCAAAGCTCGAACCTCCTACCGGCAACCGACCACGAGGAACTTCACTCCCAGAAGAGGCGGGCGATCCTCCTAGACCAAGGCGTGGGAATCTGACTCCTCGTCCTACGCCCTGACTGTGGTATCCAGGAGCCATGGCCGGCAAATTTGGCTCCTGCGGTCGTTCGCTTGACGACAAGATAGCACGAGGACTGCTACTTTTCGCAGAAGCGGGCACGCTTCCAGGTCGACGAAGGCGTGGAGAGTTGTCTCCGTAGTAATCAGCAGCCGCAGGAAACTCAAGACGTGGAAATCTCTCTCCTGGTCGTAGGCCCTGACCGGAGCGTCCAGGAACCAGATGTGCTGGCACATGTCCAGACAAAGGACGGCCTCCTGGTCGTATGCCCTGACCGACATTCCTAGGAGCTAGGTGGGCCGGCACATGTGCAGACGAAGGAGGGTCTCCTGTATGCGGCTCCTGTGGTCGGTCGCTGCCAGCGTTGGAGCTGTCGCCCTGCCTAGGCCGCTCACCGAAGCCTTGCGAACCTGAGGACGGCTGGTAGGCCATTGTGGTTTAGTTTGGGGATCTTCCTAATGGAAGTCCTGGTGGGTCTGGTTTGAGGATCTCCCTAATGGGAGTCCTGGTTGATTTGATCCGGGGATCTCCCTAACGGGAGTCCTGGTGGGTCTAGATTGAGGGTCTCCCTAATGGGAGCCCTGGTGATCTCGCACCCTTCTTGTTTCCAAGAAGGGCGAGACAGGCGGAGGAAGGCGTTCGCAAGCACGAACAGAAAAAAGAGGGCGACCGACAAAAAGTGAAAAGTGGGTGTATGGATGGGCGTCACATCGTACGCTGAAGACAACGAACGAGTGAGGTCGAAAAAAAGCTGGAGCCTGGGCTTACCCAATCCGGAACCACGCCGCAACAAAGCTATCTCTTGTGGCCAAATAATTGATGGGATGCTGCTCGCATGCTTGATGCTCCCTTGCCAGTGAGTGGCTCACTTTACTACAACATCTCCTGTCGGTCCTGAGCAATTCCAACGCATGTCCAGCGCGCAATCTCTCGAGCTCAGTCACCTGTCACTCAGAGTGTTCACTCAAGTTTCTGACACGGTTCGTGGAACATTGCGGCTGTTGTAGGATGTACAAAAATCTCGAGACATATGCAGATGCCACTACCTTCGATCTATCGAGGGTTAGTGTGTACGGTCTGGAGAATTGACTTCTGACCATCGCTCGTGTGATTTCCTGTGAGGCTCTCATAAGTCTCGAGAGCACAAGCAATATCGCGACGGGCATACTCAAGCTGGCACCGGTTTGGCAAGGCTGTACTCTTGGATTTTGCCGTCGCATCAGCATCAGTCGGCGCTGGCAACTCGACTACGGCGCGCTCTCCTGTAGGCGTCGACGGGAACCTCGCATGTTTATGGACGTAGAAGCTCGATTTGACTGACTCGGCATGGAAACTGCTACTGATGGTTATCTGCCTGTCAGGGTAATCTCTCCTGGAAGAGCCGTGCCCAGCTTACTGATATATCTAGAGATATCGACACAACATGCGGTAGGCCAGCGGATGAAACGAGACACAATATAGTATCTACAGTTCTGCCATACCAATATTGCAACAATACGCCAGCCACATCCATCTCGCAGCCTAGAACCTTATGATACCTACCTTAAAGGTGCGCACATCCACCCAGACCTTGTCATTTACCCTGTTGTACCAGTCGTCTGCTTCCAGCGTATAGCCTTCGGAATCGCGTGCGCTCCCGTTATTCTTCTCTCACGGTTCCTCCATTGCGTGTATTTCATATTTGCTCGACCCTGTGCTTGCTCATGTTCTCCTTGCTCTTAGGTGTGGACCAGGAAACTAATGCTGCTTGTCGAGGCGGCATGCTGCTTGTGGTTTCGGGCTAGCATCATCTGCGCACTTCACTCACAATAAGATGACTGATGATGTTAGGAGCTGAAGAGTCGAGGAGTTGTTGTATGGAGTGACGAAGGCTGACAGAGCACCGGAGATTATCTCAATTTCTCAGGCCCTCTTCGGTCGGGCGGAGTAACAGAGCTGTTCATCCAATCCAGGTTCGTTAGTGAAGCCTCTATGCTGTGCTGGTTGATCACGCCCCGATCGACAGTCCACAAACCCGAAGAAATGATGGTGAGCACACTCCCGATTCTTGCAGCCAGCTTCGCAAGGAAAGTGCCGGCGTCGGGATGTCGAGGTGACAACCATAGAGCGTGGAGAGGAATCTTGCCAAGGGTATGCAGCTCCATGCCTCCTTTGCGAGCACAGGTCCTGATCTCAGGCGCAAGTAGGGCAGAAAGAGGGCTGTCGTGTAGTCAAGGCCACTGAAGCAAGTTGCAACAAGTAGTAATATTGTTGCTGAAGTGTAGCGAGAGACGTACGAGGCGACTTTGAAAACCTCGTGTTTAGCGTGAAGGGTTGTGGTCCGGTGGACTCTACTGGCGTGAGTACGAGCAAACCGGTTGAAAGAAGGATGTTCGCTTTTAGTACGATGAAGCCAGAGATAGAAGCAGCAATGGGCGCATGGCGGTGGCGTACCGCTTGCACCAAGCTGGTGGTATGCATGGGTGACAAGTAGTTGAGCAGGATGCTTCGCTCAGCATCGACTTGACCTTTCCTCAGCTCTTGCCAGGGCTGCATCAGCTTGCAGTAGTAATCGACCTGGCGCCAAAAGGCAAGCACGCATACCAGCACGGCGGTCGGGCCGTATGTCCACGAGTAACGGTATGTCGACAATACTGTTGGAAAGCCTTGGAGAGCATTATTGACGGTCTAAACAAGAGGGCGGAGGCGAATATGTAGTTCGGGACTCGCTATTTTCGCTGTTCAGGCGCAATACTACGCCTTCCCTACTGGCTTCTGTTGGACGCAGAAGCCGAGAGCCGTCCGTTTGCGATACGGCGTCACTGTCTGTACGGTCGTATATACTGTAATGTCGCCGCGGCTGTCGGCTGAACATGACGCCCGTACAGCGCGCTCTCCAAGCAGTGAGGCCTTCTCCATTGCAAGGAGACAGCACAGCCGATCATACGCCACAGCATCAAGGGTGGATGGAGACTTCTTTACGACTTCGTCACAGATCAAGTCATGGTTTATACGGCTAGAAAGCGCAGATCGAGCTGAACACGTGTACACCGACAGCTTCTCCAGCGCCTCGCTACCTCCTGGTATGTCTTGCACCAATATAACCCTAACCCTTTGACCGAGCGCAGAAGCTCTTAACTCCTAACGCAGAGCCTGTCCTTTCCAGAAGCGCCCATCGTCTGGAAGTCACTGCAGTCGAAGCAGGTAGCGTCATTGCCCCCGTAGAGGTAACAGGCGTTGTAGAACGTGTCACCATCAATCTTGCCACCTCCCAGGCGAGCCAGCTAAGACTATGGTTAGCATGCAAACGTATGCTTAGTCGTAAATGGAGTCCGACTTACGAAAGCGCCTGCGAAACGTGGCCCTGGGCCCTCACTGTGTCCGTACCAAATCCCGCCGGCTTCTTGGGCTGTGTCCAATCTTAGTATATATTCGAGCACGTAAGCTAGACGATCTTACCCCATGCGTAAGTGTTCGGGTAGTTGTCCAAGACTCGCTGAGTAGGAGACTCGGCAACACCTTGATCAGTTGAAACCTGACAGGCGCAGTAGTCGTGACCGTCGGCTACAACGGAAGCCCTACAGGAGTGTTAGAGAAAAGATATTGTCTTAGAAGGAGATACGAACGCGAAGACGGCAGCGACGAGAGCGAAATAGCGCATGGCGGAGATAGATAGGTGTTGTTGGTGATTGAATGAAGTGGGCCTTTGGGATCTAAAGTGTTGGAAGCGTGGTGGACGTTGGTAGTTGGGATAGAGCGTAGTTTATATAACCGCTCGCGAGACGTTCGCACACCGGTCCTCTTTCATAAGGTAATCTAGCGCAGGCTGTGTCAGGAGCTGGTTCGCAGCCACAAGTTACAACCACGACTCAAAGATGACAGAGCGGCAGTTGTGTTTCGCAGCCACAATTTACGACCACAACTCAAAGATGACAGAGCGGCAGTTGTGCGCACTACTGCTAAACGTGTACGAGGAGAATTGGCCCGAGTGTCTGGTTTCAAGGCGACCAGATTGATTGCTTCAATGGTAAACTTTCTGCATATGATACATTTCTATATTAGCTAAAATTCAACTAGTGTTATACTCTCGAGAAAGGAAAGCTAGCAAAAGTAGTCTAACTATAATAGGTTAGTAGCAAGCAACTGTAGTCCAAAGCTTAACTACCACGTGCTTCGAAGCTCTATAGAATCCTGTGAGAACAAATCATGTTAGAGTTCCTAGCAATGTAATTGAGTTTGCCGACTCTAATCATTTCGTGAAACAGGACCGTAAGGCAGCCAACTCGATTCTTACAAGTGCTTATAGGGCACAATCATTTACTTTCTGTAGTCTGACGAGCTTAGAGTACATTAAGTTGAATTGCGGTCTGCCTGGCTAAAACCACTGTTCGAGATGTTTGTATTGTCAGATCACTCTAGGAGGCGTCTTATCGCTCTAGTATACGTATCTCTATCTGCCTGTCATTACAATTCGAGGCAGTCAGAAGATGTTCATATCACTAAGTATATATCTCTACTCAAGTCACGGGTTATAAAGCTCTACAGAATCCTGTAGGAACAAATCGTGTTAGAGTTCCTAGGAATGGAGGTTGCCGACCATAATGGATTC
This sequence comes from Cladosporium oxysporum, assembly GCA_035771495.1. Classification (NCBI taxonomy): domain Eukaryota; kingdom Fungi; phylum Ascomycota; class Dothideomycetes; order Cladosporiales; family Cladosporiaceae; genus Cladosporium; species Cladosporium oxysporum. The sequence goes on from JAWNKS010000007.1 coordinate 1,713,399, forward strand.
GTTTCGTGAAAGGGACCGTAAGGCAGCCAACTCGATCGTTACAAGTGCTTACATGGCCACCATCATTGACTTCCGTGGTTTCTAGGCTGAATCTATAGATCCAGCCAAGAAGCCACGGAAGTGTCTAAGCGAGGTCTGAGTCACTGCTGCAATTTGGACCAGGTAATGGAGCAACGCGTCAGGTCCCAGCTCTGCTCTGCCATGGACAATAATGTCACGGAGAGTCGGTCCTTGGCAAATCCGAACAGACGTCTAGAGACTAGAAGCATCTCTGGGTCGACTATAAAGTCTCCGCTCTTCCCTGCTGTTAGCATTGTTCTACCCCTCTTAACTCTAGCATACATATCATTGCCTTCCACCTTTACACTCGTCCAAATTACAGGATTATGCGTTTTATCGCTTCTAGCGTGCTCCTCGCAGCGTGTGCTCACTTGGCACTTGCATCTCCTATCAAAACCGAAGATGGCTTATCCGCTGGCGTCGACAACTCTGTTAAGGGATCCGGAAACGTCTTAGACGGATCCGGCAACATCATCGACAGGTCCGTCAAGGGATCCGGAAACGTCATAGACGGATCCGGCAACATCATCGACAGGTCCATCAAGGATATCGAACATGCCCCCAACCAGCTCGAAGCTCGCGGTTCCATTTTCGACATCATCTTCTGCTACCCTGGTCCACAACCCTGGATACAGGATGCCACGATCAACATGGATGGGTACTGGAACCTAGCGGTTGCGGGCAGAGGCGGCGTTGCAAACTGGGTCATTGCCCCTCTCAACGACGATGACCTCCGGTACCGCGCATATACCAACAGGCAGGGCGGGGTCGCCTATGCCAATTTCGAGTTCGAGGTCCACCCTCTCGCTCATTTCCCACCTGGAGGAAGCGTGGGATGGGGTATTACGTCAAACCGCTCTGGCACAATCACCTGTGTCGCTCGCGGCACTATCACCGACACCGCAAGAAGGGCGGTTATTAGTTTTGTACTGGATGCGACCGCATCTTACACCTTGACTATCCAGGACTTATACGAGTAAAAACGATTCGACTCTCATCTGGCGATCTCGTGGAGCTGATCCTTACCTGCAACGTTAACCATTCCCGGACCTCGCCTCGCCTCACATCCACTCGCTATTGGTCTGCAGCTAAGGAAGTCATTCCAGTTAGCGAGAGTCTTCGGACAATGTACCTCCACAAGGCTGCTTACTTGCCTCCTGATAGCTCAGATATCCTTGTACCAAAACCCATCTACAAAACACATTTTTCGGAACATTTATAAATGCCCACTACGTACAGTTTGGCTATGCTTTATTCGTGTACTTGGCCTTGAGTACAAACAGCGGCGTGAGAGCCACACCAGCAGCGCTCACGCACTAAACCGCGAGTATCCACTCTTTTCTGCTTCCAGCTACTTACTTCACTGATATTATCCGATGCTGCTGATGACTGGCTAGCTAATTGAGCAGCAACGATATTGCTATTATCCGTGTTAGTGCTCTTCATTCGCTCCCAAGTATGAGTCAAGTCTCACGTGTTTGGGTCCGTGTGGATGACTGTTGCATGTCTGCTCTTCCGAGAAACCTTGCCTAGGGTTCAAATGGCTATGATGTACTTAGAAGTCGGCCACACCGCTGGCGCCATGCTTCGACATGACCAAGGCTGATATGTTGTTAGAATACCAACCTTCGTCCGGGCTTGCTTCTTCGGGGCTCGAGATGTTCTTTAGATCAATGTCAGGTACGAAGACTCCGGCTCTTGTCTCTGCTGAGATGGCAAATCCTACATCTAGGACCCGAAGAGTATGCTCACTCGTGTGCTCGATTTCATGGATTTCGAGGTGCAAGCTTGGCTATGATCGTGTCGGAGGTATCAACGTGGTCTTGATCTCCGTTAAAGACGAAGCCTGCTGCCTGCCACCATCAGCACGATATCTTACTCCTTCACTACTTTGCGAAATTTCGTTTTCCCAGAACTCTGCTACCCTTGAGTCTTGACACGACACTATGAGCTAGCTAGGAATGAGTTGTGTACTAGGACAGGTAATATCATTCTATTCATTACCCAGTCCTGCGAGATATTGATCGCTGTCCGGGAAGTTGGCATAGCTTGGTCCAATTATTGCTATCATTCAGCTGATAGTGAGACGTAGTCCTGTCGGTCGGTGTGAAAGCAAATTCGTTTATACAAAGACTTTGATTGTGTTACCTAGGCAGTTCAAAGGGCTTCTACAGGCCATGTTGTACGACCTCTTCAATCTATGGAGAAGACCAGGTCGAGAGGATCAATAGCATCCAAACCATGTAGGGATTTGTTACGATGATAAAATGATAGAATACATTTGATAACTTCGTTCCTACTGCGCCCACCACTCGCAATGGCATGGATTAGCTGAAGTCTGCCCTGCTGTTGAAGCAGACGTCATGCTGACACCAGCATTCCCACCGTACGCGGTATACGCAGGCGGTTGTTCGGCGAGGGCAAATTTGATACCGTCAGGGAAGTCCTCATTCGAGAACGGAACAAGTTCGCCGCTGCTGAGCATTTGGTATTGTTGGCAGTATAGCACACTTTCAGTGCTGTCGACAGCTATCCGACGTTCCTCGATCTTGATGAGACATGGGTAAGGAGGTAGGTTATGATAGGGATCCAAAGCTTCCTCTTCGTCTGAATTGAGGATCTGATCATGTGATCCAGGGCTACTACTGGTAGTCTGGCGTTTCTGCAATTGTCTTTTGCGATCTTCCTCGCCCGTTCGATTCCATACACGAAAAGAGCAGCCTTTGACACAAGTGGCGAAGAGGTCAACGTTGCGAGATTGATAGCTGAAGAAGGTATATATGCAAGAGTCGTGCAGGACAAAGACCTTGGTTGCGCATTCGTTGTTTAGTAAGAAAATCGAGCGCTTCTAAACAAGTTGAATTTTCTGTTCGGGTACCATAACGTGCCATCCATCGAGTGTCAATTCATCTCATCTAGTGCTTCCCTAAGCACTTTCTGCATCAAATCTCTTGTAGGCTCTTGCGCCTGTTTGTTTGCAAGTCTCCAGAGTTACCACGGCGTGATACACTGGAACTTCCCATCACTGGAGGATATCTTGTGCAAGACCGCTGTCATTCCTGGTTTTGTATGAAGCTTCTTCACATCAACCCCAGCATCTTGGCTGTCCGGGTGTAGCGACAAATCGAGCAGTCGTGCCACAAACCCTGCTGCAAGAGCTGTCGCCATGGATGTACCGCTGACTGGGTTACCATCAGATGCATGCATATCGATATCTTCACCGAGAAGCGGAAAGTTGTCAGCCGTCTTCCTTGGCTCGGGATTATTGTCCGTCGTTGCTTTGTTGGCACCATTAGAGGAAAATATGCAGAAGACTTGGTCCTTGATCCTGGCTGGATGTGCAACCCCCATCTCAAGATTGCCCCAATTCGATGCTGCAGCGAAGATCAGTATGCTTGCCTTGTAGGCTCTCCCAATAGCGTTTCGAAGCCTATTGTTGTCGTCCGTGAATCCGGCCGAGATACTTATGATGTCGACTTTACACTCGATTGCCCAATCAATTGCCTGAATGAGTCAGTAAACAGATAACAAAATCATTACGGAAAGACTGACCATTGCCATTTGAACTGCTTCACGATCGTCATGTGCATCGTTTGTCTCAAATACCCTTCCGGGGTACATCTCAGCATCTTGATACATTTGGAGGACCAAATCTAGCGATATTGTGCCATGCAAAGTCTGATCCCTCATATGCTGCTCGTTGGAATCCACGAAATCTTTGTAGTACACAGAGCTCGACATGGGGTGTTCTGGTTGCATACCGGTGTCGAGGACAGCGACTTTGATCCTCTGGTAATTTCCAGTACTTTTCCTCTCCTTCTTACTCAACTGCATCTTGTCTGTGATCATCTCGACCCTAATGAGCCACGCTTTTGAGGAAGTGGCGTTAGATCTGATGGAGCGTTAGCTCAGAGATTCTAAGATACGACTTGTTTGGCGTACCTTTTCACGAAGTCAGGTCCAGATCTCGCGTTCGAAAGAGTCGACTTTCCAAAGTCAGTGAGATGCACCCTTGATTCCTTTGAAAGCTCTTGTGTTAATCTCGGAGTATGATCCAGTGGCTGCTTTCTTGGCAATTCAAGCTGAGACGTTGCGTTCACGACGTCGTAAGAGCTACCAACCCTTTGAGAGGTTTGATGTCTGAAAAACTTGATTTCTTCCAAATGTGTTACGCTCGACTCATAATCAGTGCGTGTTGGAATCATGACATGTCCTGCTGGTGATGATGTCATTCGAGTCTTTGGTGCCTGCCGGCAAGCATTGTCTCCTCGCATGATGGTAAGACTAGCATGATCCTCGGGGGGTGATGCCGTCCGAGCACGCTTCGTTCGAGATCTTGAAGCTTGTCGGGTTGGAGCAAGGCCTTGTGTAGTAACTACTTTGGACGGCTCATCATTTCCTGGAATGTCCACGGGTAGGGCTGGAATCTTCGGAGCATAACTTGCAAAATTGTTGTCAAGGTTCAACTTTAGCGGAAAGAAAGCCTTTGTGTTCCAGATACATGTAGCAAGCGTCCATAACTTCGCGGAACTTGTCATCGATGTTGCATGCCAAAGTTGGATGCTTGACAATGGCCAGGAAGTCGTCTTCCAAGTCAGTGCCCTCCAAAGAATTATTGACGCGAATGTTCTCAAGCGCCTTGGAACATTCTTTGGCGATACCGTGGTTAGAGCACCGAATGGCATCTATTACTTCTTTGAATTCGATCTGAAGTAGGAGTAATCCAAAACGGGTCATGAAATTTGCGCTCAGCGGCGACCGTGGGTACTCTTCATTGAGATCCTCAGGTAGCGGAGCAGCTGCATAAAACTTTTCCAGGATCTCGATAGATTTGTTCGTCTCTGCCTGGATTTAAGTATTATTCGTGGCCATAGAAAGTAGCTAAGACAGACTCACTCTTTTACCTCGCAGTAGACTTGATACCAGGTTTCCGTGCTGCATTCCGAGATCAGGAGACCCATGTTTGATTCGCCTCTGCAGACGCCGCATAGGCGAATTCTGGCGCTGTGACCTTTTTCGCATTCTGGAGCACGCCGCGGCAGCTTTTGTGAAAGATGTTCGAACAAGTTCTGCCAATGTTTTTGACACGCTAGTACTAGTTTTGCGCTACTGCCGTGCTTCTGAAATGGAATATCTATGACATTACCCTGATCGCATTGCTCCAGCAGGCTCGTCAGAGCTCCAATCGTCTTCAGATCTTCCTCGATGGTTTCCGCACCAGCTGACAAGTTGAGTTGCACGTCGACCTTCATGCACACCTTTGCTGCGATAGTGGCTAGCTCTCCCTGCAAGATAACGTCAAGCACCTCGCAAGTCTTGGTAAGCTTTTCATCCAAATCTTCAGGCATTGGATTAATGGAGATGTAGTTGTGGGTTCGATCGAGTATTATACTCAGATTTTGCAGAAAGAAGAGTAATAATGCGTGCTGTGGCTCTGTGCACATTGCACTGATGAGCAGTGGAAGCAAGCTCTGCATGAGCCTAACTACTTGGTATCTGTCATGTCCATGCCAAATAACAGACGACTGTTCTGTGGTGTCTGATGAAGTCATGCTATTGCCGGCCTCGCTGAATGGTGATGAAGTCAGGGAACAGTGCTAGTATGCTTGCTCAAGATGGATCTCCCGCTGTTCGCTGCCGGGACGCAGTACTCCTGCTTCAGAACTTCCAGGTCCGATCGGTTTGTTCACCCGGCAGTGGCGGCTAGTTTTGACTGCTCCCACACCGAGCCAGCTGGTGGCAACGTGGACGCGAGTAAGAGGTCTTCTCCGTGGTCCTCAAATCTTTCATGTTGCCTTGGCGCGGACAAATTCGACCCTTAGAATATCCTAGCATACATGAATGATCATGTAACAACGACTACGCCGTACGACACTAGTCGTTGTTCGGCAGCCGTCCTGTAATCCCACGAGAGCTGAAATTGCGAAAAGTCAGTTAGCTGGCCTGAGAGACGAGACCTCAAGAACCGTGTTATACGATCGGTACAACCTAAGGCTCGTGGCGAACTGGGAAAGCTAAGACGGACACCAGGCTCCATGCCATGTAATGCTTGGACAACGTGCAGCTACCTAATCAGGAGTCATATGTATACGCGAATTTTCTTTTGCTCCAATCAGGGAAGATTCCTGGATACCAACAGTGGTCGCTTTACGTTTACGTCGAATCGACTCGTGATTGTTTTCCGCTGTACACAATTATTTCAATCTGCTAGCCTTCACAGAATTCAAAGCGGACCCATGTTTTAGCCAAGGGATCTGTCCTTCGTGGTACGTGTGTACCAACTCCGTCTCCCAACTCTTCCCATCCGCTCTAATAATGTGCAAAGTGAGGTTCTTGCTAGGCTTTAGTTCATCTGCGCCGACGATACTTAGCTTGTCGTCTATTCTGATCTCGTCGTACTTCGTAGGATCCGCAAAGGTGAGCGCAAGGATTCCCTGCTTCTTAAGATTCGTCTCGTGAATACGAGCAAAACTACGCGCGATAACCGCTACGCCTCCTAGGTAGCGCGGCTCTAGCGCAGCATGCTCACGGCTAGACCCTTCGCCATAATTCCAGTCGCCAACGATACACCATCTAATAGAGGCATTTCGATAGAACTTAGCGACTTCTGGGACACTAGCGACTGTGCCAGTCACGAGGTTAAGTGTCTCGCCCCGTAGGATTCTAGAGCCGACGTCACTTTCTGCGCCTGTAAGGAGGTTGTTGGAGATGTTTTCGAGGTGGCCGCGATATTTATACCAGGGACCAGCTGGGGAGATATGATCGGTTGTGCATTTTCCTATAGCATATTGTCAGTTCAGAAGTCAGATCACGAATAAGCGATCCTGCTTACCTTTGACCTTAATCAAGATTGAAAGGTCGTTAGCTTGGCCTTCCCGCCATGGCTCAAAAGGCTTAAGTAGCTGAAGGTTATTACTGTTGGGTGAGACCTGCACATTGATGTCTTGGCTGTCTTTTGGTGGCGCTTGGTATAAGACTGTGCCATCTTCGAAGTGTGTAGGAAGTTCCTCAACGTGCGGCGGGCTGAATTTGAACTTTTGGCCGTCTTCTAATAGAATGGTGTCTATTATAGGGTTGAATTGGAGCGATCCAGCGAAGGCGAAGGTAGCTACTAGTTCAGGGGACGTGACAAACGAGTGCGTTTCCGGGTTGCCGTCGTGTCTGCCAACGAAGTTCCGGTTGTAAGAAGAGACAACAGAGTTGGGAGTGCCCTAAGCAAATCGTGTTAGCACAACATTGTAACGTAGTCTCATGGTTGCTATGAATTGTACCTTCTCAATCTCTTTACGGTTCCACTGACCGACGCAAGGGCCACACGAGTTGCTCAAAATTGTTGCGCCTGCTGCTTCAAACTCTTGCATGATACCCTCGCGTTCCACAGTAGTTCGAATCTTCTCACTTCCTGCTGTAATGAACACAGGCATCTTAGGCTTTAAACCTACGTTAGAGGCCTCACGAAAGAGTATAGCAGCTTTACTCAGATCCTCGAAAGACGCATTTGTGCAGCTGCCGATCATAGCGTGTGAGATATCTCTTGGCCATAAGGACTGTTCGACGTCCTTAGCGAAAGAAGATAAGGGATGCGATAGGTCCGGTGTGAATGGACCATTGATGTGTGGCTCTAATGTGCTGAGATCAATCTCAATGACATCGTCGTAATATTGCTCGCTTCCCTCGTCAGCTTGTAGCAGATTCAGGTTTTCTTTTGCGGTCGTTGCGATATAGCTTCTGTCCGTCGTAGTAAGGTATCGTCCCATAGAGTCGGAATACGGGAAGATGCAGGATGTAGAACCAATCTCCGCAGACATATTGCATATAGTAGCCATAGCAGTTGCACCTAGCGTAGCCGCGCCAGGGCCGATAAACTCGAGGACTTTGCCTTTACCGCCTGAGACTGTGAGGAGGCCAGCAATGTGGAGGATAATATCTGCCACGTTTGATCAGAAATGGTATCTTAACAGAAGAATGTTTTTAGGACCCACCTTTTGTACTTGTCCATCCACTAAGTCGCCCTGTTAGTTTCACGCCAATAACCTTTGGGCATTGAAGTTCCCAAGGCATTCCCGTCATCGCGTCAACCGCATCTGCTCCACCGACTCCAATTCCCATCATGCCCATACCTCCAGCATTCGGTGTATGCGAATCTGTACCGATGATCAAGCCTCCTGGGCTTTTATGTGTCAGCAAAGTTGTTCGACGATCCGAATCAATTGTCGAAGCCGCTACTCACAAAGCGTAGTTCTCCAAGATGATTGTGTGGATAATGCCCGAGCCTGGTTTCCAGAAACCGATACCGTACTTCTTTGAGGCACTTTCTAGAAAGTGATACACCTGCGAACAGTTGTCAGTCCAGCCTTCTGCCTGCTTCGTTGGCTGACCAAAACTACCTCTGAGTAATCTTGCTTTGCATTTGCAAGGTCCGCAATAGCACCATTTTCTGCAACTATCAAATGATCACTGTGAATGGATGTAGGTAGCGCAGTTGTTGGCAGTCCGGCGCTGATGAACTGCAGCATTGCCATGGTAGCGGTAGCATCATGACAAGCCGCACGATCGGGGTCCAGCAAAAGGAATGACTTTCCACGCTCGAGTTCCTGTTCAAGTGGGTTGCGAAGATGAGTGTATAGCACCTTCTCGCTCAACGTGAGGGGTCGGTTCAACCTTCGGCGGAGTGTCTGGAGTGCAGTTTGTAATTTAGGGTATGGCAAATGACGGTCTCGCTCGAGGTTGCTGATCTGTGTTTGCCTCGGTCCAGTTTCGACTGTGGTGTAGTAGCGGCGCGCTCTTGATGAAGTTTTGTACAACTGCGAAGATGCGCGGCTCAAACCACACACCTTAGGCTGCATTGTGATTATTGGTGCACATGTGGGCTACTCTCACGCGTCCGGGCAGAACCATATATATGGAAGAGCATTTGAGCCAAGTGCCGCGGCATCACGCCCACGCGTAACGGACTCCTCCGTTTCATCGACGGAATGTTCCAGGTGCCCAGCACGGCAGCGCGCTTTCTGGTCGAGCGGCACATCTACGTTTGTTTCCCGACGCTAGTATCATGCTGACTTTTGATGCTTGCCATCGGGCTGCCAAGCGGGCGCACAGGGATCATGATCAATCACATGACGTGCGACCGGCACAGTTTGCTGATAACAGGACCACACGCCTCTCACGGTACAATAGCGTACGAACGATCTTGCCCTAGTCTCAGAACTACGTACTACATCGTATGAACCACTTCTGCCTTCTTCATTGGCTGCGCCCCACTATCTTCTAACAGCTTGCTGACGTTTTCATATACCCAGAATGAGACCGCTCCTGAGACCTTGAAGAACTTGTCAGTGCAGAACGCGTGGTGTTCAGACAGTGTTGGCTTACTGTTAGTCGCATCAATCTGGGAGTAGTACCTCTCCATAAAGACTTGATGCCCTCTTTGCGGATCATGCTTGTCAAACATGCGAATGTGCCCATCGACGCCGCCGGACTATGAGTTGCCTGCAGGCGTGTTTTGATGGAGTCAAAAGGCATCGTCGCATATACTGTGATGACGCCAGCAGATGCCCCTGCAAGGACTGGTTTGATGCTTTCCATGCGACCCTTAGAAACGATATCGAGAAGGTTGAAAATGGCGTTGTAGCTTGTGAAGCGCACCATCGCATTACTGGATTGCTTCAAAGTCACAGGGACCACACCACGATACAATCCGGAGGGGCCATCGGTCTTGATGATCCGACGCACAGCGTCAACGACACCGCAGAACTGCTCATGCTTCGGTCGTGTGCGGTTCTCGATCATCTTGGTTTTCAGGGTTTCACCAAAGGTGACCACAAAAACGCCTTCTGCTGCGCCTGCTACCAAGCCTGCCAACAGATTCGAAGCTGCGGACCATTTACCGGTGAAGGGATCTCGCCACGTATATGATCTGACCTTGTCGAAGACGAAGAATCGTACGGCTGACTTGGCTGCGTTCGACGTGCAAAATGAGCTAGCCCCGCTGTAAAGCGTTCGCACGCCTTGTCCATTACGGAAAGCCTGCGCAAGAATGGCGGTCATTGATCGAGGCGTATCTAAACTTGGCGGTAACTGTTGCCGTGTCTTGACATATTCCGTTGGATATGTTGTAAGAGACTCCAGTAAGCCCGCCGATGCGCCGGCGATCAGTTTGTTGAAATGGCCGGACGAGTTCGAATTGGACATGTTGTGCTTGTGTAAGATTCGAATATTTAGACGGGAGTCGAGCGAAACCGTGAAATGTTCAATATCAATGATGATGATATGTAAAAGACTTGTACCCTTACTTTCTCCAGGATGTATTCCATTCAGAAGCACTGTGTAATGAATTGAGGATTGACCCGATGGAGTCTCGGACCCATCCAGCGCGCCACCGCTTGTTATCTCTCTTATCTGCGGAATGCGGTTGCTCACGTCGGACAAGGACGGGTGGCACCGTTTCTGACACAGATCGCCCTTGCAAGACCCGAGGGCCTGCTCACGCTCCGTCAAAAACACAGCAGCCCTTCATCGCTCCTTCCACTGCCAGAGGTATATAGTATCGTTGGACACTTCGGACAGCTTTGGGCGAAACCCTCTTGAAACGCGCGAACAGTGACCTAAACATACACTCCACGTCTTTACCTGGCAGCATTTCAAATGGCTAGTATCATAGATACCCACCATCACATATTTGATAGTGCGTTTTCTGTCGGACATCTCTTCCACGAACGAAAGACTGAAGCCTCCTAGCAAATCAGTTCGCGTACTCCCCAGACAGGCATCTTACGCCGCCCAACGCCAATGTCGATAAATACAAGGCGTGGAAGTCCAGAAATGGTGTGACGAGGTCGGTCTTAGTTCATGGGCTATCTTACGGGCACGACAACTCTTCCCTGGAAGCGTTCATACAGCAATTGGGCCCGGATGTGACCCGTGGTGTTGCCGTGATACATCGCCATACAACTGACGATGAGCTCAAACGATTAGATTGCCGTGGTGTTCGTGGCATCAGGCTCGACCTGTACAGCGAACATGCTATGCAAGACCTCGATAAGCAGCTTGACATGCTGAAACACTACGCCGAACGTATTGCACCATACAACTGGAGTCTGGGCTTCCTACAACTCGAACCAGGGCACTGGGCGCAGCTGGCGAAGTTGATTCCGAGTCTCCCGGTCGACGTAGTAGTCGATCACCAAGCACTGTTGAAATCCAGTAGCATGCTTCCGACAGATGTGCCAGTAACGAAGCAGCCTGGTATGGAAGCCATCTTGAAGCTGCTGAAAAGCGGCAATTTCTGGATCAAGATCAGCGCTCCGTACAGGAATTCTGAGAGCAATCCTCACTATGACGATCTACACGAAGTCATACGTCTGCTTGTTGATGCCAATCCATACAGAGTTGTGTATGGAAGTGACTGGTAAGCAGGAAAACTGCATCCAGAACCATATACTTCTATGTTGACCTTTGCACACAGGCCACACACGCCGCGGATGAAAATTCGTTCCAAAGAAGAAGCTCTCCTCGAAACTCCATTCTTGGTGTTCGATGACAGCATGTGGCTGCAGAGGCTGCGCGAATGGCTCAGCGCAGAAGAATGGGATTTGCTCATGGTAAAAAATCCCAGCGTCCTTTACAGATTCTAGATCTCATGCATGATGGGAACGGGTGATAATGGTAGTGGCAGATGTAGGAATTTTGTATTTGATCGTGTAACATCCTCGACCAAGTTATCATTGGGCAGCATGACGTTCGAAGACTTTGAACTGAAACAATAGAATCACTTCGGAGCGTAAGCTCGCGTCAGACCCTTGCGGTAGAAACTCAATCCCCGTTAGGTGTGTCAATGGTACTCTTGCACAAGGTGAACCAGACCCCTCACAAATGGTTCTAGCTCATTGGGCGTTGATGGTAGATCGGCATCTCAACCACTAAATCATGGCACAACATCGGGTCCGACTGCGGAAAGTCTCGGATACTCGGCACGTACGACTAGGCTCCCTGGATCGTTCCGAGATATGTCATCACTTCGCGCTCGTTGACGGATTACTCCGTGACATTGGCGAAAGAGCTCACGGGCCACGAAGCATTCACCGGTGGCATATCACGTTCTTGTCAAAGGAGTCAAGATCAACTTCACTCAACTACACTCAGCATCAGAAACACAATGGCATCGCTCAAAGCGGTTGAAGCATTGAAGCGCTTCACAACTTGCGACGTAAGTGCATGGAGAAACAGACATTGATTTGGAGAGCGACATGTGCAGAGCAGTCCTTGACAGGAATCCTTAGATTGGCGATGCTCTAGTGAAGCTCAAAGTTCCATATGGCGGCTACCTACATGGACTGAAAATGTTCTCGCCGCATCATGTCGGTTCTACCAAAATATGTGGGCCTGCATATACTGTCCAGATGGTAGACGCCAATGACGAGTCGGCACCGAAGCCAAAGACTCACTTTGTTGATGGCGTGAAGAAAGACTCAGTGGTTTTCGTTTCCCAACCCAAAGGCCACTACGCTGCTTGTTGGGGTGGTCTGATGAGTACACGTGCCCAAAAACTTGGAGCGAAGGGAGTGATCATCGATGGCAACTTCCGCGATATTCATGAACATCGTGATTTGAACTTCCCGGTGAGTACTTCAACTATCGATGGAGATCGTGCTCTGATCCCATCTTAGCTATTTGCCAAAGGAAGCTCTATCCTCGGGTCCAGCACGTTCACCAGGAGTGCAATGCTTGACGCCCCTGTTGAATTCACGTCTGCTGAGCAGCCACGTCCCATCAAGATCAACCCTGGTGACCTGATTGTCGCTGACGGTAAGTGGCCATTATACACAAGATCTACTCGTCTTGAGATCACCCTGACACATTATTCTTGCTAGCTGACGGTGTGGTGGTCGTTCCACCCAGCGTTGTGACCGAATGTGTGAAGCTTTGTGAAGAGAGATTCCAGATCGATCAAGAAACAATGGAAGCGCTTCTGCAAGGCGAAGAAATGGGCCCAACCATTGCAAAACTGAGGAAATAATGTCAAACTACTTAAGATTCGTCACAAGCATTCCCATTTGAGCTCATAATTCACTGTATCTTGACGTGCTTCCTTTTATAGTCCACCTCACAAACCCTAGTCATCGCAAAGCGTCGGGGACGATACTGCATCTGAAAACACTAATGCGGCCATTCTAGCGGCAATGCTAGAATGATCATCTTTTTCCGCGGCATGAATGGTGCTGAGCGCCAGATTCCCAGACGCCGTTTGCCGTGTTGCGTAAGCACCTGGAGTGTTCCGTGAAAGCACTCAACGTGGATCAAGACACGTAGCGTCAGTCTGTCAATGGTCCCGTGAGTGAGACCTCATCAATTATCTTGGGTTGAGAAAAGCGGATAACGGCTCGAGGTTTCTTATCAGTGCTTAAATGTGATAGCTTCGTCCCCAAGTTTTCTCTAAATTATATTTACATGTTTCTCAATTGATCACCCAATACCTGACACAATGGGTGCTGCTGGCGGATGGATCAACAAAGAAGCACTGGCTTCTGTGCCACCATCGATTCTCGGTGCAAGGATCTGGCTGACTGCGATCTGGGCGTCGTACTGTGGTGCCTTGCACGGCTTCAATAGTGCTAATATCAATGGCATCATGAACATGAATGCCTTCAAGGAAGACTTTGGGATTGACGAAATGGACACAGTCGAAGCATCGAACACCACTGGCTGGGTGACATCGGCCATGCTATTGGTAAGCTTATCAATGCCCAGACGAAAGTATACGGCTGACAATCTGTCTAGGGTCAACTAGCCGGTGTCGTGCTGTCGGGACCGGTCAGTGAACGCCGAGGTCGCAGAGTCTGTATTGGTACTGGTGCTGTGCTGTACACCATCGGCGCCATCATCATGTCAGCAAATTTTGGGTCTATCGCTGAGCTTCTGGCTGGGCGTGTAGTCTCTGGCCTTGGATCTGGATTTGGTATGACCACAGGTGCCATCTACATCTCGGAGATAGCCCCTCGAGAGCTCCGTGGGTGTTTATCTACCTTCTACAACGTGAACATCATGGCTGGTGTGACGGGCGCCTACTGGATCAATTATGGATCACTTTTGCACATTGCTTCAACTTCAAGCTGGCAATGGCGCGTACCGATGGTATTCCTGAGACCAAATTTTTCTATGACACATGAAATGGCAGGTCATTAACCATACCATAGATCCTACAGGTCATCCCGTCAGTAGCTCTACTAGTCGGACTACCGTTTTGCCCAGAGTCCCCCCGATATCTAGCCATGCGAGGGCGCATCGAAGAGGCGAAAAAGGCGCTGCTCCATCTCCGTCAGACTCCAGCGGACGAAACTTATTTCGTGGCCGAGTTCAACGAACTAGTGGTCAGTATCGACCACGAATCCGATTCTGTGTCTCAATGGCAGGCCTTCAAGAGCTTGATAAACTACTGCGCCAAAGATCCGTCGACTCGTAAGCGCCTAGTACTGGTCATGATTGTACAGACACTGTTCATCATGTCGGGAGGTAACTCAATCACATATTTCGCACCAACAATACTTGGCAACATAGGTCTCGACTCGAAACAGGAGCTCCTCTTCACATCGATCTACGGCATGGTGAAAGTCGCTTCGGTTCTGCTCTACTCTGTTGCGCTGACGGACCGATTCGGGCGCAGGCCTCTTCTGCTCATTGGTGCGGCCACGAACTTCGTCTGCCTACTATATCTGACATGCTTCCTCGGACTTACTTTTGTTGACAAACCCTCAGCCGCGAGCTGGGTTGCAATCGTGATGATATATGTGTTTGCAGTTGGTATGTTTACACTGGTTCTCGACCCGCTCAGAAATCTTTGACCTGACATGTTTGCACAGGCTATGGGATTGGTTGGGCACCAGCATTCTCTCTCGCGGCGTCTGAGATATGTCCTACACGCACTCGTGGCACCATCGTCACATTGGCCTTTACATATCAGAACCTGCTGAACTTCGGCATCACCAGAGCTTTTCCCAACATGACGCAGGACTTGCACACATACGGTCCATTTGCACTTTTCGCTGCCTTTACTTTTACGGGCCTTATATGGGTGTACCTTGCATTCCCTGAATGTAAGGGACGTTCCATGGAGACCATGGACTCGCTCTTCACCATGCCATGGTACAAGGTCGGTCGAGCTTCGACTCGCACAGGAGATGGTCTTTCTGCGGTGACCTGGGCGGAGGAGGCAGTTTCTTGTGAGCTTAGTGAGCTCAAAGACGCTTCATCATCTCTCCATCTGGAAAGGAAACCCGATGGACAGGCATAGATGACTGGTAAATTGATCGAACGAAACGAGAGCGGTTACAATGAATCTCCTGAAGTAATTTACATAAGATTTATATCATGTCGGAAATTGCGCTTAGATCATCGTCAGAAGTACGTGTGGCTGATCTTACCACCCCCTTCGTGTTCTCCAGGTATATTCTTCATGATACCGTCGCGGTAGAATCCCGTGGACCATGATGGATGCCATCGCCAATGTTGGTGCAATCTCGATGCGCGGTGATACTCGCATGCGCCCCGTCATTCCGGTAAGCCCGTGTCAGTGTTACCGCAACTTGAATCGTCGAACAAGAACGCTGAGGCGTCAAAATCAGTCACGTCGAACGTGTTGAACATGTCTGGAAACCATAAGTCGTTCTGGAAATATGGCTGAAGCATGCTCTCCACATTCAGCCACTGATTGTCCTCAACAGACATGTTGGAAGAGTCAAGCGGAGTCGGGAATTGGTCTTGAAAATTCGTCCCAACGTTTTTCGAAAGCAAGGCGTTGAGTGTCGAGTCTGCTAGCTGCTCAAAGCTCTTTTTCCCCCGTTGTGCGAGAGGATACCACTCACCACCAAGGGCTAGCAGGCTCGAGACCAGGCGCAGGTCTCCTGCGACTTCGGCTGGAGACACAGAAGATCTGATGGCAGTGGAGGCCCAAATGCTGTAGATGTATGTAGCTCCAGCGAGAAAAGCGCCATGCGTTCCAGGCCAATTGAAAGTGAGGTTGTTTTGACAGTACAATAAGTCGAAAAGACGAATGCGCTGTTTCGCACTGCTGAAACACGTCTCTAAAGCTCTGTCGCTTGGATGCGGACAGCTTCGGGATGGCTGGTAGATGAGCCCCAAAGCAAAGTGGTAATCGATCTTGAGCTGTGCTGACAACCTCTCTCTGTTAATCGAGGGTACTGATGCTACGAGTGGCAGGCTTTTGTTGAGCCACAATTCCAACCTTGACTGTAGCTGACGTTGTATGTCTTGTACCTCTGTCTGCGGTTCATCTCCAGGAAGCAGGCGATAGAGTCGTTGTTTCGTCTCTGATATCATCATAGCCCATTCGAAATGCGCAACAGAAAAGCTTATGGATGACTGATCTAGGCGAGTAGGTTCATCTTCGGAGGGGCCGTCCATTGGCACCGGCATTGCTAGATCAAGCACATGGTCCTCAAAACCAAGAGGTCGCCCTTGGATGGTACTGACATACCTGGTCTCTGCTCAGTGACTATAGCCATAAAGATTGCGTTTCTAACATACCGTTCAAGTGTGTAGATGGTAAGGAAAACTCTGCGCCGCATTTGTAACACAGTGGGTGAATACCTCTGTGCCTCGGATCGGTCTCTATGAAGGCCAATGTCGATCGCGAAAGACATTGCGACATGCAATATGACCCATATTCCAGTACCATCGGCGGACAGGAAACTATGCAAAACATAGAGTACCATAGATTGTGTGGAAGACAACGACACCTCGGCGACAGAACGCTGCAGAGAGGTCATCGCCCGGGAAGAGAACCGCTTAGCATCCACAGTACAACGACGTTTTCGCGCCTGGAGTTCAGCCGCTATGCTAAGCACGAAGAACAGATGCGCGACGCCAGTTTCGATATGTATGGCGATTCCTTCTTGCTGGCGGGCCACATAAACTATCTCATCGTTATAGCGGAAGGGCGTGATACTGGCGGGCCAGCCGTTGTACTGGAGTCGACAATCGTCGGGTGCTCCGGCAGAAGCATATAGGGCATCGACAAGGCTAGCGATGCTGGGTCGGTGCAGGACGGGGTATTCGGCGTGATAGAACGAGAAGAACTTCCTAACCATGCTATCACAATCTTCCCGAATTGGCAATACATCTTTGAGGGATGCGAGGAGCGACCTCACGTTCTGGTGTCTGGAGTGGGAGTGGGATTTTTGCACCACATCCTCGAGCCCATCAGTATCCGGATCCGACATGTGGTCCGCATTTTGGTCAGCTAGAAGGTCGGCGAAGAAGGAGCCAGACGAAGAGCCCAGATATTGGGCTTGCATGGCATTGGGATTGAGTGAAAATAAGCCTAGATTTGCAGCCATCCTTCGAGCTCTCTTAGCAACAGAGTGACTATCGTCGTTGCTAGTGCGATCTAACGGCCGTTTCGTGGGAGGACCAGAGGCAGGAATGATATCGGAGGCCGCCATGGAGATTGCAAGCGACTGGTCGCGCTGGTTGTTCGGCAGGCCATCCGGGTTGCTTGAGACTTGAGGTCCCGCATCAAGATCGACTTCGGGCAGGCGTGTTCGAACAAGATTTTCAAGCCATTCCAGTCGCGCGTGGGCATCCGCGACAAAGGCACGGGGAACGCTGACTCCAGCCCCGTATGTGTCGGTGTCAATGCACCTCACCCCAGCTTTCGCGCATTTCGAGCAAGAAGGCGTCTGCCCGTCGCACTTTCGAGCGCGTCAGCAGGGGACTATCGTTTGCAATGACAGGGAGTATGCGGTGTTTACCTTGATTCTCCTATCTCTGCATCGCTGGCACGCCAGGCGCACTTTCTTGCCCTTGGGTGGCGGTATTTGTCTGGCGGGTTCATCGATAATCGAGACGTCAGGCTCCGCCATCTTCTCTGATCGTCCTAGTGCACTGCGCGACGATGGGGCGAAATCACACGAAACGTATATGTAGGGCAGTGGGTGGTCCCGGCACGATATGAGGAAAGCCCCGGCGTTGCAGTCCCGCAGACGCGGAACAGCCCCAGCAGCTCTCAAAGGATGAGCGTGTGATGACGTGAGCGAATCGGCAACGGTTTCATTGGCCATGTCCTATTCTCTCCTCCCCGACCCCGGCCCTTTCATATCATCACCAGTCACGCGCAAGCTGCTCCCGAATGCCCGACACCCGCCATACCCCACCCTTACCAACGATCCACAATGTGTGGTCTTCGAAAGCGACATTGATGGCCAAGCTCACATCATCACCAGCGACCCGGACCCTACCGAGCGTGACGCCGTCTTCGGGCGCAATAACATCAACACCATCTCCGACAGCGCCAAAGACCAGACCGTTTTGCGAGACCCGTACACCGTCGTTGTAATAGGAAATGGAATTGGAAAACAGTCGCTCGTTCTTCAACTGCGGCTTACCACCGTGCGTGTCATAGGCAAGGAGCGCTCTAGTCTTGTATGGGTCCTTGACGTTGGGCCTGCCAGAGGAGATGCCAGTGGTGTCAATGTACAGTGTCCCGTCGGCGGCGATAGCAATACCATTGGCATTGCCATCTGTTTGGAACACCCACTTCGGCATCAGAGTTGTCATGTTGACAAAGTAGACCGCAGGCGCGGTCTGGGGCCTGAATTCTGTCATGTACCTTCCCTGTCGTTGCCATCAGCGTCGATTCAGAACATCTATAAGTGGCTGCGCCGTACCCATGCAGAGATGGAGTCCGTTACCCAGAGGTTGCCGTTGAAGTCCATCTCGATGTCATTGAATCCATTGAATGGTTGTTGGAAGAAGTTGTTAATAATCGTGTAGGCGTTTAGGGTGACTGGGTCAATCTTAACAATGCTAGCATAGGTTCCTTCGCCGCCGTCTGTTGCTACATATATGTAGCCATCATGATACACGCAGCCATGCACGTTCATTGTAGGTGGATTCGTGGTGACGTTCTTGAGCTCCAGTGTCTCAGTGTCGAGCAAATATTGCCACGCATGACTCGGAGACCATGCGGTGTAGAACAACTGCTTGGTGGTCGGGATATAACAAGACGCTTCTTGAGATTGCTCACTATCAGAGTTGCGTATCTTCTCGACTTTGGCGTCTGGTCCGATTATGTCGAAGAATCGTTGGTCAAAGGCGACAAGATCAGCCGAACATAGAATTGCATTGCTATTTTCTGTCAGTCTTGAGCTATTTCGAAAGCCCGGTCTATGTTCACCTCTGGTTGAGCTGCCTGTCGGTAGTATTGGAAAACCAAGGCGAGGTGAACAGTGTACGATTGAAGTCTCCTCGAAGGTTGGCAGAGCTCAAAGTGTTATAGAATGCCCAAGAAGAGTTGGTTACGTTCGTGGAGAACCCTTGCGGAAGCGGAGCGAGGATGCTCATGACACTAATTTGTGTATGACGAGTTGCAGTGGCTAGCGAGCAGGGTTAAAAGGACATGCAAGCTGATGAGTTCTAGCCACATCCGTACTACCATCGCTAATTTGTATGCTTGGATCATGGTCGCACGGGCTCGTACGTCCTTGTCCAAAAGCTGCAATTCGGCGTGATCCGTGTATCTTGAATTTGACAATCCGAGGACATTTCCGCGATCAACCTTCGAGTTGTCGAACCTACCATCACGGTCTCGGAAATACCAATCAGCTCCGCACGGCAGAGGATACACTTGTTATGGAACGCTCCGCGAGAAGTGTCGGGGAAATGCTATCCGACCAATCACATAATTTTGAAGTGTAACTTGTAGCAAATTATAAGCCTGGCGGGGTTTACGGATTTGGTGTCTACAGGAACAGTCCGCAACCAGCAGACCAGACGGGCCCCGGAATACCCCAGAGTGACCCCGGCCTACCCCAGCTTGCGCTCCAGTTTTTGAGTTCGGAGAAAGCGTTTCGTCTGACCTGGATCCATTCGCCGGAACGTCCCAGGCTCGTTGCGATGGACGCCGCGCGATGGCTGCATTCACCACTCGCAACATGGTCTATAAGTAAGCCTTTTCACGGCCTGAATAAGATGGACCAACAAACAGTACGTCAACAATCAGACATCTACTACCTGAGCTCCTGAAAAACATGACGGCAATCGACGACAAGAACGCGTGTGAGATGTTGGAGATGATCAAAGACCAGTCGTACTGTGACAACTCAGATACCACAAACGAGGAAGATTTTCGTCGCCACTCGAAAAGCCTTGTGCGAAAGCTTGACCTCACCTTAATGCCTACAGTCAGCTACCCTTTAGAAATTTCGGATGTTGGCCTTCGCTGATGATCTTCAGATCTGGCTTCTATACATGTTCAATTACCTCGACCGCAACAACATTAGGTACGGAAATTTCCCTTGTTTACATTGACCTCTAATTCACATTGCATCCATGTAGTCAAGCCAAGCTCAACTCTTTCGAAGCCGATCTGGGCTTGCAGGGAAATCAGTTCAATACCGCGGTCTCGATTCTTAACGTTGGGTAAGTTTATCGCCGTTGTAGAATGTATAGAGGGTCTGAGCTGATGTGCCATAGTTATATGCTCATGCAGCTGCCAAGCAATATGATCATCACTCGCGTACGACCTTCAATCTACCTTGCTTTTTGGGTGTGCGTCTGGTCGTGCATTTCAGCGGCTACTGCAGCAGCTAACAATTACGGACACCTCATCGCCATTCGTTTCCTGTTAGGTATCGCCGAAGCTCCTTTCTTTCCAGGCGTCTTCTTCCTTCTTTCTTGCTGGTACACTCGCAAAGAATTGGCTCTTCGGACCGCCATATTGTACTCTGGTCTGGTGCTGGCAACAGCTTTCTCGGGACTGATCGCTGCAGGTGTCTTTGCTGGCCTTGATGGCGTCCGCAACATGGCTGGTTGGCGCTGGCTGTTCTTGATTGAGGGAGTCGCTTCCTTCATCATCGGTATTGCTGCTGCATTCATCCTGCCCGACCTCCCTGAAGCGTCGACCGGGAGCGTCTCCTGGTTGTTCTCGAGCGAGGAGAAGGCAGTTGCTGTGGAGCGTATCCGACGGGAGAAACCTTCCAGCAGCGAAGAAGAAAAGCATTCAGTCTGGTATGGGCTGAAGCTTGCAGTGGAAGATTATCGCACTTGGATCTTTGTAAGAGTCACTGGGTAAATGACTTTTCTAATATGCTCCATGCTAATGGCATTTGCAGGTTGTAATGTTGATTGCAAATCACACAGCATACGGCTTCAATTATTTCTATCCGTCAATCGTTAAGGGTCTCGACCTAGGATCCAGGACTATCACTTTAGTGCTTACAGCACCACCATACCTACTAGCGACGGTATGTGCGCTATGTGTAGCGCACTCCAGTGACCGCCTAGGAGAACGAGGCTGGCATATCTCTATTCCAATGTTGATCGCAGCAGTCGGTTTCATCGTCTCAGCTGCTACTCTGAACATTGGCGTTCGTTACTTCGCCTCATTCCTGTTCATTTGTGGATGCTTCTCAGCCAACGCCGGTGTATTCAGCTGGGCTTCCTCGACGCTTAATCAATCGCCAGAAAAGAAATCAGCCGCCGTAGCACTGATCAACTTACTCTCGCAGCTTGGCAATATCTGGAGCCCTTATTTCTTTCGCCCGCAAGATGCGACTCGCTACCTTTTGGCGATGTTGCTCATGATGGCATTTGCGTTCTTGAGCGTGGGCACGGTCTTTGCGATGAAGTGGTCGTTAAGAAAAGCTAACAAGAAGATCTTGGAATCCTATGAGGGATCGACCGAACGCCCAAATTTGTACACAACATGAGTTCGCAGAGTCATCTTAACATGGCACGGTTTCTTAATAGCTATTAACTAGGTAACTACTCTGGCGTGCGAAAAGATAGTTACTCTTAGGTTATGACGACTATTACATTATATAGAATATTTATTCTATCCTTACTTAGTACATTCCCTTATAAGCGTAGTACGAATACTATATAAGAGATACAGTAGTATTAGGATCTTACGAGCCTAAGTAACTACTATTATATAAGTATAAAGTTAAGTAACTAAGAAATTCAGTTTATACTTATTAGAGAAAGTAAATAGAAGTAATAAAGTAATAAAGTAAAAGTTTAGTATTATTATAATCTAAGTAGTTATTATAAGCAGTTAGCAGATTAGATAGAGAGTAGGTATAAGAGTAAGACAGATTAAATACAGAGCTAACTATAGACTAAAAGCTAATCTTAATATTAGTCCTATTAATAGGATATAGCTTAAAGAGCTATATATAGATATAAAGTACAAAGTTAGAAGTAAGCTAAAGCTTTAGCTTACTTTCTTATTATATTAATTTCTAATATTTAAAGTAGAGTTACTCTAGTAGTAACTCTATTATGTAATCTTATTAGGGGTTTTAGTACGTATTACAGCTTACTTATAATAATATTATAAATATATTACTTATATTTATAAAAGCTTTTAGAATTTATATTATACTTAAAATACTAATAATACTTATTATATACTTTAAGCTTTTACTTATTAATAGTATCTATACTTATAGCTTATATAAGCTTAACTATAATAGTAAAAGCTATAATTAGAAAAAACAATTAAGATATATATTTAGCTAACTAAAAAGTAATATAGATTTTAAATAGTATAGTTTTAGATCAAAAGTATTTATAGATATATAATTTTATATAAAAATTAGAAAAATATTAATATTACTATAAACTTTATAGCTATATAAATTTAAACTTTAATACTTATACTTATTTTATAATTTCTATAATAGTTTTATAATATATAATTATTTCTAGAACTAATACTAAGTTACTAAAAGTAATATTAGCTAGAATTACTAAGACTTATCTATCTAAGATATTATACTAAATAAGAATATAATATACTAAATTAGAAAAATATAAAAAGCTAATAAGTTAAAATAGTACTACTTTTATATCTAATAAGAAAAGTTTATAAAAAGTAAAGCTTTAGAAAATAAGATTTAAGTATAGCTTAAGCTCTAATAAAAAAGCTAATTTCTTTTAATAAGTTTCTATTTTAGAATTACTTTACTTTTATATTAAACTTGTTAAATACTAAAGTAAACTTTAGTATATATAGTATTTACTTATAATATTAAGTTTAATTAATTATAAATAATTTATTTACTAGAAATTATACTTTAGAAACTAGTAGTATATTATAAAGAAATAGTAACTCTAAATAAAATACAAATTTAGACTTATAATATATTCTTTCTAAAATATTTACTTACTAGTAAAGAATAGAAATTAAACTAGTAAGTATATATACTACTTTAGACTAAATAGATACTAAAAAGTAATAATCTTTTTATAAAATACTTACTTTAAAAAAGCTTTCTATTACTAACTTAATTAGAATTCTTACTATAACTCTATTAGCTATACTCTAATAAGAATCTATTAATAAACTATTAGAATTTTATAAATAAAAGCTTTCTATTTAGAATAGTAAGCTAGAAACTTTCTATAACTACTTTATTAGAATATAAAGCTTATACTATATATATACTACTATTAAACTAATACTTTCTATAGAATACTACTAAGATACTATCTATAGTACTTTTCTAATAAAAGAAAAAGTTTAGATAAAATACTTCTAAAAGAAAAGAAATTCTATAAAAAAAAAGATTCTAAAGATTTCTTTATATAGCTTAAAGTTATCTTTATAAATAGTAATAAATAAGCAAAAGTTTTAAAATAATTTATAAACTTAAAATATTTAATAAAATAGTTCTAGTATAAATATTAGCTAGAATTTAATAGACTTCTACTAAGTATAAATAGAAAGAACTAAAATAATACTATAAAAATTAAATACTTAAAGAATATATTCTTAAACTTTATAAAGATCTATATAGCTACTATATTTAAGATTATAGATTACTATATATTTTCTAAGAAAGTAAAAAAGATTATAATAAATTTAGAAACTATTAACTAGTTTAAAGTAGTAAATAAAAAGTAGCTTTAAAAAAAAAGTAAGAAAAGTAAACTATTAATAATAATTATTATATAATCTTATAGTATATCTATATAAATAAAAGTAGATACTAATAGTAATATAGTAATAATTCTAATATAAATAGTAGATTATTATAATAAAGTAAATAGTTTCTATAAAGTAAAAGATAAAAAGAAATAAGCTAAGTAAGTAGATATAATAGAAAGAAAAAGAA